>JAPWDM010000002.1:3940000-4540000 GCA_035578155.1 Brachynemurus nebulosus | reverse complement strand
AAAAACGAATTTTTTAAAATATATAGTAATATAATATTTTGCATATATGCAGTACTCTGTTAAAAGTACGGGTTTCTACGCCGTTAAAAAACATATTTTTTACAATATCAATATATTGTAAAAAAATCATATTTCTTAATATTTTTAAAACTGAATATGTAATATTAATAATTTAAAACAGTTTTGAAACATTAATTTCTCTTCATAGATATTTTTTTAGTCTTAAATTAATAGCACAATGTTCCATATATTTTAAGAAAATTTTCCTTTTAATATTTTATAACTTATCTACAAAAAATTTATAGCTATTTTTATCAAAAAAAAAAAAAAATATTACCTGCTGTTGTTAAAAAATTAGTTAAATATATCTATAGGTATTAAATAACCTCTAGTTTTTGTAAACGACTGTAAAAATTTTTATTTATCTTAAATACGAAATTATTTTATCAATGCTAAATAAGCGTTCTTCTCATATTGTCGTACTCCAATATGTATTGTATATTATTATAAATTATAAAAATGTGTTTTATTTATTAAAAATTTAAGAAAATCATAATCTGACTTCACGATATTTCTGATTATATACTATGTAATGTCTATACATATATTAACAAGTCTGCCAAAAAAAATGATGATGAAAAAACTTGGAGTCTTAAGACGTTAGTTAAAAATAAGGTTACACTAACAAATGAGGATGAACAATTTGGTTCATAGCA
Organism: Brachynemurus nebulosus; assembly: GCA_035578155.1. Taxonomy (NCBI): domain Eukaryota; kingdom Metazoa; phylum Arthropoda; class Insecta; order Neuroptera; family Myrmeleontidae; genus Brachynemurus; species Brachynemurus nebulosus. The sequence goes on along the minus strand of JAPWDM010000002.1, from coordinate 4,539,284 downwards.
TCCCAACAATAAACTTAAAACTCTCCCAGGGGTATTCAGAGATAAATAAGAACATTACATATATTGAGTGATTTAGAAATATATATGTAATATTTTAATAAAAAAATATCTTTAAAGGTAAAGAGATAAATAAAATCAAAATCCGAAAAATGCATGCTAAATTTTTAATACAGAATTGGTATTTGAACAAATACCGGGTGTTTCAAGCAACTAAGAACGTATAAATTTTAACACAGGGAAAATTTGTTATGTTCAAGGAGTGTTTTGTTTTATTATTATTAAATATTTAACAAAATTTTTAAATATTATCGCGTCAAAATAATGTCTAGAAGTCATTAAAAGACAATAACAGTAAAAACACCTAAAAATTATCAGTTACAGACAAATATTTTTCTAAGCAAACGAATTGAAAATTATTTGTATGCTGACACCATCATAGATAAATACGTATAAGGGGTAGAAAGTAAATAACTCTCATAGTTTTAAAAAGCGATTCAAAGCCTCTCTGTAGATGACTTGTATTCAGTTAATTAACCCTTTCCTGTTTGACAGTTTTACATCATTACTGTTCAAACGATACTTCAAAATAACAAATCATTAATAATATGGGTAAATACTTATTTGTAAGAATTACATAGTTTACACATATGTTCTATCGCACCAGAATGTCAATAGGACAATGCATTTTAATTGTCTATATTCAGGGGCACGTAAGAACATTACATATATTGGGTAATTTCGAAAAATGAATGAAAGCGGCACACTAAATATACGTTCAATATTTTAATAAAAAATGTTGAACGTATGTAATAAAACCCCTCTCCATTCCTCATTTTCATGTTAGAATTTCTTAAACACATTTTTTTGTGTGTGTTACATGTTTTAACCAATGCTCATCCACCAGTGCAATAATATTCATCGCAGTGTGTACCAAAAATGTGAGAATTCCCCAAACACATTTAAATAACACCATTTTGAATAGCTTAAAAAATACACATTATGGTCTATTTCAGTTAAATTTAACCATGCTTCGTAACTTTGAATTTAAATAATTTCCGTTTTCCTGGCTTTATCTCTTCTATTATTGCATTTATGTAAATTTTAAATTTGCAGTTTATTTTTAGAAAAGAATAGAAGATCGATTTGTTTCGAATATAAGAATTATTTAATTTTTTAACGAAAACTCATGACTAATTTTATCTGAAACGAGGTATATATAGTTCGCTGTAAGAAAAATCACTTCGACGATCTTTTTTTAACGAATTACTAAAATTGTTTAAGAACAGTTGTATGTATATAAGAAATAATAACACTCACATAATTTTAAAATATTTTATTAAATAATTAACTTTGGTATACAGCTGTTGGAAAAGTTACACTATTGGTTTAGTTTACAACTCATAAGATGTTAAGACTTTATTTTAAAGCCTCCTATAGGGTCGTAAATATAACCTTTACCCGCAGTTTTTTCATCACCACCGTCGACGACTGTATTCTCGTCATCATCAGATTCTCCTTCGCTCGCAGTATCTTCGTTGTCAGATGTCTTTTTATCGCTGTCTCCGTAATCATTTAATACATGCTTTAACAGTGGTTCAATAACATCATGCTTTTCCAATTTCCGAGTTATCGAGATAATTAGCCTCCCAATGTCACTTTTCTTTAAATTATTAAAATGGCTTGGTTTTTTCTCATTTTTGATATAATCCGCAAAGCTGGGATTTACAATATGATGCCTTTCCTTTAAATTGCACATAGTATTAACCATTTCTTCTCCAATTTGCGTTTGAGTTGCTAAACTTCTTAGTTCATCGACTAAATGGTTCGGATCATCAAAATATTCTTCTTCATCAACAGGGTTCGAATGATTATTATGAAGGTTAGCGTTTTCATCATACTTCAGACGTTTAGCTTCTCCATTTATTGAATTTGATGTTGAAGGTTGTTCCTTTTCTTCTGAATTTTTATCTTCTTGTGCTTCGTCCTTTGCGCATGCGTTCTGAAGCTCTTTAATCATTAATATGTCTAGAGCAGTTTGTAAGAGACAAGCCACTTTTGGAGTAAAACTTGTTTCTCTGTAGTTATCAGACAATTGTGAAACGTTTTGTTCGTTAGATCGATTATCTTCGTCATTCACAGATTGTAGAATATTATGTGAGTTTTTTAAAGAATCGAATTTACTTTTGATTGCTTTTGCTGCAGCTATCATACTTTCATCAAAAGTATTCAAGTTTCTTTTAGATAGATCTGTATCATTTTCGTGTTGATTTTGAAACATTGGTGCTTTATCTTTCTTTTCTTCAATGTCATTTCTTGCTTCAAAGCTATATTCGGTTTGACCATCATCATCTTCATCATTCGATTTCGACGATTCACTTTGTATTGAAAGTCTCCTGTTCTCCGCACTGTTCACATGTGTCTCATTATTTACCGATTGATTATTTACCGACTGATTATTTGCGATCTGGTCATTATTGTTTGTTTGATGTTCCTGAGCATTTGAACGCGTATGCACTCTTCTTTTCATATGACGTAAAAGAGAATCTCTCCGCGAAAATGTCTTATCACAACGTGTACACTCGAACATTTTTTTTCGATAGATGTGAATAGTTTGATTTATAGCATAACACTGATTAGTTTTATATCGACATGACCTTATATAGTACAAACTTTTACTCTTAATCTTAACACAAAACAAACACAAATTATCGCTGACAACGAAAATTTTTTATTTAAGATAAAAATAATTTAAATACAGTCGTTTACAAAACTAGAGGTCATTTAATATCTATAGGTATATTTAACTACTTGTTAATAATTAAACTAACAAGTAATAAATTTAGTAAAAACAGATACATGGTTTAAGTAGATATAAAATATGGGAAAGAAATTTTTCTTAAAATGTATGGAACATTGTGCTATTAATTTAAGACTAAAAAAATATTATGAGGAGAAATTAATGTTTCAAAACTGTTTTAAATAATTAATATTATATATTCAGTTTAAAAATATTAAGAAACATGATTTTTTTACAATATATTGATATTGTAAAGAATATGTTTTTTAACGGCGTAGAAACCCGTACTTTTAACAGAGTACTGTATATATGCAAAATATTATATTACTATATATTTTAAAAAATTCGTTTTTATTTAATTGTTGATGATCAAATATTTTTACATTAAATGAGTATATTCTTATATATTTTATCACACGATATCGCGTGATTAGCGATATAGTAAAGTAATCATGGGTATTTATAAGGTACACATTTAAAAAAAATACATGCTTAGATGCCTCTATGCCTCTGCACGGAACTCGAATCATCTATACGAAAGGTGAAGAAAAAGTGCGGTATTTGAAACGACTACTACCATCAGCGCCCATTATGAACTTTGAAGAAACAACAATTTGTCCCAAGTTGGGAATCATAACATCAACATACACTAGTCCTCGATGTGGCCATCATTCCGGAGCAACTTGCGCCATGGAAAATGTCATATCCATATACAAATATTATTGTAATAATATTTAAACATTTTTATTGTAAAATATTTCTTTTTAAAATAAATTTATTAAAATAAAAAAATGTGTTTTTATCTAGAGGAAAACCTGCTTAAGATAAAATATTATAAAATTATGAAAGCAACGCCATCTTTTCATGGAATTTTGAATCGAGGTACAGAATTCGCGGTGGTTCAGACTAGCAACGCCATCTTTTAACTATCAAAAAGGATTTTCAGCACCATCTGTTGACAATTTCTCAAACTTACGCACAGGGATCACTAGTATCCAAACGAGCAGCTACATCTTGTACTGAATTTACGAGGCTCGAAGGTGGGTGCGCCATCTGTTACGGGATTTTTGAATTCTTAGGTTAAAAAAATTTTTGTTGGGTTAGGTTAGACAAAATTTTCTTGGGTTCTGTTAGGTTAGATCAAGTTCCGTTAGCTTCACTTAGGTTGGGCAAAATTTCACAAGATGTCGTTAGGTTGGAGACCAAATTTTGTAGACCACCCACCGCCGGAGGCTTCTAGAACCGCCCCGGTAGCTTTCCCTCCATTCGAGGTCGGTTCCCCCTCCGACCAATCCTTACTACTTATATATATATATATATATATATATATATATATATATATATATATATATATATATATATATATATATATATATATATATATATATATATATATATATATATATATAAGCCCTAAGCGTGTGTGTAAAAAATTATGGATTCCCGTGTGCCTATGTGTGCTTATGTATGGGTGATACCGCTTAAGCTGATTAGTCACACAGCAACTGTAGCCGTGTGAAGATCGATTGTTTGTATTGTTATCAACTACTTCGCAATAATATAAGCGAATACATATATAACATATGCAGGAATGGTACGCATACATACAGTCTCTCAGATGGAATGTGACGCACGACACACACACAAGCGCATATTACACATACATAGATACAAGATGTATGTAATAACATGTTGTGGGTTTAAAGTGGGGGAAAATTTTTACGTCACTTTTCTGCCACAAGTGATCGTGCTAATATAGAGATACGTAGTTGGAATATGTAATATGTATGAATATACATATATATATATATATATATATATATATATATATATATATATATATATATATATATATATATATATATATAAGATTATTATTATTATATATATATATATATAATAATAATCTTTATTCCATCGACAGTATAGAATTACAGTATAGAATGCGTCAAAATTAGTAGAAGCAAAATAACAACAATAATGCGTTAAAGTGGCGTTAATATATATATATATATATATATATATATATATATATATATATATATATGTATATATATATATGTATATATATATATATATATATATATATATATATATATATATATATATATAGTCGAACCTGAATAAGCGAGAGTTGAAGGGACCGCCATCTATTTTTCTCTTATAGACGTTTCTCACTAACCCGAGTTTCTAGCTTACAGAGGTACGGGGGATGTTTATCTCACTTATAGAGGTCTAGAAAAAATACAACCAATATGTACTGAGAAACATGCATGTATTGTATGGATATTACTTATTAGAATAATATACATATACAGAGTGAGTTTTTCGGGAGTTGCCATTTTTATTACAGCCAAACCGTTGATTTAATCGAAAAATTGTTCAAATAAGAGTTGTAGATATCGACGGGGGCAACCAGTTGCAATAATCAGGAGCTTTATAGCTCTTGTGGTTTTCGAGATACGATACAAACTTACCTTTTTTTAAATGGAATAGTATACTTATTTGTTGATAAAAATTATTCAATAAAGCAACAATAACCAAAAATAAAAAAATAAAAATTTTTATTTTAAGTTTTTTTTTCAAATTTTACAGCTTTCGCGCTTAAAAGTGATTTATTTAAGCGAATTTTGGTAAGTTTAAGAGCGCCTACTTCAAACAGGCCTCAATATTACGGAAAATAGCTAAATGATAATTGTATTTATGACACATAGATGGCTATCTAGTAAAACTCGTGTTCCTAGGTAACTAAAACAGAAATTTTTAACTGATTTGAATGACATAATCTGACAAGCAGAAAGACATTTTTATATTTGGCATATTTAAGCACTTTCGTGATGGTTATGTGCGCTGTGTTTGGTTGCAATAGCAATAATAACAAAAAACTTAAAATTAATGATGTGATTAATAATGTAACCCACAAAATAACTGACCCTGATGTGATTAATAATCTAACCCACAAAATAATAGCCCACAAAATAACCGACGAACATTTAAATGTTAAAAATGCAAAAATTTGCAACAGAACTCTTTTCACATACAAATTCAAAAGCTTCAAAAGCTATTTCGCGTATGGACTCATTGGGGTCGCTAGTGATTTACTAAATGTCCAACGCTCTGCAAGAGTTAAAAATCAATTACAGATAAAATATTTTTAATAAAAACTTTATTATTTTTTTAAATAAACTTTATTATTTTTAGTAAAATTTGTTTCATTACAACATTTTTTTGAATTACAGAACTCATTTTTGTCTTTTAAAATACAGAATAAATTTTTTTATAAAAATGACTAACTAAGAACTAGGGATGTTATGGATATCCGTAACCGTAACCGAAACTACCGGATATCCGAAATAATTGTATATCCGAAAATAAAAGCTTCGGATTTGTTCCGAATAATAGCAGACAACTGCCATTGGAAAACTGAGTTTAAATCGAAGAAGTTTTTGCAGCATATTTCTCTTAGTACATTTGTTGATTCGTTTTTGACGTTCACTTTTTGGGTAAAAGCTTTACCCTTTTTCTCTAAAAATTATGTTCACTGAAAGCAATTATCCGTAACCGAAACCGAAAAAAATGTTTTTAAATATCCATATCCGTATCCGAAATTTCATATCCATAACATCCCTACAGTAAGATCCATTATTTACATGAGTAAATTTCCGTTCAAATGGGAATGTTTTTCCTTCAACTGTGTGATCAACTGATTTTTACTAATGTCCACGGAACGACAAATTTTAATACTTTAATGCTGTTTTTCCTGTTGAAGTTAACAGAAGTTTAGTAAATATTCCAATTTTAAACATCGAATGAAATGAACTATAAGAATTATTGTAGATTTTGAAAAATTGTTTGAATTCTTACTGCAAAAAAAAATAAGGTTATGAAAATAATTATTTACAACAACAGATTAAAAACTAATCGTGAAATGAATAAAATCATACTTTTTCTGTTTCAACGTAATGCAATCTTGTTTAAATACCAGAATTTTGGCGTTGAAAATATTTTTTGTTGTCATTTTTATTTAACGGTCATAAATAATAATAGCCATATGTAATACATCCGACATTGATATTATCGATGCCAATATTGCCATCTACATAAATATTTCAATAACAAATTACAAAGATAATACAGATTTCATATTAACTACGTATTGTGAACGTAATGACTGTTTCACAAATGCCTATTTTTGGCTGCCATAGTGTGGTGTAGTATTAAATATTAAAAATTAAAACTATAGCTGTATTTTAATGCCTTTTTATTGAATACTAAGTTAAATATTTGAGGAAAAACTACAAATTATTTTGATAATTAATGTATTTAATTAATAAATTTTGTCTTATTGCAACAGCTTAATGCGAACATACCATCACTAGTTATTTTGGGTGTTTTGAATGTAAATTGCAAATTATGCGTATTTTTTGCGTTCGATCAAATAAACTTGACCACGGGTTTTGAAAACTAAAACTTAAAAATGCAATTTCTCAAAAATTTTGAATAAAATAATGAAAATTTTAGCATAATTGGTAATTTGAAGTAATAAACTAATTTTTAAAAAACATCTCAACATATGTTTCCATTTGAAAAAAAAAATTTTTTTCTATTCCAAAAAGACCGTAAGTCCTAGAAGTCTGGAACAATTTTTCCTGAATGGCCCCCTCTAGTTTGAATATTTTTTGTATAAACTTTTTTTCGATTAGATGCATATTTTAGGAATAAATCGACTGGCAACTCCCGAAAAACTCACATGGTACATATTTGGACATAGATAAGCTTACAAAAAAAAAAAAAAAAATGCATTTTGGCTACTTGAATAGAAAATGAATTTCTCAAATTAAAAAGGAGAACATAAGCACATTCAGGCATTTTAATAAAATAAGTTCTTTGAAATTTAAGAAGGAGACATAAATAGCAAATTTTAACTGTTGCTTATAGAGGTACAGGCAATTAGCCGTCTCAGTTATAGAGGTCCAGGAGCGAAAAACAACTCTCACTTATACAGGTTTTTGTTTCTCACTCATAGAGGTTTTAGAGTGCTAAGGTTACGGGACCTGGCAATTACTCTCACTTACAGAGTTTTCTCGCTTACCCAGTTCTCTCTTATTCAGGTTTGACTGGATAAGGAAATATATATATATATATAAAAGCGAAATACCACTCACTCACTCACTCAGCTATCAAGAAATCTTCAAAACTACAATCCCTACAAACTTGAAATTTGGCATGTAGGTGCCTATTGGGTCGTAGGCGCTCGCTAAGAAAGGGTTTTGCAAAATTTTTTGTCTAACCGTCGAAATTTACGAAAAATTGTAAAATATTAATTTTCTATTGCTGTATATAGCAATCTCTGGCCAATTTATCAAAAAATTATACAAATTTTAGATAGTTGCTAAGCATTTGGAGAAAAATAATTTTTGTAATTTTAAAAATTAGATAACTATAGTTACTGAATATTTGTACAAACTATTTCTCCATTCTCACTAAAATGTTTTTTCATCCGGAGTTACTTAAATTTAATTAATTATTTGCTATTATCGGTTCTGTTATCATTAATCCTATTTAGTGTTATCAAAACAAAAACAAAAACAAAGTCAGTGTAAGTTTAAGGCCTACAATTTTTATTTTATTACAAAAAATGTGTTTTCAGTTGCATATAATTAGAATATCTTTCAGCGAAACCGACGAAGATTTCATTAAAATTTGATCGGGTACTAAAGAATCAGTCACAAAACAAGAAAAAAAATTAAGTAGCATTAGAGCTAGAGTTAATAGTATAGTTTTGGAGTAATCCTATATTTAAATAGAAAATGAAGTATATGGACTGTATTTATCCGTTCCCAATGGTTTCAAGTAACGGTAGTATATATAAAATACCCCTGTCGTAGCATCTGCATAACATAGCGAATTTCCAAATCTTGGGCACTGGCGGATCTCATCTAAGACCTGTACCTATTTAAAATAGTTTAGCTTTCTAAGAGTAAAAGAATTTTTAAAATCGGCAGGGTAATTAGTTCTGGTATTTTTGGGGACCCAAGAACCTGAACGGATTTTGTGCCGCATAGTTGTATCTATCTAAAATAATTTAGTTCTCTAGCAGTGAGAAATTTTTTAGCATCGGTTCGATAGCTTATTACTGGCGTTTTCGGATCTGTATATTCAAAACCCGTTGTGTAGCATTCTACGCCGCATTTGCATCCGCAGGACAGTTGTGGATCTCAGATAACACAACCTGTACCTATCTAAAATAGTTTACCTCGGTAATAGTAAAAAAATTTTCAAAATCGGTCAGTTATTTTATTTTTGACACTTTTAGGTCCCACTGACACTGTCGGACCTTACATAACGTAATCTATATCTATCTAAAATAGTTTAGCTCTGTAACAGTGAAACAATTTTCAAAATCGGTCGGTTAGTTTATTTTTAACACTTTTGGGTCCCATGGACCCTGGCGGACCCTAAATAACATAATGTATATCTGTCTAAAATAGCTTAGCTCCCCAACAGTGAAAAAATTTTCAAAATCGGTCGGTTAGTTTATTTTTGACACTTTTGGATCCCATGGACCCTGGCAGGCCTTACATAACGTAATCTATATTTATCTAAAATAGTTTAGCTCTGTAACAGTGAAAAAATTTTCAAAATCGGTCGGTTAGTTTATTTTTACCACTTTTAGGTCCCATGGACCCTGGCGGACCCTAAATAACGTAATGTATATCTATCTAAAATAGCTTAGCTCCCCTACAGCGAAAAAATTTTCAAAATCGGTCGGTTCGTTTATTTTTGACACTTTTGGGTTCTATGGACTCTGGCGGACCTTACATAACGTAATTTATATTTATCTAAAATAGTTTAGCTCTGTAACAGTGAAAAAATTTTCAAAATCGGTCAGTTAGTTTATTTTTGACACTTTTGGGTCCTGTGGACCCTGGCGGACCTTACATAATGTATTCTAAATCTATCTAAAATAGTTTAGCTCTGTAACAGTGAAGAAATTTTTAAAATTGGTCGTTTAGTTTATTTTTTACAATTATGGGATCAGTAAATCCTGGCGAAACTCATACAACTCTAGTACTCGAACAGTAAGAAAAGGGTTCTAAGGATCTCATATAACTTATGGCAGTCCGTAAGCTTCTTGCGGACATCATTTAATTAATTAATTAAAATACTTTAATTTACTAACTGTGAAAAAATTTTTAAAATCGATTGGTTAATTAATTTCTGGCCTTTTTAGGTCCCGAAAACCTTGACCTCACATAAAATACCTTAAATCCATTTGAAATGGTTTAAACAATATTAATTATTAGTGAAAAAATTTTCAAAATCGATTCAAAATATTTTTCCGTGCATACATATGTACATTGTACATATTATGTTGTTTTGTTTGATATTTAATAATATTATATCATAACATAATCTTCAGTTTCTGGTTTATTTAAAAATTCAATAAAAAAAAATTCTTCATTACATTAGCTTAGAAAATCTGTTTAATTTTCATTTTTCAACTTGAGATAGAACAATGCTAATTATAATGCAATAAATGAGAAACAAAACTCTATACAAGTATGTGTGTTATAACACATGTATGTGAATAGACTTCACTTGATCTCACAAAATTCCTTAATAAAAAAGTGAAATATTTTTATACTTCATAAAGAACTGAGATATAAATATAAATTACTTATTAGACTAACAAAGAAAGAAAACTAGTATAAAAGTGAAAATTTACATTTTCTCAAAAAATACTTAAAATAGGAAGAAACTTATAAGAATATTTTCTTCATAATTTTTTTTTTTGGCTTTTTAACCATGTAAAAATCGAACTGTCTAATGATAAGATCGAATGATAAAAAATGGCCAGAAAACCTACTTCTGGGCATCCGATGTGTCTGGCTAAAGAACTTAGCCAAGCCAGATCAAAATCGAGTCTCCATACGAAATTTCATAAGCATTAAACGTTTCGTTCGAAAGTTATCGTGGCGACACATATATACATATATACATATATACATATATATATATATATATATATATATATATATATATATATATATATATATATATATATATAAATTTTAGTGAATATCATTTTCGTATTCTAGGGACCTCAAAACATATTTCTGTTATGACCTCCGCCGGAGGTTGCGTCGTGACACCTACTGTAATAGCTGAATTTCGAGTTTTCGAAATTCGCTAAAAAAATGATGAAAGAAAACTATAGGTAAAATTGGCATACGAACTGAAAGAAAAATATCAGAATTAAGTCAATGTTACCCCACAAGAACGTATGACTTCAAAAGAAGCTTAAAGTAAACGACTGGACGTATACTTAAGAACTTAAGATCCCAAAACGAACTCAAAATAATTGGCTGGACGGATTTTGACTAAATCTTTTGCTCAAATTGTACAGATTCTGAGAAAAATGAACATTTGAAATTGCCCTCTAGGATTCTGGGGACTTAAAAAGACCCAAAATAAACGACTGCACGGATCTGAACTTTTGCCCTAATATTATTAAGCATCCGAAACAAATTAACGCGAGTTCGGAAATATTATCCAGAGCCCTGTGAACTCGAAATGTCTCGCAAAATAGAGTACTCTTAAGATTATCAATGTGAGTATCTTAAGGTATGAAAATTAGATACGCTATTAAAATATGAATATCGCAGAGTATTTCAGTATATTTGATTTAAAAGCAGAGCTTCGAACCGAAATTTTTTTTCGTTCCGATTCAGTTCCGGTTCAACGGAAAAAAAGAGTAACGGTGTCGATTACGATTACGGTTATAGAGTATAGGTTATTTTCGATTTCGGTTCTGGTTTCGGTTTTCGATTTTTGGTTTCGGTGTTAAAAAAAGTTTAAATTTTTTTACGAGTTATGAATATATTATCTATTTCATAGAAATTACTTTTATAAAACATAAATCAACGTTGGAAAAATTTAATCTTAATATTTTTCAAAATGCTTGAATTTATCGAAACATCATTTTCCCTTAGTAGGTGTTTACTTTAGGCCTGAGACAGCTCTTTCGACACTCGCTTGATTAGTTGATACAACACAACTTCCGAAATTAGAAAATCTGAGAATATAGATTTTCGTTTCTAATCCAGTAACCTGTTCCTTTTCTATCTAATCTAGAAATATCGTCGAACGCAAATATCATATGTCTGTTAATTCTAATAGATAAATAAATAAATAAATAAATAAATAAATAAATAAATAAATAAATAAATAAATAAATTAATAAATAAATAAATAAATAAATAAATAAATAAATAAATAAATAAATAAATAAATAAATAAATAATTAAATAGATAAATAAATAAATGAAATAAAATAAAAAATATATCTTAACGACCATATGTACGAACGTTAGAAAAGTTTATTGGTTACTATCTCAGTAAAATTTTATATTTTGATCCATGAGAACTTTTCAAATGTTATTGTAAATTTTATTCATATACCTACCAATACCTATATTATAGAAACATATAACTAGTTGCAGAGTTTTTGAGGTATCAAAGTCCAACAAAAAGGAAAGATGTATTTTTAGTAAGAGATATACATATTTTATTACATTAAGAAGATAAAATACTTTTGCAATAAAGATGGATATAGAGTAATTATGTCTAAACTCCCCCTATTAGTTGTTATATCTCTCACTCAGGTAATATTTAACGATACATACAATGTATAAAAATACACTACGTTGTAAAAAAAAAGTAATCGATTTTGAAATAGTTTGCTTATTTATATAGTAGTGCAATGATGTACCTACTTAAATAAGTAATTTTAAATTAAATAAATTTCCTATGAATGTTTTTCAATATGGGAGCAATTTTTTCCGTCGTAAAAATATTTTGTATATATAATATTATTAAGTACTCCCTTATCGAAGCTGTCCAGATCTGTTTTATGTTTTACATGTTTTTTTCTTCTTTTTCAGCAAAAATAGCTTCCGATCCATCATTTTTTTTTTTTGCTTCACTAGCTATTCTAGTTAAAGTTGCCAGGCGATATACCCGTAGCTGCAGTAACACGATTTTTAACTTGAGTTAATGGGATTTTCACACCATCACTTTCACTTTTCATAAACACTAACACATTTAAAATGATAAGTTTTGCTTGTGGATTTAACATTTTATTTTTAATACTCGTATTCATTTCTATATTTAAATTAATTAAATATCAATAGATAAAAACCCGATTAAAATAGAGGGTATAAAAAAGTATAATAATAATCAAGAATACGGTAAGTTAAAAAAAAATTGTTAAAATATCGAAAATTGTATCTCGCAGGTAAAGCACTTGACTAGCCAAAGCTAAGTAAAAGTACTGATTCTAAAAATTACAAATTTATTTGTAAACATACAAATTTTGTAAAACTAATAAACAGATTTTATTGAAAAATTCATAATAATAGCAACATTTACAAAGGTAGGTTTTATGCAGGTTTTATGACTGTATCAGATAGTTCAATAAAATTGAATACATTTCAATTAATTAACCACTGAAAAGTACAGACTTTAAAAGAGGAAATTGTAGACCATTTTGTTATTTGCAATATTTAGTAAATTGTTCAGAAAGTATAAAATATTAAAAATTAAACGTTTCTAAACTACAAGAAATATGTAATATAATTAAAACTAGAAATACCTATGATAAGAAATTTAATGTTTCAAAACGACTTAACGCTACCAATTTTAAAATATTAAATACTAACAGGAAAATTTTTTATGAAAAATACCCTTACATAGTAATAATAACATATTTTGGTATTTATAAATACGATTTTTTTAATGGTGTAGACCCTTACTTTCACTTATTTAACGGAGTACTGTAGTAAAACTGGAAGTGGACTTTAGTCGCTCAGAAACTTTGCAACTACCTATAAGTTCGTTAAATTTTGAAATTTATTGTTAAAGAAGATTATAGAATAAAATTTAATACTGAATTCCAGGTATGAACCGGAACGAAAAAAATAACGGTTTCGTTTCAGTTAACGGTTTTTGAAAAAAATAATTTTACTCCAGTTAAGGGTTACTCTCCGGAAAAATCAATCGGTTTTACCGGTTTTCGGTTACGGTTACGGTTCGGTTCGAAGCCCTGTTTAAAAGATGAGCTCGAAATTGATTCGCAAGACTATCGAATACGACTTTCATTAAACAGCTGGACCGATCTTAATAAAATTTTATCAAAATAAGTTATCTTATTGAAATATGAATAAGTCTACTATAGAGTCGTTGAGCGAGCCAAGCGGTGTACTATAAGAAACTGATTTTCTATAAAATTTCAGAACATCAAATTTAAATGGATATGTGGTCAGAATTGTTCATCAGTAACACCAAATAGATTCCAAATTAAAAAGCTGAAGGAATTTTTGACCAAATTTTGTTCTAGGGTCTTAATGTCCTAAGAAAGGCCTAAAATAGAAATACTTCTAAAATTATTAACATGGGTATCTACATGCCGGTGCGGAAATTTGTCATGCTTTTGAAAAATGAATATGGTTATTTTAAGGTCGTTTGACAAGCCGGGCCGGGCAAAATAATTAATTGAATATGTACAGAATTTTCGAATATCTAATTTAAAATTTACCCAATAATTTTGTGCGAGCCGCGGGTCGCAGCTAGTCTGTATATATATATATATATATATATATATATATATATATATATATATATATATATATATATATATCTATATATATATATATATATATATATATATATATATATATATATATAGATTTAGTTTTTATTATTTAGTTTTGGGAAAAAATATAGATGAAAAGGTACCATTATTATGGAACATACTATCAGCTCTATTACGGTACATAATTCTGGACCACCTGTATATATATATATATATATATATATATATATATATATATATATATATATTTATATATATATATATATATATATATATATATATATATATATATATATATGTATATATATATATATATATATATATATATATATATATATATATATATATATATATATATGAACAGCAAAATATGATACATATACTACAAATTAGTATTATTCATACCTATCTGTATTTCAAAACAGTACATGCAGTTAAGTAGCTGAGTGAGTTATAAATAAATATAGAACGCAGGTATACAGGCTGAGCTTTTTGAGAGTTGTTATTGTCATTACGGGTAAATTACTATTTATGTCCTTTAGGGTTGAACTACTAACTTAATCAAATAATTATTCAAATCAGACTGGTAGTTACTGCTGCACTAAAGGCAATCGACTCTTATAGGCAGGTTTTTCATAATTTAGTTTTTTAGCTATGATGCAAACTTATGTTAGCGAATTTTCAAATCGAAAATTCAGCTATTACGGCCACTGTCATGACGCGACTTGAGCCCCAGATGCCTGGATTACAACAGAAATTTGTTTTAAGGTTCCTGGAAGTCGAAAATGTTATAGAATTTATTTATGTATTTTTGTTATCAGGCTTTTTAGGCTGATAAAGACGAGTCCGGGAAATTATCTCCTGAACTCGAGAAATTTCTTTATCTAAGTCTGAAAAATTTTGTGGGACATTCGCAAATTTTACCAATTCAAATGTGGTAAAATTTATGTGTGCATATATTAGATTTAGTTTAGCCTATTGTAAAAATGTAAATCCTAATATGGTTTAACGACTACATAGGAGCTCCGATATAACGTAGTGGCTGGTACAAAATAAGAGGAAACACGTTATATGGGATTATCAGGGCAGTCAGTAAATCTTTTTTAAGGGGGTACAGAAACATAATATGCGAACACGTACGCATTTCATTATTGATATACACACACGTACATACTTACTTAATGCATGTTTACAAGAACACACGTCTTCATTTAAATACATACGTATATATATATATATATATATATATATATATATATATATATATATATATATATATATATATATATAACTATTGTATATTGTTGTTGTAAGTATATTAGAAAAATGGACAAGCAGCACTGAAAAATAGATCAAACAGTGGAATTTAATAAAAGTTTTAGAATATTCTATTCAGAAACTAGGAAAGATATCGAAAAACTAACTTTGATATGGGATTTGCCATTAAAGAAATGATTGAATAGTGGAATTTGGCAAAAGTTCTAGATAATTCTATTCGAAACCTAGAAAATAAACTTTACCATCAGATAGGTCATCAAATAAAATGCTAAATAACGGAATTTGAGAAATGTTCTCGAATATTCTATTCGGAAACAAACAAAAATATTGAGAAAGCGACTTCATCAGTAGATTGTTTCTTGGAGAAAAAGGCCAAATTCGCTATTTGACCTTTTATTTAATATTTAGCTGAGTGATTTTTTTTAGCTGACGTTTTTTTTTTCTTGATAGTTTTACTAATTTTCAAATAGTACATTCTAGAAAACTGCTCAATTTTTGTTATTTAGGCTTTTATTCGATGACAAATCCGATGGTGAAATCAGTTTTTCGATATTTTTGCTAATTCTCAAATAGAACATTCTAGAATATTGTCCAATTTTTGTTATTTAAGCTTTTATTTAAAGACCAATTCGATGGCGAAGTTAGTTCCTTGATATTTTTGCTAGTTCTCGAATATAACATTCTAGAACATTAATAATTTTTTACTATTTATGTTTTTATTTGAAGACCAATTCGATGGTGAAGTTAGTTTCTCGATATCTTTGCTAGTTCTCGAATAGAACATTCTAGAACATTACACTTTTACAAACTGCTCTGGATATACTAATGATTAAAGAGCTTCAGAACACATGCGTAAAGAACAGTGTGCGAGAAGAAAACAAAGATACAAATTCTTTTAATCAACCAGAAAGGAAACAACCTTCAACACCCAATTCGATAAACGAAGACGTCGAAATTAAGCGCTCCAGACATGAGAACTCAATAGCGATTGAAAACGCTAGTCTTCATGATGGTTATTCAAAATATGATGATGAAGAAGAAGAAGAAGAAGAAGAAAAAGAAGTTATTTATGCTTTTATTTGAAGACCAATTCGATGGTGAAGTTAGTTTCCCGATACCTTTGCTAGTTCTCGTATAGAATATTCCAGAACATTGCTCAAGTTTTGTTAATTATGTTTTTATTCGAAGACCAATTCGATGGTGAGTTGGTTTTCCGATATATTTGCTAGATCTCATATTTAATTTCTACGAAGTATGTATATGCAAAATCATAATTATCCAAATTAATGTGAACAAAATCTTACGAATTTTGTTGCTTTTGGATTATGTTTAACATGCCTTTAAAATATTAACATATAAATCTTACATTGCAAAAACAATTTACTTTTAATTTTTGAAAGCCGCTAATGATTATGGTTCATTACACACACAGTCTCACTTATCAGCTCACACGTACACAGAAGAGGCGTGGCCTATGTGATAGAATCAAGTGTGACTCAATCGAATTTGGTATATATATATATATATATATATATATATATATATATATATATATATATATATATATATATATATATATATATATATATATATATACCAAACGTATATAATTTTCAATGAATTAACAAATATGGGTCAAATTATTAAATTATCAGTTAATTTAAATGCCAGTCTCTTAACTTTATTTTGTTGAAAAAAAAAATGAAAATCATTAGACCATCTATATTTTAAAAGATAAACTACCTGCTGGATTATCAATCTATGGAGATTAGACAAGGAGACGAATCTCAATGTATTCAAAAAAGTGTCTAAATCAAAGATTGCACTCGTGTTCGTACGATACGAAAGCGGTACAGTATTTATTCTCAAAGGGAACACTCTAAAATGGAAACGCGAGCTTCTATGTTATCTTTATTAGCTTTTGAATAGAATCTTCTGGAATCTTTTTCAATGTTCAACTCAGTTATAAAGTGGGTTTTTCGATCGTTTTTAGAATAAACTTAATAATTTTTATTTTGACTTGCATCATTTACATTGTATCTTATATAATTCGCTGACGTCACTATTACACAAATCGGAGTCAGTACCATCAGATATTCGCCGTATAAAATAATTTAAACTATAAGAGTTTATTTCATACATATGTAATTTCTATGTATTTCCTTATTATTAAATATCATCAACCAAAATTGGTGATTCTCAAATGGAAACACTCACTTCCCGAGTCCCGACGTGTTTCCATTTGAAAATAAGTACTGTATTTACATTCTGTTTTATCCATTTTGTTACTATATTCGCTATATTCACATCAGTATTTTGAGATTATTAACGCCACGAGTGGTAAAAAAAGAAAGCCTTATGTGTGCCATTTTCGAGACCAATTTTGTCAATTCCTCCCATATAAGATGTTTATCTTATAATACTCCATTTATCAATCGTACGTTTTTTGAATAAAAAAAAAAAAATACTAAGCCTGATTCAGCCTAATCTATACAAAATGTATTTGTTGTTACAAAATAAATAAGTTTCTAAAAAATAAAAAAGTAAAATAAAAAAGTAAAAAGATTTTTCCTCAATTTATGTTTATTATTAATGTATTGGATAAGTTTTATCAATAAATTAATACCTATAAGTTTGTAAAAAGTATAAGTTTGTGTAATAGCTCAAAAACTAAAAAAGCTATAAAGCCGCTTATTATAGCAATCGATTGTCCCCAGCGATATCTACAATGGTTATCTGAACAATTTTTTTAAATTCTGTATTTTTTTATAAATTAGTTTAGTTGTAAAAAAAAACTTGAAACTCTCAAAAAACTCATCCTGTATAATAAAAATAAAAATAAGATATTACTTACACAGAAAAATGATAAACAAAGCACAACCATCCCCCGGGATGCTCCAGAAACACATACAGTCGTTCCTGGAAACTCTTCCCTTTTTTATGATGAAACACATATTTCTTCTTAAACGCTTGATCAATTGGTAAATAAATCGGATAATATGGATCAGGTACTCCAGGTGGACCACTCTTTGTTGCACCAGATTCACCGGTTCGCTGTACTGCATCCACAGCGGCATCAATATCCGCCGTCAAATCATCATCGCCCAATATATCGTCATCAACAGGTGGTGGTGATTTACTACGCCTTCGATTTCGTGGTCGCTGTTTACGTTTCATTGGTGTTGGAGTGCGTTTATGGTGCGATTCACCGAAACGTGAAATTCGTTGCCCGGGACGAAAACGACGTAAGAATGGAAAGCGTTCATTTGAGCTACATCCATCTTGTTGAGATTGTTCGATTCGCAAAACAGGATTATCTTCGGCACAGAGTTCGTCTTCGGAACCACCTTGAGTCGTACTACCGTAGTTAATACTTGTGTCTTGTTCTTTAGGAAAATTTGGAGATTAAGAATTTTTGAGTTTTATCGTGTCGGAAATATAAAAGCTAAGAGGCGACTGTCGAGGTATGTAGCTCATTTATTAAAGAATGAAACTTTTAGGATCGATTGTATTTTTAGTAACAATAAATTCTCGACAACACAGTCAAAAAATTTGTGTTAAAATTAACACATTTCACATCTCCAGAACGGTCTACTCAATTTTTTGTGTTATTTTAACACAAAGTATGTGTCAAATCTTTACGTACGATTTGTGTCAATGATTTAACACACAAGAGGACATACATTTTGTGTTAATTTTTCAGATTTATCAGAGTTACTTGTTAAACTTTTTTATTCAATATTTTACTTCCACTGCAGCTTAAGATATTTGAAAATCGTCAAAAATTCTAACGATTTCGTTCATATATTATTATATAATAAATGAGACTCAAGAATGCAAAGTAAATCAGTCCTTTGTAAATAAAAATTCCTACTTGTTTCCATATATATCTACCAAAATATATATAATAAAAAGATGAGAGTAGTTCTTATAATTAAACAAAACCGAAAAATTATAAGTTTTCTCAATTATTGACGAATATAGTTTTATTAAACGTTTAAAAATGAAACAATTTTCTTACATTTTAAGGTTATTTTGTTAGAGATTCAGTTACAAAAAATCATGCAAGCTTACTTGAGATTGTATATTATAATATTATAATATACAATCTCAAGTAATATATTCTAATGTAACTTACCTACTTATAACATTCTTTTACTTTACACAAAGATTGTGTTACTTCTTTGTTGTTCAAACAGTTTAACATTTTTATTCTGTTAAATCGAAATTTGTGTTAATATTTTCATTTAACACAAACACGAAATGTTACATTAACGCAGGGTTGTGTTACTTATTTAATTAACACAAAAATTTTAACCACTATTTTTTTTACGCAGAACACAAATTTTTTTACTTGGTAGATTGCTTCACGAAAACGTAAGGCTTTCGGTCTTATAATTGGAAGTAGATTGCTAGCTTTGTGATTAATGTAAAAGGGTATTATATTTTTTTAAGAGTAGTAAAAATAAACATTGACATAATTTGGACCGACAATTGAAATAAAATTCAAGATCGAAAATACATGCGATTAAATTTTCATGAATTGTTCACCTAGGTTATAAAAAGCGCTATTTATTCTGAAAGTCTCATTTTTTAGTAAATGAGTTCCCTCTTTGCGATCACCTCTTCGCCTAATAATTTTTGGTTGAATTTATATTAATTGAAAACACATACTTCCTATCCGTTAGCACCTATTTTTTATTGAATTCTTAAAGAACTATTGAACGTAATGAAATGAAATTTTATGACATGATATTTCAGTATAGGATATTTTTAAATTTTATCAAATAACTTTTTGAAAAAATGTTGCATAATATTACTTGCCCTTTCAGTTGCTTAATTCATTTATTTTTAACATGTTCTCAAAGGTAGTTGATTACGTTAATACTTGTCACTTGTTAGCAAAATTAATTAGTTAAAAAGAATATATGTAGTTAAAAAAATAATCTAGAATAGAATTCAATCTAATAAGTTAACTTTAAGTTCTAGGTTAATTATTTATTAGTATAGATTTTAAGTTAACCTTTTTGTGCTTGTAAGAAAAAAATATGTCAAAGGAATTTATATATACATAAGTAATTTCTTATTGGATATTCTTTTTAACTTTGATAATTTAATTAGGGAGCAATTGAGTTACAGTCAAAACGTATTCAACCAAAAATAAAATCATTATAGATTGATTTCATTATGAAAGTATTTATGGTACTGCTATATTGTTTGAAAAATTCATTAGTTGAACAAACCGCATGTTTTATTAACAAATTAAAACAATTTTAAGTACATGTTATATTTTCTTAATGAAATCTTTGCTTGGAACACAATCTCCCAAACTAACCCTGTTCATCGATTGTGTGATTCTTCAACGGCGATTTTAATACACTTAACACTAGATCATTCGGGTTAGCTTGTCCAATTCCTGCATCTTCCAACTCATCATCACTATCTGCATATAATTTAACACTTGCTGATGTCACGCCACCCCCGCTGCCCCCACCAAGTATCGACCGTTTGGTTACTCCATTGTTACCATTATCATTATTACCGTTACCACTCGTGGTGGAATGCCCACTTTTGGTACCACCAGTTCCAGCATAATGTCTAGGTTTCATTGATGCCGACGATACAAGACTCAAGGTACGCGATGTACGAAATAGAGTCTCTTGTTCATCACGATTCATTTTGTGCGAATCAATTCGAGTTAGTTCGAGTTTATCGTACAGTATGAACGAAAACATTTAACTATCATTTCTTTGTCACTGTTAACATTTTTTAAACACTTTCTTTTTTTTAGTTGGAATCAAATTAGGTTTTAGTGAGACACTTCTGTTAGAAATTATTTTTAAAATATTTTTATTAACAAAAATACACCTAATTATATCCATCTAATATATATACATATATCTATATTTTATTATCAATACTGATTGTCAACTTAAATATTTTATTTTTTTGTTCACATTTTTTTTAATTCTATTAATCTGTAAAATAATATTTATACATAGATCACTTCCGTTGTACGCTGCCATTACTAATAGTGTATTACTTTAAATACCCCTATTATCAGACGTTTTATGTATTTTGAACTTTATTTAAATATAGCAAGTATGTATTTGAATTTTCCAATAAAACTTAATCCAAATTAAAGTTTACGTTGAAAAATATTCTGGGCATAATTTCATACAATGGGTCTTTCTAGAATTTGTAGGATTCTAAAGTTCAAGAACTTTGAAATACGAAAAGTAATGTTTAACATACGGGGTGCCCAGGCCTTAAATCTTTGAAACTATAAAAGATAATTAAAATTTCTCGAAACCGTTTCTATATAGTGAAATTTTGGATAGTGGTACTTTATGTAACGTAGGTGAGCACCAGAAACTAATTTTTGGAAATTCATCGCCTAAAAATATTAGGGGATGAAAATTTATATAGCAAACCACTGACTCTAGAAACGTGAAGTTTTGTACCGGAATCCGTTAGTAACGCAGGTGAGTATAAAGAGGGTGAGTATATTTTTCTTCTAAAGAATTAAGCAACACTAAAAAGACATCAATAAAAAAGATACTTCAAAAAAATCAAAAACCCCTACTACGCAAAACGCTGAAACCAAACTAAAACGATGGAAACAATATGAAATAAAGAAAAAGAAAAAGGAACAAAAAAGTAAAGCAGTCGAAGGCAAACATGTTGTATCAAGTTAAACAGAAATGTTTGGTGCTGTATGATGTAAGAATCGAATACTTTAAAGAATCGAATACTTTAATTCGAATTCGAATACATTTAATAACTATTCGAATACGTATTCGAATACATGTTACATATTCAAATACAGGTGGGTATTCATATTCACTGTATTCGATTCTGCCATCACTAGACTATGTATTAAATGTATTCGAATAGATGTATTCAGATACATGTATTTGAATACTTAATATACTCATTCATGATAATTCGGCGACTGAAGCATTCATGTTTGTGTTTGTAAAACCCCTTAGTAAGGACAAAGTATCCATTCAAAAGAATTCGAATACACTGTGAAGTATTCGGATATATGAATACTTCTTTTGTATTCGAATAAGTATTCGATTCTGTATTCGATTTTCACATCACTATTTGGTGCCTCCGACTGCTTTACTCTCTTGTTAATTTCTTTTTTCTCTACTTCATCCTGTTTCCATCGTTTTTATATTTTTAATTAACTTTTTATTTAAAACTTAACAAACATTAGGGTTATGATTAAAATTTTTAAAATCAAATAATGGGCGATTCATTGTTTAATTAAATGAATTTTAGCATAGTGCCTACCATTCAAAGAAAACATAAGTAAAAAGTTCTATTGAAGTTTCAAGCTAGTGTCAATAATTGTTTTAACATAAATAATTTATTTAAAAAAAAAGAAATAACAAACACCATGTGTTCATTTGTGTCCGGTGCTAATATGTGCTTTTCCAAAATTGTTAAAGAATTCATCAGCCTTACAAAAGTAACGGATTTTTGAATCACAAATACTATTAGTACAAGATCCCGCAGCTGATTTCCGCAGGTATCTGTTTTTTTAATGAAACTTAATTTAAATGAATCCTTAATGGCAATGTAATACATTGCTCCCGGGTTGCCTATTGAAAATTAGCCGTAAGTACCTTTAATTAAGTATATTGTAATCCATTTTTTCGAACGAATTCCAACTATAATGTTTTTAAAGGAAATCAACATTTAATCAACGTAATCATTTGAAAGAAAGTGATGTGAAAAATGTTAAAAAGAATGGTTGCCAGCACCCAATCGGCCGCAACCTCTAGGTTGCCAGATGTTAACAGGTATATTGTTGTGCAAAAATAGCCGCAAGTTGGGGTTGCCATTACTTTTAATTAATTATAAGTTTTTGAAATTATATTGGTATGTTCGTCCATCAATATTATACTGTATGACTCATTACTACTAGTTTTCTTTAATATTAACAAAAATTATCTAAGTAAATATTCATGCAATTGACAATTTTTTTGTTACTGAAAGCTGAAAAAATGATAAATGGTACAAAGATTTACAGGAAAAATTATGTACATACCGTTGATTCAACAAGATTATTTTATTGAATAACTCACAATGAAAATGATGATTGGGTAAATATAACAAACTACGGCCTGCGTATCCTTAAAATTCGGCCCATGAATCTTAAAAAATGCGGTCCACGATCTTGAAAATCATGAGAAAGTGTTCATAAAAATAATTATTTATAACTATAACTATTCTATATATATATATATATATATATATATATATATATATATATATATATATATATATATATATATATATATATATATATATAAATGCGAAATACCACTCACTCACTCATCTATCAAAAATCTCCAAAACTACAATACCTATAACCTTAAAATTTGGCATGTAGGTCCCTATTGGGTCGTAGGCGCTCGCTAAGGGTTTTGCAAAATTTTTTGTCTAACTGTCGAAATTTACGAAAAACCGTAAAAAATTAATTTTCAATTGCTGTATACAGCAATCTGTGGCCAATTTATCAAAAAATCATAAAAATTTTAGATAGTTGCTAAGTAATTGCAGAAAAATAATTTTGAGATTTTTGTATATAAGTATTAATAAATATTCTTATAGATAAAATGAATAATATTTTTACCTATGACTACTATGAAATTACTTATTTACTGTGCAAAATACTATTTGTATCCAATATGGTTTTATTGAGATAATGTAATAATTTGAAATTTTTTAACCTAATATTCCCAAATATTTTACTAATTTATCATAGGAGATGAAGGATTAAAAATAATAATTCAACATTCTTCCGTAGAATAAATTGTTTCTTTATTTTCTCTTTTTTCCAAAAATTTTTCGGCATCTTTTATAGAGAAAATAAAGAAACAATTTATTCTACGGAAGAATGTTGAATTATTATTTTTAATCCTTCATCTCCTATGATAAATTAGTAAAATATTTGGGAATCTTAGGTTAAAAAATTTCAAATTATTACATTATCCCAATAAAACCATATTGAATTACAAAGATGAATAACCTAAAAAATTTCAAATTAAAATATAATTTGCATATTAGAAAATATATAAACAAGTTTGTAAACATGAACACTAAACTTACAAAATTGAAAAATCATATTAAATTCTTAACGCAAAACAAACGCCACTGAAGAAAGATACCAAAAAATTTTTGGAAAAAAGAGAAAATAAAGAAACAATTTATTCTACGGAAGAACGTTGAATTATTATTTTTAAGCCTTCATCTCCTATGATAAATTCGTAAAATATTTGGGAATCTTAGGTTAAAAAATTTCAAACTATTTGTATCCTTTAAAGAAAATAGACAACAGTTATAATCAATTGGCACGTGCGTCTGCTCTTCTCAGTAAATTCCATACAGATGAAATTTCCATCGAGCCGGGCTCGGTCATCCTGATATTAAAAATGAAATATGGACTTTACTTATCTGTCTTCAGTAGTTTCGAGAAAACGGTAGCAGGTATCAAAACAATGATAAAACAAAACTATAGGTAAAATTGGTATAAGAATCCAAAAAAAAGACGATCAAAGTTGAAGTTATCCTGTAGGACTTGAGAACCCCCAAGAAAGCCTAAAGTAGACGACTGGACGTAGCGTTACCAAATTTTTGGCTCTCCAAAGAAACCCAAAATAAATGGCTGAACGGATCTTGACAAAATTTTTCTCAAATAGTACTGAGTTTCTGAAAAAAGTCGACATGAGGATAACCCCCCCCCGTGAGCTCTGCGGACCCAAAAAACGCTCCAAATAAACGACCAAACGGATCTTATCTAAATTTTTCTCAAATATTATAGATTTCGAAATAAATTAATGTGAATTCTGAAATATTCTCCAGAGCCCTGGGATCTAAAAAAGGTCTCACAAATTACAGTTCTCTTGAAATTGTCACTATGAATATCTAACTACCTACGATAAGATCTCAAGATATGAAAATTAGACATGTTATTGAAATATGAATATAGCCAATTCAGAATATTTGATTTGAAATTAAGGTGAAGTTGGAATGAATCATCCAGCGCTATCGAATTAAACAACTCTATACTCCAATTAAACCACTTGACTGATTTTGATAAAATTTTATGAAAATTAGACGTACTATAAAAATATGAATATGACTTGAAAATATGAATAATATTTTTGTGTCGTCGAGCGAGCGAAGCGAAGCACATAAGGAACTGATTTTGTACAAAATTTCAAAATATCAAATTTAAATGGACGTGTGGTCACATTGTCCGTCAGTTACATCAAATAGAGCGCAAATTAAAAAGCTGAAGAAATTTGACAATTTTACTCAAGTACTGTTGAGATCTCTGTGAAAAATGAAAGTGACGTTAAAATGATTTCCTAAGGCCTTGGTGCCTTGAAGGGCCTAAAATAGAAGCAATTTTAAAACTGTTGGTACAGGTACCTATACTAAGTTCTTACGGTGCGGAAATTAGCCATGCTAATAAAATATGAAGATAGTCATTTTAGAGCCATTGGGCGAGCAGGGTTAAGTGCTATAAATAATTGATTTTGCACAGAATTTTGGAATATATGATTGAATTGACCTATATAAATTTTACCTATAATTCAGATAATTTTATGCGAGTGAAACTGCGGGTCCCAGCTATATGCATATATATCTATTTTAAGATCATTGAACGAACGGGGCGAAACACTAGAAAAAACTGATTTTATAAAGAAATTTAGAATATTTAATTTAAATGTAAAGTGACTTCAAAATTAACCCCCAGCACTATCTAATAGGATTAAGATAAGATTAAACGGTTGGATTTTGACAATATTTTATGAAAATTAAATATGCTATGGAAATATGAATATGGTTAATTTAGGGTTATTAGGCGAGAATTATGCTCAGAATTTTAGAATATCAAATTTGAATGAACCTGAGGGTCAGAATTGTCCGTCAAGGCCATCAAATAAGCCCCAAATTAATTGTGATATTAAAATTGTCCCCTGCTGTCTTGGTGCCCCAAGCAAGGCCTAAAATGGAAATACTCCTAAAACTACCTATTGATACGGGTATCTAGGTACATAAAGGTGCGGAATTTAGCCATGCTATTGAAATATGAAGATTGCTACTTTAGAGTCGTTTGATGAGCGGAGCCAGGTATTATTTCCGAATATCTAATTTAAAATTGATCTAATCATTTGACCAATAATTAAGATAATATTACATGGGTGAAACCAAGGGCCACAGCTAGTTTATTATATTATAATTATTTATATTTATTATTATTATTAACATTACTTATTTTTAAAACTAGCCGAGTAGCCGAGCATACTTAAGCACCGGTACTTGTGAACTGATAGGTCGTGTGTTCGATTTCCACGACCAGCTATGGCCGTGAATGTTTCTGCAGTTTCTCTTCACAATTCCAGATAACTATAGACACAGTTCTTTAAGAAGGCGACTTCAGATGCAAACCTTCTAAATTCTAGGCCCCCACCGCTTTCCTTGTTTTCCACTCACATCATAAAATCTATAAGGTAAAATAGTTGAAAAATAAATAAAAATATATAAGTAATGATGTGGGTGGCGTCTATAATAGACTAATTGTCCTAAAATTGGACGTTAAACCATATTAGTACTTATTTGCGTAAGTAAATAAATTGATTTTCATAATACAAGGAAGTTGGCAATGAGACAATAATAAACTCTCATCGTTCTTCGAGCTAAAGCGACTAACTTCATCATTTTTTTGGCTAAGTCATTTCTTTCTTTCGGGCTTTATACAAGCTCTTCGTTTTATTCCTAACTTACTAGTACATACGAAAATATGGTGTAAGTTATATACGAAAATAGAATAACCCAAAATTTAAAAAAAATTGACCTTCATCGTTCTTCCCGCCAACTCCTTGTAGATTTTACATATCTTTGAAAACAATTTCTCAAAAATGTAGTTAATGAACTTTGGAAATGTAAAAATTTTAGAAAGACCCGTCCTATAAAGTTGTGCCTAATATGATTTTCTAAAATGCACTTGTTATGATTTTTGTTATGAATTTTAATTTGGAAATTTCCAATTTATTCAAATCAGAATGAAATTTATTCATTCCATCCAAACTAGAATTATGTAAAATGTAGAAGAGTATGTTATTATTCTGGAAATTTTAATGACATTATGATTTGTATAAGTCGGCAAATTTAAAAATTGTGAAATTCTAAGGTGCATGATAAACAACGGAAGTCTTTATTATGATCGATGTACAATTATAAACAATAAACTATTATTATTATACCATTAATTACTACTATTTTTGTGTAAAGATGGCTTTATTAGTAAAATTATTCAAATAGAAAAACCTCTGGGGGGTGATTGCAGTTACCTTAAAAGTTGCTTAAAACTATAAACTTCTCAAAGACGGTTTAAAAGTATATTGCAGAATAATTATTTTTTTGCAGAGGAAATTTCGTGTGTTGATTTTGCATGCGTTAAAACACAAAATATTTTATTTTCTAAAGAAAAATAACTTACTCGTATAACTTAATTTTTAAATAAGAACTCTTCTAAAGATCGATTTCAGAATATGTCCACCCTTGTTCAAAACTGACACTTGTTCTACAAATTTTTGATAACTTCATAACAGAAAATAAATAATTCTGTGAAATCCGCCTTTCTGCTGTTTGATTTGAGTTTTTTCTTTATACCATTACTAAATATAAATACCCCTGTCGCAGCATCTGCATAACATAGCGAATTTCCAA
The DNA here is from genome assembly GCA_035578155.1 of Brachynemurus nebulosus. Lineage (NCBI taxonomy): Eukaryota > Metazoa > Arthropoda > Insecta > Neuroptera > Myrmeleontidae > Brachynemurus > Brachynemurus nebulosus. The sequence goes on along the minus strand of JAPWDM010000002.1, from coordinate 4,510,797 downwards.
ATCTTGGGCACTGGCGGATCTCATTTAAGACCTGTACCTATTTAAAATAGTTTAGCTTTCTAAGAGTAAAAGAATTTTTAAAATCGGCTGGGTAATTAGTTTTGGTATTTTTGGGGACCCAAGAACCCGAACGGATTTTGTGCAGCATAGTTGTATCCATCTAAAATAATTTAGTTCTCTAGCAGTGAGAAATTTTTTAGCATCGGTTCGATAGCTTATTACCGGCGTTTTCGGATCTGCAATCCCGGTGGACCTCATTAAAAAATCAGCTCGACCGTATATTCTAGGCGGACTTTATGTAATATATATATATATATATATATATATATATATATATATATATATATATATATATATATATATATATATATTCAAAACCCGTTGTGTAGCATTCTACGCCGCATTTGCATCCGCAGGACAGTTGTGGATCTCAGATAACACAACCTGTACCTATCTAAAATAGTTTACCTCGGTAATAGTAAAAAAATTTTCAAAATCGGTCAGTTATATTATTTTTGACACTTTTAGGTCCCACTGACACTGTCGGACCTTACATAATGTAATCTATATCTATCTAAAATAGTTTAGCTCTGTAACAGTGAAAAAATTTTCAAAATCGGTCGGTTAGTTTATTTTTAACACTTTTGGGTCCCATGGACCCTGGCGGACCCTAAATAACGTAATGTATATCTATCTAAAATAGCTTAGCTCCCCAACAGTGAAAAAATTTTCAAAATCGGTCGGTTAGTTTATTTTTGACACTTTTGGATCCGATGGACCCTGGCAGACTTTACATAAAGTAATCTATATTTATCTAAAATAGTTTAGCTCTGTAACAGTGAAAAAATTTTCAAAATCGATCAGGCAGTTTATTTTTGACACTTTTGGGTCCTATGGACCCAGGCGGACCTTACATAACGTAATCGATATTTATCTAAAATTGTTTAGCTCTGTAACAGTGAAAAAATTTTCAAAATCGGTCAGTTAGTTTATTTTTGACAATTTTGGGTCCTGTGGACCCTGGCGGACCTTACATAATATATTCTAAATCTATCTAAAATAGCTTAGCTCTGTAACAGTGAAGAAATTTTTAAAATTGGTCGTTTAGTTTATTTTTTACAATTATGGGATCAGTAAATCCTGGCGAAACTCATACAAGTCTAGTACTCTAACAGTAAGAAAAGGGTTCTAAGGATCTCATAACATATGGTAGTCTGTAAGCTTCTTGCGGACATCATTTAATTAATTAATTCAAATACTCTAACTTACTAACTGTGAAAAAATTTTTAAAATCGATTGGTTAATTAATTTCTGACCTTTTTAGGTCCCGAAAACCTTGGCCTCACATAAAATACCTTAAATCCATTTGAATAGGTTTAATTTTTTAACATTATTAATTATTAGTGAAAAAATTTTCAAAATCGATTCAAAATATTTTTTCGTGCATACATATGTACATTGTACATGTTATGCTGTTTTGTTTCATATTTAATAATACTTTATATTTCTTTTCATATATAATAATCTTTATTATAATCTATCGTTTACGTTTCATATATAATAATCTTCAATTTCTTGTTTACTTAAAAAAAAAAAAAATTCTTCATTACATTAGCTTATAAAATCTGTTTAATTTTCATTTTTTAACATGAGATGGAACCATGCTAATTATAATTCAATAAATGAGAAACAAAACTCTATACATGTATGTGTGTTATAACACATGTATGTGAATAGACTTCACTTGTTCTCACAAAATTCTTTAATAAAAAAGTGAAATATTTTTATACTTCATAAAGAACTGAGATATAAATATAAATTACTTATTAGACTAACAAAGAAAGAAAACTAAAATAATGGTGAAAATTTACATTTTCTCGAAAAATACTTAAAATAGAAAAAAAAATTATAAGAATATTTTCTTCATAATTTTTTTTCCTTTTCAACGATGTAAAAATCGAACTGTCTTATGATAGGATCGAATGATAAAAAATGGCCAGAAAACCTACTTCTGGGCATCCGACGTGTCTGGCTAACGAACTTAGCCGAGCCAATTCAGAATCCAGTCCGCACACAAAATTTCATAAGCATTAGACGTTTCGGTCGAGAGTTATCGTGGCGACACACACACATATATATATATATATATATATATATATATATATATATATATATATATATATATATATATATATATATATATATATATATATATATATATATATATATAAATTTTAGTGAATATCATTTTCGTATTCTAGGGACCTCAAAACACATTTCTGTTATGATCCCGGGCTTAGGTCCCGTTATGACACCTGCTGTAATAGCGTATTTCCAGTTTAACTTTTGGAAATTCGCTAAAATCAATATTTTTCAGAATATTTGTAAGCAACATACATATATAAAGATACAACTAATTAATCGTGTTTTGTTGCCTCCTTTTGTTATGATTTAATTAAATTAGTTTCTTACATTCAGAAAATTCTGTTAATTTTAAACAAAAAATTATAATAAAACTGGAAAAACAGTCGAAAACAGGAATGAAGTGAATCTAGTCCATTAATCAAACAAAGAAATGTACTAACAATGGGAATAACAAAAGTAAATTTTCTGTATTTGACCGTAGTGAAATTTATGACGTTAGTGTTTAGAATTATCCGAACGTAAGGCATGTAGAAATATTTTAATATCCTACATATCAGGTCACGTAATACCGCTGTAATAATATAATCAACCAAATTAATATAAATATTTACATTTATGACAAAAAATTTAAGACCGGGTAAACTTTTTTTGAGAAACAAATGGTTAATCGAAAACATTTTGATTCTTAAAAGTTAAAGTAAGTAGGAAACTTTTTAACCACAAACAAGAAACTTTTGCCTTCACATAAAATTTAGATTTAATGGCGTAATCAGAAACATTAAACAATTTTTTTAGGTACTGAAGGCTTGTCTACACGCAGAGGCGCAACAACTATAGGGGGGCCGAGCAAAAATTTAAATAACCCAATTTTTTAATAAACGCAATTTTCCGATAATATTGGAAAATTTATCGAAAATGTCATCTCCGAAAATTCGATTTTCAAATAAAAAATATCAGTAGACCACTAAAAATTTTACTTTTAGCGAATTTCCAAAACTGGAAATTCAGCTTTTACAGCAGATGTCATGATGCGACCTAAGCTCGGGACCATAACAGAAATATGTTTTGAGGATGTATGATATTCACTAAAATTTATATATATATATATATATATATATATATATATATATATATATATATATATATATATATGTATATATATATATTATATATATATATATATATATATATATGTATATATATATGTATATATATATATATATATATATATATATATATATATATATATATATATATATATATATATATATATATATATGTATCCGCGCGATAACTCTCGAACGAAACGTTTAATGCTTATGAAATTTTGTGTGCAAATTCGATTTTCCAAGTCGTTGGATAAGTTCGTTAGCCAGACACGTCGGATGCCCAGAAATAGGTTTTCCGGGCATTTTTTGTCAACAAATGAGTTTTTTGCCAGAATTAAGCAATTATTCAAAATATTTTTACACCAATCGGAAGAAAAAGCGAAATTACTTAAAAAATGTTTTTAAAATGTTGCTCTAAATTACTTACTTTTCGAGAAAAACTAGGAAATATGTCGTTCTCCATTTCACTCGCACTCGCATTCTTTTTTTTTCTGTCTCAGTTTTTGCGAACTAAATTCGAAAATACCCCTGTCGCAGCACCTGCATAACATAGCGAATTTTCAAAGATAGAACACTGACGGATCTCATATAACAACTTGTATCCATCTAAAATAGTTTATAACAGTGATAAGATTTTCGAAATCGGTTGAGTAGTTAATTTTTTACTTTTGAGTCCCCAGGACCCTGGCGGATCACATATAGTATAGCACATATGCATTTAAATAAGTTTAACCAAAAAATCACTAAAAACGGTGAAAAATGGCTTCTAAAAATCGGACATATCAGCTAACGAACTCGTCCCAGCTTTTGAGACTTTTGAACTTCTAACAAAATTTCGTAAAGATTGAATGCTTCATTCGAGAGTTATCGCGCAGACACACACACAAATATATATATATATATATATATATATATATATATATATATATATATATATATATATATATATATATGTATATATATATATATATATATATATATATATATATATATATATAAACAAATAACTCTTGTCCTTTTGTGGGTGACTCTTTGCACCCTGTAGACACTAAAACCGCAGGATTTTTTTCGGAATTAACAGTCGCGTCACCCCTCGATATAGGAAATAAGAATTATTTCCTTTACACCCTGTATATAATATATATATATATATATATATATATATATATATATATATATATATATGTATATATGTATGTGTGCATATATTATATACAGGGTGTAAAGGAAATGACTCTTATCCGTTTGAGGGGTGACGCGACTCTTAATTTCGAAAAAATTCCTGCGGTTTTAGTGTCTACAGTTTGCTAGGAGTCGCCCTCCACAAAAGGACGAGAGTTATTTGTTTTACACCCTGTATATACATATATATATATATATATATATATATATATATATATATATATATATAATAAACTTTATTCCATATTTTCATATGATACATGAATGGATTGCGTCAACAGATTATATAACATATATATATATATATATATATATATATATATATATATATATATATATATATATATATATGTTTTTAAACAAATTTCTGCCGTATAGTCCCGAACTCGGATCTTTCCATGACATTCTCCGTCATAAATTAAGTTCCAAAATGGAAAGTCGCTTAAAATAATAATTTAATAGTTAAATGAATTTTTACTTAAGTAACAGAAAAATTTATAATTTTTTTTCTGCTTTCCGTTCTGCGGCTTCACTCAGGTGTCTGTTTTGTTTTATTTTTGTTTTAATTTTGATTTATATAATTTCGTGCAATGGAATACATTTTTGTATTTTGTAGCTTTAGTTTGAGACCTTTGCTCTGATATCCGTAATAATAGTTTTAGATTTTCTTCAGTTTTAGACCCTTCTTGGAGAATAACAATTTTAATGCTACTTTCATCTTTTTCTGGAATTCCAATAGTGTTTGAAGGGTAACTTGGGGATCGATTTAATTGTCCGCACCATTCAGCTATTTAATGTGATCCCTATTAGAAGGTTCTGGAGAACAATCTTAACCTTACTTCACTTTTTAATTCGCTATTCTGAAATTCTGTACAAAAACAGTTACTTAAATAATTAATACTATAAAAGCAAGTAATATTCATATTTCAGTAGCATATCTAATTTTCGCAACATCTTCTTGAGACCCGCCCAGCTGTTTAGTATGAAGAAGTTTTTTTGGGGTCCCAAGGTCCTGGGTGATAATTTTGCCCTCACTTATACTAACAAAATCATCTTATTTTAATTTAAATAATAATAGTACAGTTACCTGAGATCCGTTTATCCATTTCTATAAGAGAAATGAATAAACAATTTATTTTACCTTACGTGTAATTGCTTTGGAAAAAAATTAAAATTTGTGGCTCCGTAACTAACGATAACAACTAATAATGAAACCAAATTTGAAAATTCAGGCTCTCTTGTGCCACCCCTGATATGATGCTCTATTCATAGACACTTCACTAGTCGAAATCCGTTAAGTAACCTTGGCTGTGTGCTTTTCACAAAATTTTATAACATTTTTTCTAATTGTATTATATATCTATATATTGATTATTTAATAATAAATCATTGTTAAAAAGATTTAAATTTTAGTAATCAAAATTATTACTTCAATAAATTATAAATTAACACTTATTTAATTGACTAATTATTTTCTTAAATAGACTAAACAAAAAATTATAATTATTTATTTATTATTTAAATTTACCGCTTTGAGGAATTTGCTTTGTTGTTTGTAACTTGTTGCCCTCTGCTGGGTTGTCTACACAATTAATATTTAATCTCTTTAATGGACATTAAAGTTAAATTTACACATTAATATTTAACTTTAATGTCTATTCCTTTGTTCAGAAAATGGGCTATTACTTTTTTAGTTAGTGTGTAGAAATCATTTTCATTTGTAAACATTTTATCTAGTCGATATTGAATTACAAATTTAAAATTTGAAATAGGATTATTGTTCAACATTTTGAAAGGTTGTAACATATTTTGGAACTTATAACCCCATTCAGGTAAGATGTTAAATATTTCAAAAAATTAAATAATTAATTAATGTATTTTTTTATTTTTTAGATTGTTTTATGAGTATTTCAATTAAATTGTAGACAAGCAATCTACTTGACAGTAAAGAAATTTCCAATCTTTTGTGATGAATGTTTTCAACAACGAATTAACACTTAATCACAAATGTAAAAATGTTTGAATAGCTAACTGTCGTGTGTAAAGAGGTTAAAATTCATTAACAATTATTAATGGAAATTAAATTATATGTGTAACAATGTAAAATATTTTAAGAAAGATTAAAATTTATTTTTAATTAAATGATACATAATTTTATTGGTGTTTTTACAAGTTCTTTTTTGTGCGCTTTTTACACCAAACAATCCGTTTGCATATATTTTCATACTTTACTATTTTAGCAAAAAGTCAATTCTGTCAAAAATGTCACTTATGTAGATTTGATTTAGCATTCAAATGTAAGTTGAGCCAAAACTCGTTTTTTTCTATTTTTTTTTTTTTTTTTGTTAAATAACTCATGTTGTGTGAATTTGTATTGTTTTTTTTGGACACAAGCGCGAGGCTCGTAACTGCTGGCTCCTGCTACATGGCTAATTTAGTTGTTCCGGCACTGTTTAGTTGCTCCAAAAACTTTATTTTCTGTTAAAAACACTATATTGTACCCATGTACTTTGTTTTTAATTCTAAAGTATACCAATTATATGTCATCAAAATCTTGTCAAATATATATTTTTTTTTATAAAATTTCCTTACCATCAATTAGTTTTTTCTAATTTAGTTCATCTTATTTAAAATTAAATAAGAAAATTTTCAAAATAATAAATATAATGTGTTAAAACAAAAATATTTATAATTAGGTTATATACATGCATGCATATTATATGCATATATTTAAAAATGATTCCATTTGACAGATTGTTATCAAAAAACAAAACAAAAAACTAACATTATCAAAATTTGTACTTCGTTTACAAATAGCTAAGGGCCATTCAACACCACAAAAAAAATATGTCAAAAGTTTATTTAATCAAATAAATAGTACAGTTTAATTGATTAACATTTATAACTTTATAAATTTATTAAGACATTATTCATAATGTTTAATTAAAGAAATCTGACATATATTTAGCTAATAGAAATAACTAGTGACGAAACACCCTTAGACACATTTATAAACACAATATATATTAAATAGAAAAATCAAACGAGGTAGAGTGAAATAACAAATAAAAAGAGACTTTTAAAAAGAGATTATTTTTGATTTTTCTTAAGAACCACGTTATATAGAAGAAAAGTATAAAAAGCTCTCTGATATAACTTCTTACGAAATTTTTGATAATGTAATAAAATTTTTGAAAAAGTTTTAAATTCTGATCAAAAACACAACAAAAAGACTTTAAAGCCCAAAATATCCGGTCTGTGGCATCGGATGTGTCTGGCTAACGAACTTATCCAAGCGTTTTGAACAATTAACGATTTTACCAAATTTCGTAACAATTAAATGCTTCGTTCGACAGCTATCGCGTACACACATAAATACATATATATATATATATATATATATATATATATATATATATATATATATATATATAAATTTTAGTGAAGTAGATTTTCGAGTTCTAGAGGCTCCAAAACAAATTTCTGCCATAGTCCCGGGCTTAGGTCTTACCATAAGAGCTGCTGTAATAGCTGAATTTTCATTCTGAAAATTCGCTAAAAACCTCTTTATAAGTAGCGTGTCATGATTTTTTAAATCTAATTTAACGATTCGGCTATATTCTATTTCTCTGTCAGTTAAATGTTTTTATAATGTATCTCTATTCCATTTTTTTTGAGAAAAAAATTCACGACGATTTCTGTTATGTGATATGATCAGAATTTAGATTATGTTTACACCTTCCTAAAATTAATAAGAGTTCGTTTCTATCGCATAAAAACTACGTTAAATCATATTCAAACAATAATATTTTTACGTAATTTTCTATCCAGTTGACAATACAGTTATAATTAGAATTGTATAAACAGAGTATTCTAGTATTAAGTAATTTTGCACATTCAATTTTTTATTTTAACAAAAAAAAAAATTTTTTAAAATTTGACACATTTTTTTATGAAATTTAGATTAAGAAATATTAAAAAATTTTAAGGTGAATCATTTAAAAAGAGTTACAAATAAATTAAAAGGAAACATTTTAATTATTAGAGTTACAAATAAATTAAAAGGAAACATTTATCTATTTTAACATATTTGTAAAGAAAATTTTACAGTTTACTTACAGTTTTTTGAAAAAATGTAATAACATTTTTACATACAACAACAATTTGAAAGGTAGGAAATCCACAAATTTTTTTTATTTCTTTAATTAATTATAAAATTTGGTTTTAGAAGAAAATCTTCGTCTAATTCGCTCCAAGCCGAAAGTATAGCCAGTAATAAGGACATTCAACTATTAAATGAATGGAAAATATATTGAAATTTATTTAATGAAAGCCATTCATACACATTTTTAAAATATCCTTTTGAATTATATAACAAATAAAATCTGTGTAAAAAAATTTAATTGACGTGTTTTTTCTCAATTTTCTGATATTAAGTCCAAGGCTAGTTAGACAGGGAGTGATTGTGTCGACATTTTAATGTAAAATATAGTAATTTTAACCCTCTTTAAAAGAACATTTCGATTTTAACAATAAAAAAATTTTAAAAAGTGTTTTCGTTTTTCCCGGATTACCAAAAACTTTTCATAGGTATATCTGTGACTAAAGTTGCCTCCCTTTCTTAAGAAAATAAAGTATTTTTAAAATTTTGTGCAATAAAATAAAACACAATTAACGAAAAAAAAAGTACGCGTTCCCATATTTTTAAGATTTTGTCGTACAAGAAAATCCTTGTAAATTCATTATATCTGTTATTGCATTTACTAGCTTACTCCCACTTGACCACTTTTAAATAGTCGGTGTCAGATCTTACGCAATTTAATAAACAGTATCGTTTTGATTTTTTAAACTCACTTAAGACATTTATTGTTAGTGATACATATTTGAATTATTTTCCTGACTAATAAATTGAATTCTGTAGACTGGTGTTTTTGTAGATAAAAAAAATTTTATTAAAAGTCTGAAAAACGGACGTAGAATCTCACAGTTATTAATTATTATGTCTTGTAGTCTTTTGAAAAATTATTTTTTGAACTAAAATAAGAATAGGAGAAAATTCGCTATGTTATGCAGATGCTGCGACAGGGGTATTTAAGTAATATAAATAAAATGAATTGAAGGAAAACGTACGAAATTTTATGAGGGGTCCACGGGATTTTAGGGAGGGGTCCGGACCCCTTGGACCCCCGGTTTTCGCGCTCCTGTCTAATTTACGGATCTAATTCACGCATTAATTTACTAAGGATTTAATTTAGTTCTAAAACAGAGGTGCCTATTTGTATTAATAATTGTGAAATGGGTTGGGTGAAAGATTACGTGTACCTAGGACAACTAATATCTTTCAGGAAAGGCAACAAAAAGGAACCAATAGAAGAATTTCAATTGGCTGGAAAAAATATCGGTCGTTAAAATTTATTTTGAAATACCCTTTTGTTCAAAAAAAAAAAAAAAATATATTTGACACCTGTGTTACACCATCCTTAATCTATCGATGTCAAACATGGGCTTTAAACAAAAAACAAATAACTCAAATACAAATTGCACAACGCGCTGTGGAAAGAAGTATGCTCAATGTATCTCGGAGAAACCGTTTGAGTAATAAAACCATACGTGCAAAAACTAATCTTAAGGATAGGCATTCAAGAGGCATTTACATTGAAATGGAAATGGGCAGGTCATCTATTTAGAACACAAGATGAAAGATGGAACAAATTAATCACCCAGTGGATACCGTTAGACCATAAAAGAAATAGAGGTAGATAATTTAGACGATGGAAGGATGATATCAAACTGACGATTGTCCATTAGTGTCCACTATAGACAAGAATCTGTTGTGATAGATTGAATCGGAAATACCTTGGATAGGCCTATACCCAGCAATGGGTACAGCTACAGCATTAAGCAGAATGATTATTATTTTTTTTCTTTTCTGTTAAGTAATTACGTATTTATTTATTTATTTAGCATTATTTTTTTGTTGTAGTATGTTTATTTTTATTTTTTGTGTATACTATATGTAATAACCCAGCTGAAGCATAAATAAAGGCTTTAATATTATTATTATTATACTTTTACGCCAACCTGGCGCTCACTACTCAGTAGGACAGTACTGGGTAACATTCACCTATACCGGCATTATGCAAGATATTAGGCTTTGTGGAAGGGTAATGTGCCAAACCAATCCGTAAAAGTACCGTAGTACATTCACGGATGGGCCTGTCACATCACTCCTTATATTGTTGTTATTGTTGCTTGAAACGAGGTGTTATGTGTCTATTTTGGTGTACACTGGGTCGTACGGCGAGACTTGTGGGAGCGTAGATGTTGGCTCAATGACAGACGGCTGTGAAAGCCTAGTTCGTTTTCGTGTCCTCAGAGAATAGGTAGGATTAGGGACAGAGGGAAGGGAAAGGACTGTTTGTGTTTGTGTGTGTGTTCGTGTATGTGTGTGGATGTGTCGTTCTATTTTACGTTTCTTGGTGTAAATGTGTTCTGGTTCATCAAAATGCTCATTAAGATCGGGTGTTCCTGGAATTGCGCGTTTAGACGGTACAGAGGTTGACGGACTTCGTGTGTTATTGAGTTGGGGAGGATTGTGCACCAGAGCGGTAACAGTGATGGTGCGGCAGTTGGTCGATCCTCCCTCTCCATCAGACGAATCTGGATCTGTATGTGTGTTAAGTGTTTGTGTTTCAGTGTTAGTGTATTGTGTGTTTATGTATGTGTGTTGTGCGTCTGTAAGATGGGTGTCAGTGTGTTGTTCGCTCACTGTAGATGGCTCAGATGGAGTAGAAGCAGATCTTGTGCTTTCACATATCGCAGTCGGATTTGTATTACTGAGGAACTTCCATACTATACGACACGTGTTTATGATCACTGCCTTTTGCATAGTGACATATGTGTATTTTGCGAGACCCAAGAGGCTCAAACTATTGTGTAGTGTGTGTTGGATGACCCCGGTGGCACTGAGAACTATTGGAACAATATGGATATGTTCCATTCGCCATTGTTGTTTTATTTCGGCTGCGAGGTCAGTGTATTTATCCAATTTAACTGCGTGTGTTTTTTGTAAGTTGTGTGTATTTGGAACCGCAATATCGATCAGATAGGTTGTCTTAGTGTTTTTCATTACGAAGGTGATATCTGGTCGATTATGATTTATGGTCTTATCTGTAATAATCGACCGATCCCAGTAAAGTCTACAGGAGTCATTCTCCGCTACTACTTTTGGTGTGAGCTTGTAGTATGGTGTTTTATCGGTTATAAGGTGGTGTTTAACCGCTAGTTTCTGGTATATAATTTTGCCAACCTGGTCGTGACGGTGTTTGTATTCGGACTGAGCGAGCTGAGTACAGGCAGCTGTGATATGTTGGATCGTTTCGGGTTTGGAATGGCATCTCCGGCATGAGTCAGATGTTATTGACGAGTCACGAAGTATGTATTTTGAGTAATTCTTTGTATGAATTACTTGATCTTGTATAGCCAGCATGAATCCTTCAGTCTCCGGAAAAAGACTTCCTTGACTCAACCAGGCGTGCGACGCTGCTTTGTCGACGTTACTCTGGTTAAGGTCATGTGGATGTCTCCCATGTAGAGGCTTGCGCATCCATTGCTGGATTTTGTCCTCCTTCGTGACCAATGGGCAAAAACTATCTGGCATTTCTGTGTGTGAGAGGTTTAATGGTGTGTATGCCTTGTCGGCTTGGATTATTGCATTGTGTAAGTGTGATGTGTGTGTTTTGGTGTAAAAGTATTCTCGCAAGTTATGAACCTGTTTATTATGTGTGTTCTTTATGTCTATAAGACCCCGACCCCCTTCGGCTCTTGGCAGCGTCAATCATTCTATCGCTGCTTTGGGATGATGAATTCGGTATTTGGTCATAAGGACGCGGGTCTTGATCTCGATGTTTGTCAAGTCCGTAGGCGTCCATTTGATTACCCCAAATGAGTACGTTAGCACCGGAACTGCGTAGGTGTTAATTGCTTTGATGGTTTTTTTTCCATCAAGGTGGGTGTTCAGTAATCTCCGTACACGCGTTAGGTATTGCTGCATCAGGTGTTGTTTTACAGCGCTGTGATCTATACGTTCGTCCTGATTGAATCCGAGATACCGGTACGACTCTCCCTCGTCCATGGGCTGCATAACAGACTCTGGTTCGAGTTCGAATGCGACCGCATCTCGTTTTCCTCCAGAACGACATTGTGTTCGACATTTATCGATCCGGAACTCCATACAGAGGTCTCGCGAAACCTCGTTGGAAAGTCCCAGCAGCTGCTGTAATTGATGTTTAGTAGCTGCATAGCTCATTTAACAGGCGAGAAAGTGGATTCATTGCGAGAGAAAACCATAATGGGCTCAATGATTCGCCTTGGAATATGCCGCGTCTTACTTGAATAAGGTCGCTTGCTGTTTTTTTATTACCAATACTCAAATGTAAGGTCGTTCGCCAGTCGGACATGATCGTTCCAAGGAAGTTCACGATACTCTCCAATACTCTCCGTAACCAAGAGTGCGGGACCGAATCAAATGCGTTTTTGTAATCAATAAACGCTGTGTACAGGTTACGTTATCTCCCTTTCGCTTGTTCCAGTACTACGGAGTCAATCAGAAGCTGCTCTTTACAGCCTTGTGACCTATTTCGACATCCCTTTTGTTCTTCTGTCAGTATGGTGTTAATCTGACAATCCTCATTGATCTTTTCTGCCAGACAGGACGTCAAAATCTTATACACTGTAGGCAAACAGGTGATAGGCCTATAATTCGCAGGATTTTTTATATCACTGTTTTTAGATTTCATGTATGTGATACCCTGCGTTAGGAACTTCGGTTTCAGGTTTGGTGTTCTTATAAATAGTGTAAATTGTTCAGCGAGGTACTTGTGTGTTGATGTAAAGTGTTTGAGCCAGTAGTTTTGTATGTTATCGATGCCAGGTGCCTTCCAGTTATGCGATCTCTGTAAAGCTCTGGAGACGTCCTCTGTAGTAATGTCCGTATAGGGCATCTCCGGAAGATGTTCGTTATTCCTGCACTCTGTATCGATCCAGCTGGCTTTGTCATTATGGTCAATGGTGTTGGACCATATATTCGCCCAGAAACTATGGAGTGCGTTCTTCTCCGGTAGACCATTACTGTCAGTTACCGTGTTCGTTAGAGACTGATAAAACCGTCTCTCGTTTCTGCTGAACGCTTGGTTTTGTCGTCTGCGTTCAGTACTGGTCTTATATCTTCGTAAGCGCTTCGCTAGTGCTGTTAATTTTTGGTGAAGCGTATCTCTGATCTCTGTGAGTGTTTTATTGGGTTGCTCGTATTGTGTGTGTACTGTGTGTTTGTGTAATATGTCGTGTATATATTTGTTGAGCCGTTGAGGTTGCATCGGATGTTGCTGATGCGTTTATTCAATCGTGTTTCCCAGGCAGGAGTTTTGTGTTCCTTCGAGTTGTGCGCTACAGGTGGTGTTACATCGGACCCGTTACAACGTATAGCTGCAACGGCTCCACAGTAGATAGCTGTGTGTAACTCGATAAAATTGTCACAAGTTTGCAAGTGTTGGGGCAGTATTATGTTATTTAATATCTCAACGATCTCAGCCAATCTACGTGAGGTGTGTTGTTTAGGCAACAAGTACCGATGTGTGGGGTCCGTCCCTTCGAATTCAGTAAGCGCTGTGTTAAATTCCAGTTCGATCTCTTGCAGTAGGGTGTCATTTACTGCTGTTTCATGGTAGTTAGGCTCATTATCGACAAGTTGTTGAGTGTCGTTTTGGGTGGGGCTCCCCATTTCTGGTCGGCCGTCGTCGGCCTGACTTTCTTCACTTTGAGCAAATTGATGTGCGACTTGTGTTTTAATAGTGTTTATGAGGGAAGAAGGTATAAGGTTATTGGTGAAAATGACACGCTTTTGGTCTGCCAGTCTCTGTTCAGTAACGCGATCTAGGTGAGGATAGGTGCGCGCGAACTCTTGATGTAATTTCGTACGGTAACCAGTTTTGTCCGTTTCAAGTTTAGTGACTTGGAAGTATGTGCGTATGATGAATTCATTCAGTTCATCTGTCCATTGCATACGCACACGCTTCTTACCAGCTTTAGTGGTCCCCAAAGGGTGCTCCGAGGAAACACTTAAAGTCGGCTGAGCCAAAGGTGTTGGTGGCTCTGTAAGTAGGGCAGTAGTATTTTGGCTGAAGGTGTTATTATAGCTGACAGGTGGCTGCCTAGAACCCAGCCTGTCGTCACCGCGATCTAAACTGTCACATTCAGTGGTGACCCTGATGCGCCCGGTCGCTCCACCGGCAGCGGCATTTTTCCGAGGCTTATTTTTTCTGTTCTCCATCCTAATGAGTTGTCCTTTTAGTCGCCTTTTACGACAAGCAGGACTTACTTTGGGCAAATTCTGCAAAGTGAAGCCCCCACCCACAGTATTATTATTATTATTATTATTATTATTATTATTTTTTTATTTTTTATTTTTTTTTAATTAAAATTGGGACACTGCTGCCGGTGGATGGCGCGGTCAGCAGTGTCCGGCGGCATCGCCATCGACGGGCATGCGCCGCCAGACACGGTATAAAAACAACACGTAAAGACAGGGACACATAAATGCGATGGACAAGGGACAAAACATACACATAATAAAATCCATCGATGGGCCCTGCCATCCCAGGGCTTAAAAAGAGTGGACAGTCCTTGGTGACGGTACGGTAAGTACTAGACAGAGCGTCCGGTCACCAAGGCCTGGAAGCCATCGCTGGAACTCCCTCCGAGGTATAAAGGGCCCCGGAGTGGAGAGAACCGACTAGAAATGCACAGAAAACGACTAGAGACAATATCACAGGTAAATATCACAGAGAAACTTATTGCGTCACTGGGAGGCCACAGGCCGACCAGTGAAGTAATAAGGGGTTAAAACAATACCGCTGTAGAGCCATAACAACAGGCCTACAGCGGCATAACAAATATCACAGATAAAAACAACAATTGATATGCCACCTAGGGTGTAAAAGGCCTTCGGTGGCACATCATTAAAAAACAATAACGGAAACAGATAACAAAGTATAAATAACAACAGTACCACTAAGGGTGTAAAAGGCCCTTAGTGGCATAACGAGAGACTAAAAGTACCCTGCCAGACCAGCTGGAACAGGGTATTGTTAATAAATAAGACGTACACAAAATCATGAAACATATAATTTAAAACAAAGCTGAAAAATATAAGTTGAACTATCGGGGGAGAATCAAGAGACGACTTCCTAAAATTTAGAGATGTAATGCCCCTAAAGCCTCTGAAGAAGATGCAAATTTCGGAGAAATTCAAGCATCTTTCTTTCAGAGACTGCATCGTAAGCTAAAGCTTCGTCTACACTATTGGGGAGCTGGAACCTCTGGCGCAATGGCTCAAGGGTTACACATTCCTCAACTATATGCCTCACGGTCAGCGCCGTCCCGCAGGCGGCGCACCTTGGCTGATCCTCACCGGCGAGAAGATGACGATGTGTTAACGCCGTGTGGCCCAAGCGTAAACGTGTCAGGGCCACACTCTCTCGCCGGCTCAGATTTACAGGTGCCGGAGTTCTTCGGACCTCAGGTTTCACCTGTCTGAGCTTAGCCGTGAGGTTGTTCCACTCACGTTGCAATTTATGTTCGATCGCGGATCTAATGCACACTCTCAGATCCTCTGGGCGTATGGCAATGTCCTGTGGCTCACCGACTTCGGCTGCGTGACGTGCTGCCTGGTCGGCGAGTTCATTGCCAGGTATCCCTACATGTCCGGGAATCCAAAAGAAGGTGATAGACTTTTGGCGGAGCATGTAGAGACACGTTCGGATGTTCTGCACCAGTGGATCGATGGTATGAGAGTGGCAGATCGCTTGCAACGCGCTCAACGAGTCGGGGCAAATGAGGAATGCGCTGTCTTCGGATGTTTGACAGAATCGCAGGGCTTGCAGAATAGCAAATAATTCTGCAGTATACACAGAGGCCTGGGGAGGAAGTGGCCAAGCGTGAGGATCGTCACGAATGACGATGGCACTTCCAACACCCGTAGCTGTTTTGGAACCATCTGTGTATACGCAGAGAGAGTCAAGTTCGCTAATGATCTCATAAAAGAGGAATCGATATTCGATTGAACTGGTCTCCTCCTTGTTGAGACCAGTCAGGTCGAAACGACACCTTACGTTAGGGATCAGCCAAGGAGGTACTTCCATAGGACTTTTGGGAAGTACCTTGGCGAACTGTAAGTGCAGACTCTAATAACTCCTGCGTTCGAACGGCCACTGGTCGACTTATGGTGGGACGTCGACCGTAGAGCCCCTGTAAACGGTATCTGAATAGAGTCGGGTGGTTTATATGTGAAGGTGTTGCATATATCCCCGCCGCATAATTGAGCAAAAGACGCTCACGTCTCAGTCGCAGCGGGGGAAGACCCGACTCTACGCAGAGGCTCATAGAAGGGCTCGTTCGAAATGCTCCCGTAGCCAGTCGTATGCCTGCATGGTGAACAGGATCTAGGAGTAAAAGCGCAGACGCCCGGGCGGAGGAGTAAGCAATGCTGCCGTAATCAATCCTAGTCAGAACTAGCGATTGATACAGGCGAAGCAACGACTCCCGGCCCGCACCCCACGATGCACCAGCCAAGCACTTAAGCATGTTGATTGTCCTGCGACAACTCGCAGCTAAGGCTTGGAGGTGTGGGCGCCACGTAAGTTGTTTGTCGAATATGAGTCCTAGAAACCTGACGCTATCAACGCACTGAAGGTTGGATCCTTTCAATGTGAGAACAGGATCCGGATGTGCGTTGCGCTTTCTGCAGAAGTGAACCACCGATGTTTTTTGTGGTGAGAAACGAAAACCATGAGCTTCTGCAGAAGTCACCACTTCGTTGATGCCTTGTTGCAGCCGTTGTTGAATATACTCAATGGAATCGGCTGCATAAAAAATTGTGAGGTCATCAACGTACAAGCAACGACGAATTGGGGCTGAAGCTGCAATATGACTGACTGCGATGGAGAACAAGGTGACACTGATGGTGGAGCCTTGAGGAACACCATTCTCCTGGGAGTGGGCCTCAGACTCAGTGTCACCTACCCGGACACGAAAAGAACGGTCAGTCAGAAAACTTTTTACGAACTGAGGGAGGTTACCTCTTAAACCCCAGTCGTGCAGCTTCTTGAGAATGCCATACCTCCAGGTCATATCATAAGCTTTCTCCAAATCGAAAAACACGGCCACAAGGTGTTTTCGTTGGAGAAAGGCGTCTTGAATGGCATTCTCGAGGCGAACAAGATGGTCCGTAGTCGAATGGTATCGGCGGAACCCACATTGATGTTTAGGAATGAGATTGTGGGATTCCAGCCACCAGACGAGACGGTTGTTCACCATTTTTTCCAATACCTTGCTGAAACAGCAAGTCAAGGATATTGGACGGTAGCTAGATAGTTGCGATGAATCTTTACCCTCTTTTAGCAGCGGAATGATGGTAGCTTCCCGCCACTGCGGAGGGTAAACGCCTTGCCTAAAAATTTCGTTGTACAGATCCAGTAACCTACACTTACCAGGATAAGGTAGGTTCCGGATCATGGCGTAGGGGATCTCATCAGGTCCAGGGGAGGTGTCCCCAGATCCCCGAAGCGCCTCCAGTAATTCTTGCATAGAAAACGGTTGGTTATACTGGAGGGATTCATCCGAGAAAAAATCAAGATCATTTTGTTCGTGTTCGATCTTGATCCGCAGGAAGTCCGGGTCATAATTCTGGGAGCCACTGACGCGCTCAAAGTGCTTAGCTGAGCAATTAGCTATTTCTGCGCGTTCAGTGATGTTCCGACCGTCGACGATGAGAAGGGAGGGCATTGGTGAACGGGAGGATTTCCCTGTAATGGCCCTCACTCTTCTCCATACCTCTGAGGTGGTGGTGGAGGTATTAATGGCCGAAACATATTGCTCCCATGATAGCCTCTTCTGTTCTTTTATAGTGCGTTTACAGCGTGCTTGCGCACGCTTGTAGGCTATCACATTTTCCTGCGTGGGGCGACGTCTGAGTTCGTTGTACGCCCGCTTTTTCTCTGCAACTGCTACACTCACAACTTCATTCCACCATGGTACGCGACGTTTGGGTGGAATGCTGGACGACTTCGGTATACTCTGATATGCTGCTTCAATGACACTGGAGGATATTTGCTCCACATCATCTTCTACGTCTCCAGTCAGCTCGGGTGTACGGAATGAATCGACGTACATGTCCCAGTCAGCTTGACGAAGACGCCATCTCGGCGAAGACGAATGTGGAGTCATCGGCGTGGTACTATTCAAAATAATCGGTATATGGTCACTACCGTATGAATCAGACGCCAGCGTCCATTCATAACGGTGTGCCATGACCGGTGAGCCAAGTGATAAGTCGATAGCCGACAGCTCACCGGTTCTTGCGTTAATAAAAGTACCTTGACCGGTATTCAACAAGACCGCTTCAGACTCATCTAGAAAACGTTCGATGAGTCTTCCACGGGCGTCTCTTGTGCTACAGCCCCACATTGGGCTGTGAGCATTAAAATCTCCTAGTAACAAAAATGGACGTGGTAACTGTAAGGTAAGCTCGGTCAGCGTTTCGACATTCCAGTCGAAGTCTGGTAGATAGACCGAGCATACTGTGAACTGGGGCGGTTTCATAAAACGAACTGCGATGGCTTGTAGGGGAGTGTTTAGTGGGTGGTCCCGGAAAGGGACGCCATCTTTGATGATGATGGCAACACCCCCCCCCCTCGCCCTGATGTCTGGCTGTACGTCGTGCCGACGGATTTGATGGTATTTGATTAAATTCATTTATTTTTATAAAAATGATAAAAATACAAAAATTATATAATAGCTGAACTTAAATACTCAAACAAAGTGCAGTATAAAAAAGTTAAAATCGATAAAAAAATCAGTATTAAAACTTACATACTAAAGAAAAAGATTAAAATTTACATTAAAAGAATGAAAGAACACACACAAACAGTCTATGAAGCAACACTTTTTGGGGGGGTTGACGGCTCAGGTGTTCGTGCCGTCGATTACCATTGTGCTTGGCTGTCAGAGGGTCATTCCCAGTATTGCCTCTGTCCGGTCAGATGTTCTATATATATGTCGCGTGACCATCGGATCGTGTCCGAAACCATCAAACGTGCCATGGTCTGCGTGTATTTGTAGGCTATGCCCAGTGACTTTGTGACCCGGTAGTTCTGTGTAAGCCAAGCGCCGAGCGAGCCTACGACAAATGCATCCAATGAGACCCTGTAACCCTTTGCGGTAAGCTCGGCAGCAAGTGGGTTATATTTTTCGAGCTTCTGCTGCCTAGCTGCCTCCAGGGCGTCCGGGGCACCCTCAAATGGAATGCATATGTCGATAATCTGTACCGACTTGTTAGTCTCGTCCAAGACCACCAAATCAGGGCGGAGGTTACTGTGTACGCCGGGCACTTGTCTATTGATGTTTAAGACTGCGCCCGGGGGTATGCGTGCTGCGCGAGCAAGGCGATCTTGTACGGCATTGTGCCGTTTTTGCCACGCTGCTAAATGGACAGTACAATGGTTAATGACGTGCGGCAGCGTCTCATTGACGTAGCCACAACGTCGACACCGCTTGTCACCGGCCCCGAATCGACGCGTACCATTTAATGGCACAACGCCGAGTCTGGCCCGGTGGACAAATCGATAGTCGCAAAACCTAGTGTACCTCCCATTCAACAGGAAGTGGTTGGTCGCTTCCCTTTGGTGGGTACTAGTGTATACCTTTCCCTGATCTGGTTTCCTTAGCAGACTAGCAAGGTAGTGTGCTCGGACGCCTGCGCGTAGCACTCTCACTACCCGGGTCCTCGCCGTCTCCGGGACAATCACACGCTCCTGTGTTTGCCCAGGCATGCTGACTATTAAGGACAGGCTTTTCCTGGCACCAGTGAAACTCTAGCCCTGTTCTGGTGTTCAGGCGGCGACAAGCATTCCTCGCCTAAATTGTTCCGCCGGCCGTAAATGTGTTTCTTGGAGGCACACGCACATAGGCGTGTGCTCAGCCAGAAGCATCTGCAATTCACAGTAATGATGTTTTACACCATTACAGTTCCATTGTATGATCGCCATTTTTGCTACTACATCGGGTTGCTCCCTAGGAAGTGTGGCTACTTCCTAGGTTTCCCCTTAGGCCAGCCTTTTTTCCTTTTGACAACTTGTACCTCGGCATCGGAGTTATCGGACTCCGTGGCCGAGGTATTGGTGTACGCGTCGGTCGTGGGGCGTTTAACGCCCGTCCGCACCGACGCGGTCGACATTTCCGAGTCGCTCGCTGGTGTTGTGTTTGAGCGACTCGGGAGGTGGGTGACCGGGCGGGATTATTATTATTATTATTATTATTATTATTATTATTATTATTATTAACTTAAATTTAATTAAATTTTTGATAGCTCACTGCTTGTGAACAGCTAGTAATACTTAGATATCACAAAATGAGCTCGCTGCGGATCAGGCGGCTTTCTACTAAAATTCGAAAACCGATTACTTAGAAATTTTTCCCGGACATAATGTTTTGGAATATCATTTTTGAGGTCCTAGGGGACCATTAAAAAAAAAATAAAAATAAAATCGGTTTTTCAAAAATTCTAGAGTGGCATACCACCTTAAGAGTACAAAATATATATCCTATCATACCGTATCATAAAGTATTCTTATAATAAAACTGTTACATACTACCTACAAATATCTGCACAATCATTTATTGCAGGCAATTTTCTTTTACTTCTTAACATACCGACCAATATTGTCATATTTTTTTCCTGTTCCTACTACACATAAATTGTTCTACTAACTACTAACTACTAAGCACTAACTACTTGGCTAGCTGTGAACTTAACTTTTCTCTCTTTTTCTTCTGTGTCTATCTGTCTGTCCGTTTTAAATGTGTTTCTTTCTGCCACTGTCACCGTCATTATAATATTTTTAATTTTTTAGGACACTAACATTTTTTTTTACTTTCGTCTAGCTTGATATTTTATTATTATAATATTTACATGAAGGTTCCTTTCGTCTAGGCTTTGATTTATTAAGTAATTCGGTCAGACAATAGAAGAACAACAAATTTTCGGTAGTGATTAAAACTATCAAACTCGGAGATATAATAAATTATGTCAACGAAATAAGCTCGGTTGGAAATTTATTATACATAGCTATTGGCTGATTCAAGCTATGTACATATATGGTCGGGTGACGTCTACGGAATAATTAAAACATTGTTAGTTACTTGAGGTTTTGTTCATACTGTTCAAAAATAGATTCACTTTTTTATTAACTTCGCGTGCCACAGACATGTAAAAATAGTAAAAATATTGTACATCAGTCAGTTACTACATATTTTTGGGGCAAATATGTTAAAATAGTTCAGAGGAGTTAAAAATAATTCTCTTACATAGGGTAGGTTCCCTAGTTTTCGTCCAATTAGTGGAGTTGATAGCTTTGCGACATAAAAAGAATATGTTCAACTGATCTAATGTCATGAATTATATTGCTATTTATTGCTTACATAGTCTATTTTAAGTTGACATAAAATGATAACTAATTACGTTCACTGTTTTTTTTTTTTTTTTTAAAAATAATAATGATAAATAAACAGATTTCGATAGTTTTCGTCCAAAAAAGTTAGTTGTCGTCCACATGTAGGTTAGTTTGTCGACCACCATTTAGGTTAAAAATTGTTATAAAAAAATTAATTTTAATAAAAAGCAAATACTTATATGTATTCAGAACCTTTTATCTTCCTTCTTAAACCTTTTTATTTTATTTTATTTTATAATTTTTTTGATTCTAAGGAGGTTATCTAAAAGTTTGAAAATATAATTCACATACAGAAAAATAGAAGGTGGTCCAGAATTATGTACCGTAATTGACAGAGCTCGTAGTACGTTCAAAAATAATGGTACCTTTTCATGTGCACTTTTTTTCAAAACTCAATAATAAGGGAGATATAACTCGGTAAAGGGGTAAAACGAAAACAATTATTTCTTAAATATTTTCCAAACGCTTTTGAATAACCTATTGATATTTTAGGGGTACTTATTTTTCGTTAGAAGGATTAAATTATGTCAACACTTATTCCACCACTCATGACTAAGGGGTGGTTTTGGATGGTAGGTGTGAGTTATCACGTCTTTTCTTTTTTAATTTGCAATTATTTAAACAAAATCCCTGATAATATAATTCCTTAAACAATTTCACGCAAAAAAGGTATACTTGTTACATTTCGATAAATATTACCATTTTCGAGTAATTTAAAGTAGAAGTATCTATTTTCAAATTATCCCCTAATCATAAGTGATCGAATAATTAATACCATAAATTTAATTGTCTTAATGTTCATACGCGCCCCTAGAATATGAATCCAGTAATCAAAAGAGCCTAAAAAATTTAAAAATAGAGGTCAGTTTCGTTCCACCCCTCTACATTTTACCCCTCTGCTTTATCTCCCTTATTATTAAGTTTTGGAAAAAAGTGTAGATGAAAAGGTACCATTATTTTTAAACATACTATCAGCTCCAGCAATTACGGTACATAATTCTGGACAAAAACTGAAAAGTGCAATTTAATGCAGTTTTCAGTTTTCGTCCATTTAATTTAAACTTTTGTAATTTATTTTACGCAAATAATTGAGTGGACGAAAATTAGATCTCTAATCAAGCAGCTAATGGTAATTGTCAAAAATAAAACTTCTTACTATTTCACAATATTTAGCTAGATTGAGGAATAAAATAAATTTCATTTGATTGTTTCAGTTTTCGTCCAAGTGGTCGAAAACTGAAGTTTTTAAGGAATTGATTACTTAATATCCGTCCATCAAATTTTTCTCAAAATTTCACTCAATTTAAATTTTTAAAAAATTTTCTCTTCTAATTACGTTCAATGTCTCTTAAATATTAGTATAAAAACAAAAAAACTTAATCACGCCATAACAGTATTAAAACTAACCGTGAAATGTCATCATACCACTACTTTTTTGTTAATTCACGCACTGTCTGTCCAACATGAAAACAACTGACTAATTAATAATTTTCTTTAAATACGCAACTCTATCAAGTAAATATTTTTTTTGCACGATCGAGTATTTTCATGCATTTACCGATGCTGTTGACAATGCTGGTAGGTTACATTTCCCGAACGTTTGTTTATATCCATGGAAACCAAAAAATAACAGTGCGGTAAGTGAAATAGATGCGTGGTAAGTGAATAGTAGTGCAGTAAGTGAAATTAGCTCAAAAATGATTGTAATTATTTATTTATATTGAAATTAAAAGTGCAATTTGAACAATTAGGAAAATTACTCGATTAACATGAAAATTTTCACTAGTTTCCACATTATTATTATTATTATTGTTGCCATTAGTCTTCATATTTTATTCGCATTTCAAAAGGTCGTTCAATCATTAAAATTTTCTGTGATTTTCATAATCTTCTTTTCATTTTACGAGCATAAATTTGCAGCCAAAATTAAAATGCTTCATCAATTTCAGTATTCTCACTAATATTATAGTTTAACACACTATTTTCCTCAATTTTTTAATAGAAAATTAAAAAAAATATTCACGCCAATTAAATATTGACACTTAATTTTTTTTATTTATAAATACAGTTGTCAATTGTCATTACAAAGATTCGTATAAAGTTTTTATAGATATTTGTAATATTTATTCATGGCATTCTATGTCACAACATAGAAATATAAATTTCACCTATATTATCCGAATTTTATGTTTTAGTTACTATATTTTTATTCTTTAATTATTTTAAATCGATCGTGCAAAAAATATTATACAATACACGATGCGTTAAGTGCCTTTACTGATCTCGAAACTTGTAAAAACTCGACCCTGCGGGTCTCGTTTTCGCAACATTTTCTCGATCAATAAAAGCAATTTACCGAACTTATATTGTAAAATACTATTATCTGTGTTGTAACTGTTTATGAGTCAGGAATGTAACAAATTTAAACTTGCTCGGTTATCTGTTTTTATATTCTATTATATGCTATTGTACAGTAAAATGGACGAAAACTAGCCCTGGACGGGAAACTAGCGAAGCTACCCTAATTAGTTGATTTTATCTTCAGTATTTTTAGCAATTACAACTATTTATAAATCCGAAAAAGGCAAATGTAACTACTCGTAGGGCTATTATTGCAAATTATTGTAATGTAAGTCTAAAATCTGAATACAGCGATGTCTCGTTGTATTAGAACCAATGACTTCAGTTAATTTCAAAAAGTTAGTTTACAAATTCAATTACCAAAAACTTCTGCGCATGTTTAGCCCTAGAACGACAAGTCTGTGTCATACATAACACCTACGTTTTTAGTTTCAGCGCATGCGCGAGTAAACCGTTAGGACACGTCTCTAGCGTTAAGTACCCTCGTAACCAGTAATCAGCTAGATGTCAAAGTAGTTTTGAACATTGTTTGTTACCATATTTGGAATTGTTAGGCGTTTGTACGTGAAATTTGCGAGTTTGTTATTTCGTATTTTTATAAGACAAAGAATTTTATTTAGGATATATAAATGATGAAGAGATCAAAACTGAACTTTTAAGACAAAAATAAAAATTTATACCCCTTGACCCATGGCCCCCCCCCCCTTGTATACGCGCATTGATAGGTGCGTAGCTATACAATAGGTTTGCAGTCACATCGCATCGCCCTATTATTCATGATAACTAGACCAAAAACGAGCTGTGTTTGCATACCGTATTGGCCTCGCTTTATACTGACGTCGTACACTGCTGCGTCAACGTGTTAAAAATATTGTCAGCCTCTAGAGAAGTCTACCCTGTAGAGGCGCGGACCGGTATACATGAACGCCCATACTCGGCCGGGACCCCCTTAGCTTATCAATTTGATGATGATTGGGGAAAAATCAGGCAAAACGACGTTTTTTTCTTCTCTTACCCATCAATGGTGTTTTTGCGGAAAATAGCGAAAATCGTGATCCGACCCCCGCCGCCCAGCTGTTGGGAGGAGCCCGCAAGAAAGAAAACGAATTTTTTTTTGCTTGTCAATGCTATTTTTTAGGTAAATATCGAAATTTTTAGGCTGCTCCCAAAATATTAGATGTGTTCCTTCTTGCCCCTAGTTGTATCACCCCCTCTAAAAAACATCATATGAGCACCCACGGCCGTGTAGCATTCATATACTTAAATTATTTTGTCAAAATTCTACAAACTAATAAAAACAACGGCGAATTTGAGTATTAGAAATAGAAGAGTTCTGGGCCCTCCATCCCACCATCCGACTTTTTTGAACGACCTCGGATGGAGGCAAAACTACCGGGCGGTTCTAGAAGCCTCCGGCGGTGGGTGGAGCAAAATTTGGTCTCCAACCTAACGACATCTAGTGAAATTTTGTCCAGCCTAAGTGAACCTAACGGAACTTGATCTAACCTAACAGAACCTAAGGAAATGTGATCTAACCTAACCTAACCTAACAAAATTTTTTCTGACCTAAGTGAACCCAATGGAACTTGATCCAACCTAACAGACCCTAAGGGAATTTGGTCTAACCTAACCTAACAAAATTTTTTTAACCTAATCTAACCTGACAAAATTCTTTTTAACTAAGAATTCAAAATTTCCCTAACAGATGGCGCAGCCACCTTTGAGCCCTGTAAGTTCATTACTAGATGTCACTGCTAGTCTGGATAATAGCGATCCCTGCGTGTAAGTTTGAAAAATTGTTAATAGATGGTGCAGCCACCTTTGAGCCCTGTAAATTCACTACTAGATGTCACTGCTAGTCTGGATAACAGCGATCCCTGTGTGTAAGTTTGAAAAAATTGTCAACAGATGGCACCGAAAATACTTTTTGATAGTTAACAGAAGGCGTTGCTAGTCTGCTCCACTGCGAACTCTGTACCTTGGTTCATAATTTTATCAAATTTTTTATCTGAAAACAGGTTTAAGCTTGTATAAATTGTCAGCTGACATCATCAGGCTATTTTTCTACTATAAAAGACCGTAGTATTACTTTTCAATTACAATTTTTGTTTGAAACTTTAGTGAAAACATTAAATCTTATTGTTGTAAATTTTCAGTTGGTGTGTTAAAAACTAATTATTGCCAACAATGGAATCCATTTATTGTGGAAATCAATTAGTTCGTCGTAAAATCGTTCGTATTGATCACATAGCATTTCAGAGTTGTCGAAAATTTGTTTAATAATTTCCTCTCGACGCTTCGCTTTACTTAGTTCTCTTAATTCTGCGTTAGAGCATTGAAGAAGATTGATGTAATGATCCGTAAATTCCATACAACAGAAATATTCCGATATCTCAATATTTCCAATATTTCGTATATGATTGCACTTAAAAAGTCTACAAACCACCTCTATAGATTCAATGGTGTTTGTTGGATAATTTTTCACCATTTTAATATACAAGTCGGCCAATCGATTCAATTGGCTATCTTTGATTCCTCACAGAGCACTTTCTTGCATATGCACAAATTTTTAATATAATTATAAATTTTACAAGTTAAAAAGTGATCATTGTGTACCTATTTTTTTTTTTTAAATATACCTAATAAAAAAAATTTAAAAAAAACCGATCTTTTGATTTACACCCATCCCTAAAAAATAAATCAAACTAATTTTTAATATTATGCCTTAAACTTGATGTATATATAAAAAATTCCATTTACAACTATGGTGCACCATTTATACTCATAAATTTTACAAAAAGGTATCATGTTAAGAGTTTATTTTAAAGCCTCCTATAGGGTTGTAAGTATAACCATTTACCCACAATTTTTTCTTCATCACCATCGTCGGCGATACATAAAATGACACCAAAAATACACCAAATTACACCAAATTACACCAAAAGTACACCAAATGACACTAAAGATACCCCAATTAACACCAAATCACACCAAAAATACACCAAATGACACCAAAGAAATACAACAAATTACACCAAAAAGACAGAAAAGAGTCACTCCCAAAAGAGTCACTCCCCAAAGAGTCACTCCCAAAAGAGTCACTCCCAAAGAGTCACTGCAAGGAGTCACTCCCAAAAGAGTCACTCCATAGGTATATAAGGCTCAACCCTCGGAATCTTTAGTCAGTCGAGTTCAGTTCAGCTATTCGTAAACACGTTGCAATCGTATAACTGTTAAGCTATGCATAGTTGTGAATTTTGTGGTATGAAATTTTCGCGGAAGTTTAATCTATCGCGTCATTTAAGAACTAAACATAATTCGTCTGAGAATGATAAAAATGATGAAAATGGAATTAGTCAATTTGAAGATTCCACGAATCAGTCAGTAAATAATGGGACACACGTGAACACCGCGGAGAAGTGTTCAATACAAAGTGAATCGTCAAAATCTAATGATGAAGATAATGATGGTGAAACCGAATATAGCTTTGAAGCAAGAAATGACATTGAAGAAAAGGAAGATAAAGCACCAGTATTTCAAAATCAACACGAAAATGATACAGATCTATCTAAAAGCAACTTGAATACTTTTAACGAAAGCATGATAGCTGCAGCAGAAGCAATTAAAAGTAAATTCGATTCTTTAAAAAACTCACATAACATGTTGAAATCGGTGAATGATCGATCTAACGAACAAAAGCATTTACCATCGCCTGATAACTACAAAGAAACAAGTTTTACTCCAAAAGTGGCTCGTCTCTTGCAAACTGCTCTAGACATATTAATGATCAAAGAGCTTCAGAATGCATACGCAAAGGACGAAGCACAAGAAGATAAAAATTCAGAAGAAAAGGAACAACCTTCAACATCAAATTCAATAAATGGAGAAGCTAAACGTCTGAAGTATGATGAAAACGCTAACCTTCATAATGGTCATTCGAAATCTGCTGATGTAGAAGAATATTTTGATGATCCGAATCATTTAGTCGGTGAACTCAGAAGTTTAGCGACTCAAACGCAAATTGGAGAAGAAATGGTTAATACTATGTGCAACTTAAAGGAAAGGTATCATATTGTAAATCCCAGCTTTGCGGATTATATCGAAAATGAGAAAAAACGAAGCCATTTTAATAATTTAAAGAAAAGTGACATTGGGAGGCGAATTATCTCGATTACTCGGAAATTGGAAAAGCATGATATTATTGAGCCAGTGTTAAAGTATGTATCAAATGATGACGAAGACAGCGACGAAAAAACATCTGCTAGCAAAAACGAAGATACTGCCAGCGAAGGAGAATCTGATGATGACGAGAATACAGTCGTCGACGGTGGTGATGAAAAAATTGCGGGTAAAGGGTTATATTTGCGACTCTATAGGAGGCTTTAAAATAAACTCTTAACATTTTATGAGTTGTAAACTAAACCAATAGTGTAACTTTTCCAACAGCTGTATACCAAAGTTAATTATTTAATAAAATATTTTAAAAATTATGTCAGTGTTATTATTTCTTACATACTACAGTTCTTAAACAATTTTAGTAATTCGTTAAAAAAAAGATCACCGAAATGATTGTTCTTACAACGAATTATGTAGTGTGTATTTTCTGAGCTATTAAAATAGGTAATGTTTTTACTTGCTCCTGAATATAGGCAATTAAATTACATTGCCCTATTGACATTCTAGCACAATAGAACATATGTGCAAGCTATATAATTCTTACTAACAAGTATTTACCCATATTATTAATGATTTGTTAATTTGAAGTATCGCTGAACAATAATGATCTAAAACTGTTGAGCAGAAAAGGGTTAATTAACTGAATAGAAGTTATCTACAGGGAGGCCTTGAGTCGCCTTTTAAAACTATGAGAGTTATTTACTTTCCACCCTGTATACGTATTTATCTATGGTGGTGTCAGCTTACAAATACTTTTCAATTCGTTTCCTTAGAAAAATATTTGCCTGTAACTGATAATTTTTTAGGTGTTTTTACAAAATTAAACTGCAATTAGTTTAAAAAAATTTCACTGTCTATACAAAACATAAATTTTTATTTAGCACTTTATTTTTTTTTCTGTCATCAATAAATTAACAAACAAAAAATACTTATTCAGTACCTACCTATCTTTCTATAACTATTGTTTATGGTAAAAATATTGGGGGGATAAATAAGCATAATAATTATTGTTAAAAATTTTACTTTGCAAAATACCACTTTTTGAAAATTTCATTTTGTTTTTTTCAGAAATTTAAAGCGGGTAACACTTTTATTTCACTTTTATGATTTAAAATTTGAAGTGTATACTTAAAGTACATACTAATACAATCTTTATATACATACATAGAGAGAGAATATTTTACATACAGTCTGTTTCAGCGAAGTAAGAACATACAAAATTTAACATGGGAAAAAATTGTTGAGATCAGAGTATGCTTGTTTTTTATGGGTATCGTTTTTATATAGGTATCCATAGTTATTAAAATTTTCTTTAATTGCATAAAGGTAAATTTGAAAACAAAACAATAGGTGTCCAATTTTCTACTAAGCAGTACTATTTGTTGATAAATATTTCAACATTAGATTAATATTTATTTACAGTTATCTTAATAAATTTACTGCTATTGTCTTTTAATGACTTTTGAATATTATTTTGACGCGATATTATTTAAAATTTTGCTAAATATTTAACAATAATAAAACACATAATAGTATAGAGTACGTACCTACATATTGAAGAATGTGAAAAATGCTGATTCTTGTTTTAAGATATTTTAGATAAGTATAAAGAAATTGTTAACCTTATTAAAGTCGTTTACAAAAATTAGAGGTCATTTAATATCTATAGGTATATTTAACTAATTGTTAATAATTAAACTAACAAGTAATAAATTTAGAAAAAACAGATACATTGTTTAAATAAATATAAAATATGGGAAAGAAATTTTTCTTAAAATATATGGAACATTATGCTATTAATTTAAGACTAGAAAATATCTATGACGAGAAATTAATGTTTCAAAACTGTTTTAAATTATTAATATTACATATTAAGTTTTAAAAATTTTAAGAAATATGATTTTTTTAAATATATTGATATAGTAAAAAATATTTTTTTAACGGTGTAGAAACCCATACTTCTAACAGAGTACTTTATATATGCATAATATTATATTACTAGATATTTTTTTTAAAAAATTCGTTTTTATTTAATTGTTGATAATCAAATATTTTTACATTAAATGAGTAAATTCTTATATATTTTATCACACGATATCGCGTAATTACGGATATAGTAAAGTAGTCATGGGTATTTATAAGGTATGTAAAAAATATAAACTTAGATGTTTATAAGAGAAGTAACGTTTTTTTTTTTAGCTCAGTAATATGGATTCTGGTATTAAATGTCGCCATCAAAAGATAAAAAAAAATATACAGAGTGATACATTTTTGTAAAATTTATGAGTATATATGGTGCACCATATTTGTAAATGGAATTTTTTATATATACATCAAGTTTAAGGCATAATATTAAAAATTAGCTTGATTTATTTTTTAGGGATGGGTGTAAATCAAATGATCGGTTTTTTTTAAATTTTTTTTATTAGGTATAGTTTTTAAAAAAATAGGTACACAATGATCACTTTTTAACTTGTAAAATTTATAATTATATTAAAACATTGCGCATATGCAAGAAAGTGCTCTGTGAGGAATCAAAGACAGCCAATTGAATCGATTGACCGACTTGTGTATTAAAATAGTGAAAAATTATCCAACAAACACCATTGAATCTATAGAGGTGGTTTGTAGACTTTTTAAGTGTAATTATAGACGAAATATTGGAAATATTGAGATATCGGAATATTTCTGTTGTATGGAATTTACGGATCATTACATCAATCTTCTTCAATGCTCTAACGCAGAATTAAGAGAACTAAGTAAAGCGAAGCGTCGAGAGGAAATTATTAAACAAATTTTCGACAACTCTGAAATGCTATGTGATGAATACGAACGATTTTACGACGAACTAATTGATTTCCACAATAAATGGATTCCATTGTTGGCAATAATTAGTTTTTAACACACCAATTGAAAATTTACAACAATAAGATTTAATGTTTTCACTAAAGTTTCAAACAAAAATTGTAATTGAAAAGTAATACTACGGTCCTTTATAGTAGAAAAATAGCCTGATGACGTCAACTGACAATTTATACAAGCTTAAACCTGTTTTCAGATAAAAAATTTGATAAAATTATGAACCAAGGTACAGAGTTCACAGTGGTTCAGACTAGCAACGCCATCTTTTAACTATCAAAAAGTATTTTCGCTGCCATCTGTTGACAATTTTTTCAAACTTACACACAGGGATCGCTATTATCCAGACTAGTAGTGACATCTAGTAGTGAATTTACAGGGCTCAAAGGTGACTGCGCCATCTATTAACAATTTTTCAAACTTACACACAAGGATCACTATTATACGGACTAGCAGTGACATCTAGTAATGAATTTACAGGGCTCAAAAGTGGCTGCGCCATCTATTAACAATTTTTCAAACTTACACACAGGGATCGCTATTATCCAGACTACGAGAGCCATCTAGTAGTGAATTTACAGAGCTCGAAGGTGGCTGCGCCATCTATTAGGGAAATTGTGAATTCCTAGGTTAAAAAAATTTTGTTAGGTTAGGTTAGGTTAAAAAAATTTATTAGGTTAGGTTAGGATAAAAAAATTTTGTTAGGTTAGGTTAGACCAAATTTCCGTAGGGTCTGTTAGGTTGGATCAAGTTCCATTGGGTTCACTTAGGTTAGAAAAAATTTTGTTAGGTTAGGTTAGGTTAGGTTAGAATAAATTTTGTTAGGTTAGGTTAGATCAAATTTCCTTAGGTTCTGTTGGATTAGATCAAGTTCGGTTAGGTTCACTTAGGTTGGGCAAAATTTCACTAGATGTCGTTAGGTTGGAGACCAAATTTTGCTCAACCCTCCACCAGAGGCTTCTAGAACCGCCCCGGTAGTTTTGCCTCCATCCGAGGTCGCTCAAAAAAGTCGGATGGAGGGATGGAGGGCCCAGAATTCTTATATTTCTACTACTAATTTGGACTAATAAATACGAGTATTATACACGGAAATAATTTAAATATAAATAATATACCTTGTCATAAATATGAAAATTTATGAAAATATTTGAAGAAAACAAAGTTATAATTTCGATGAAACTTTTATTAATATTAAACTTAATAAACATACAATTCAATGTATTTCGTGACACAATTTTTTTTATATACATCCTGTACGTCATATTTACATGTCACGAAATGCTATAACTTGCATAGTTATTTTAATTCGTCTAACATTTTTATACTAGGTACTTACAGGTACAGTTGAATTTTTATATTTAGACAATGACGTAATAAATTAACACAACCCTTCAGAGCCACGTCATATGGATTTTAAGCCAATCATTGAATACAAAATTTTTAATACTCCTTCAAAAATTCCGTCTCGATTCAACATTACGAATTAGAAAAAGATAATATAATAATTTAATCAAATCTAATTTAAAAAAAAAAAAAAACAATTGAAATATGAATGATAACAATATAAATAACTTACAATATAAAAATGCGACTTACGTTGTTACCTATTTTTAATAACACTCCAGAAGAAGACGTAATTATAATGAGTTGTCTGCCAAAAGTTGCTCTTAATAAGATTTTCAATTATTTTGAATACTGGACAGTAAGGCTCAACGTAATGGTAAACTATTAATTAAATTTTACTGTGCAAGTGGATCAAATAGTTATGAATTATAGTTATTTAATCACAAACAAATCAATCAAACTTTCCAATCTTATCTAAATTTTTTTTATCAACAGCAACTCACTCACATTTTATTTTAAAAATGCTTACTTTTTGAGTTTAGCGAACTTTTTCACTTGACCTAGTAGTGTACTTCTAAGTAGTTTTAGAATTAGTTTATTTAAGGCAATTAAACTATTTTAACGAATTTCCGAAAGGAAAATTTAGCTGTTACAACAACTGTCATGAAACTTGACCTCAGGACTATGCTTGAAATTTTTCACCAGAAACCGAAAATAATACCGATTCGCAAACCTTATATATATATATATATATATATATATATATATATATATATATATATATATACCTTATATATATATATATATATATACCTTATATATATATATATATATATACCTTATATATATATATATATATATATATATATATATATATATATATATATATATATATAAGGTAAGAGCACCAGTAGCCGTCACTGACTCAATAGCCGTCAAGTTTCAGTAAAATTATAAATATTAAGATATTATGCAAGCATATATTTGTAACACAGATAAAGCAGACAATTTGTATCACTTCTTGACAGAGTGTCCCCGTCCAATCATACCGAATTCACTACATAGCCAAATACACATTGAAAGATATTACTCAAAATAACAATCATCTAAAACTATTAAACATTGAATCCAAAGAACAAACGAATATTTTTTTCTACATTTTGCCCTGGGAGAATAACCCATAGAGCGAGAAACTTAAAAAATTATAAATAAGAATTTATTTTGTTACAACGTCTTCCTTTAAATTACTGAATATTTGTTATTGATGTTGTTATCTTTTTCACTAGAGATATATTGTTAAATGTTATTTAACACTTCTTGATAACACAAGAAGTACATAATTGTTAAATCATTAAGCTAAAATTGTTAGGCCCGGCATACACGTTACGGTATACCAGGGAGGTATACCTGTACAGGTAAACTGCAGCGGTAATTGAAAATCAGTATTTTCTACCTGCGCAGGTATGTATACCGCAGCGTGTATGTGAGTCAAACAACACCTACACAGGTTTGATTTCAATTGTTTATACGCTTTCACTAATCATGAGTAAAATTTGTGCAGTTTACCTGTACAGGTATACCTCTCCGGTATACTGTAACGTGTGTGAGCTCGTTGCCTGTACAGTTTACCTGCACAGGTTTATCTGTGCAGGTATACCGTAACGTGTATGCCCGGCCTTACTTAATACTGTATAGGTATTCTTATTTTGTATTTATGAAAAAGCTCAATTGCCAGTCGATGTTCTATACAAATTGTATTTAAACATTAATCGAATCGAATAATTGTGCTGAAATGACAATTCCGCCAGTGGCGTAGAATATAGGAGGAGTTAACCTTATTTGTGACTAGTTAGAAAAATCTTATTTAACATAGTTTAGTATGGTTTACGGTACCTACACATCCTGCCAAGTATGATAGAGATACGTCAAATAGTTTTAAAGTATTGAGAAAAAATAGTTATTAAATTTTTAAATAAAACACTCGTAGCTTAGTAAAGAGCAATTTTATCTAAGTGGTTGGGGTTGAATCTTTATATTCTGAGCCCAGGAATCCTCAATTTAAATATTTCCAATTATTAATGAAACACCTATATATATATATATATATATATATATATATATATATATATATATATATATATATATATATATATATATATATATATATATATATATATATATATATGTATGTATATATATATATAGATGTATGTATATATATATATATATATATATATATATGTATATATATATATATATATATATATATATATATATGTATATATATATATATATATATATATATATATATATATATATATATATATATATATATATATATATATATATATATATATATATATATATACAAATTTTGGCGAATCGGCATCATTTTCTGGTGACCTCAAAATAAATTTCCCGAGTAAATTATAGTCCCGAGCTCAAGTCTTCCATGACAGTGGCAGTAGTAGCTGAATTTTTCATTTGGAAGTTCATTAAAACATTTGAATAAAATAATTTAAAATATATTTAGCAGTACACTACCAGTTCAAATGAAAAAGTATAATAAGCTCAAAAAATAAATAATTTTAAAATAAGAACATTACATCAAAACAAGGTATTGAAAAATTATTACTAGCTGTACTCGGGACGTCGTTTGCGTGAAGCGTTGGTATAAAATCAGTGAGAAATATATATTATATGTTTAGTATAGTATATATAATATATTGGTATTTAAATCGCCAACTATCTACAGTATCAGTACTTACAATTTTCCAAAAACATTCCACGTACAGATACGGTCTCGTTACAATTTTATGATATGTGTATTGTGTATATAGATTAGTAATGCACTGCATTTTAAATATAATCTTATTTATAAGAACTGAAAATGACGCATTTCAAAAATAAAATTTTGTAACATATATAAAAGTTATTATAATTTCTACTATCCTATTTCAATATATTAGATAGTAGATCTTGTGAGAGATAGTTATATTACGAGCTTGTCTGATACATAAATTAATGTGAATGAGTTATTTTCAGTTGTCGTTGTTTTCACTATAAGTAATAAATATATTATGTACTTGGAATTTATTGATTGTTTTTTAAAGGTTTTTTGGATATAAATTTAATATTTTGCGGGTTTTATTGGTCTTATTATATCATACGCATCTGTTTAATCATAAGTTTAACCTTTCGTGTATTATAAAATTTATAAATAATTAGTCTCTTTGTCAAAACCACTAGAATAATATGAACATGCCATATTTAAGTTTGTAGGCTTTTAATATCTGGGTTACTATAATACTATTATAATTATATAGTAATTAAACTTTATGTCCTTAAAGAATTACGGTTAGATTAACTGTTATTTACGAAATTAAATTTCAGACTTTTTTTTAATTGCTGTTCATTTTTGTTAGTAGAAGCTCTAATAGCACATTAATTTGCTAACCCGTCAGACGTCAGAAAACTACGGTCGGCGGGCCAGATCTGACCCACCTGCTGTTTTTAATCCGGTTCGCCAATTAATATTTTGTCTTTTTTAACTTTAATAATGTTTTTTGATGGTGAATTTTTTGAATGAATACTTTTAGTAGAAGATAGCTAAATAAATTATTTAAAGTTTAAAGAAATGGGTTAATTCAAATTCTAGAATGATGATACGATCCACTAAAATCACCTGCATGGAGAGTTACATTTGCATTGGAAATGTATACCTCTAATACGAAAAGATATTTTCAAAAACATAAAATAAAGATACAAATTTTCAAACAATTTTATACCAAGCGAGGTCAAGTTTTAGTATTATAAAAAGATTATCCATTTCCAAATTCCATTTTTTTATATTTTATTAAATTTTATTAAATTTTTTTAAACTTAAAAGTAAATATAGTAACCTGACGAAAATTAGGTGCTTTAAAAGTATCTATCATGTTTAATAATTAACCTTTATGTAGTCAAAATTATTTGTATCCCTGGCAATAGCGGGCTGTGGGTCAGAAAACAAATATAAGCTGTTATTGATAAAAAAAAGTTTAACTACGATTGAAACATTTGGTTAATTTCTTTGCAATTAAACAGTTATAATTTTGAACTATTTGTGTGAGCCTTACTGTACTATGCTTCGAAACATTTGAAATCTTCCAGTGGTGTGATTGTTTACGCTAACAAGAAGAGTATATCAAGTACACTGTTCAAATTTTTGTTGAAGAGTTTTGTTATCTAGTGATTGCTATCTAGCGAATATTATCTCGTTTTCGAAAATGCCGAAATCTAAAGTCATTTATGAGGAAATGAATTCCGTGATTTTAAAATTGATAAACTATTTTACTTTAGAATTGCAAAATGGTGGTCCTTTGATTCCTCTGCCGTACAAGAGGTAAATATAAAATTTTTGCAAATATATTAATTTATTAAGTAACACTCATGATTAATTTTAACATTTTAATTAAATACAATATTCCGCGGTTTTAGAGAGTAGCTTCAGCATTAGATTTAAGTATATCTTCAATTGCAAGAGCAGTTCAAGTGGCAAAAAAACCAGCTGAGCCTAAGGAACGCAAAAAAAGAATGTGTCCCAAAACTACCGACTGCGATTCAGTTGTAAAAAATGACATGAGGACCATTATTTATGATATGCACCAACATGGTATGTGTCATCATTGTAAATTATCTGGATACTTTTTAGAAATTTGACTTATAATATTAGATATTAAAATAAAAGTATAACATTTTTCTAAACATCATTCATAACATCAAAAAGACTGTGGACAAAAAAAACTGAATAATATAATTATTATAATACTAAAGTTAGTCATAGCACACTTATTAACATCATAACTTAATTGAGTAAGTAATAACTATTTCAAAATACTTTTCAGTAGAAAATTGTAACTTTGTTCCTTAAATATGTTGAAATTTTATTCTAATTGCTCAATTAAATTTTTAAATTACATAATTAAGTATTTTGATTTACTGAACTAAATTCACCACAGTATAGATCCATTACTGTATAAAATTTTGTATTGTGCCAAGATCTGCGAAAGATGAAAGTGACGTTAAAATGATTTTCCGGGGCCTTGGTGCCTTGAAGGGCCTAAAATAGAAACAATTCTAAAACTGCTGGTATAGGTACTCATACTAAGTTCTTACGGTGCGGAAATTACCCATGCTAATAAAATATCAAGATAGTTATTTTAGAGACATTGGGCGAGCAGGGTCAAGTGCTATAAATAATTGATTTTGCACAGAATTTTGGAATATATGATTGAATTCACCTATAAATTTTACTTATAATTCAGATAATTTTATGCGGGTGACACCGCGGGTCGCAGCTAGTTAGTATTAATTTAATTTTGTCTGTCTGTCCGTCTTGAAATCTTTTAAACACGCCAGTAATATCTGTCCGTCTTGAAATCTTTTAAACATGCCAGTACTAATAAAATTTGATTTTGATAGTATTTAATTGAACTGGCAGTCCTAAGCCTGTGTGAAATGTGAAGGAAAGATTTTTGAATAAAACAAAAATTATTTTTTGAAATTCTACTGAGTGCATTTGAGTCCACACTAGGTAAGCGCTTTTTTAACTCATGCAGTTGTTCCCAGCACTATGGAAGAAAATGATTACATGAGACGAAAGTACACTAATAATTTATATTAATAAAGTAAAATTTTCGCAAAGTAATTTATTTGCTATTATGAGCTGAATTTCCACAAAGTCACGCTCACAATCAAGGCCGTGGACTAGCAAAGAAAGCTCCTTTTATATTCTCCCGGGCTCCCTACCGATAGCTATGAGCCCGCTCATAAAGCAAAAGTCCTTTTCCGATGCTGCAACCCCGACTACCCCCTCTTGTTGGGCCTGCAACACAATTCTAGACATTTTTAGGGAATTACTTCCGTTAAAATAACTAATGATTCATCCTCAAAATTGACACTTTGACTTACAAAATCTTATTTAAAATAAAGATAATAAATAAAGT
Organism: Brachynemurus nebulosus; assembly: GCA_035578155.1. Taxonomy (NCBI): domain Eukaryota; kingdom Metazoa; phylum Arthropoda; class Insecta; order Neuroptera; family Myrmeleontidae; genus Brachynemurus; species Brachynemurus nebulosus. The sequence continues at coordinate 4,472,070 of JAPWDM010000002.1, read as the reverse complement.
TGATTATATCAAAATTGTAAATAAATACAGCAGTACAAAAAAGAAATTGAAAATATTTTAACAGTGTACTTTTAAGATACATTATTTATACCAATACCTAGATGCGCATGTCATTTATTAAGAGCAACTTTTCGCAGACAACTCATTATAATTACGTCTTCTTTTGGAGTGTAATTAAAAATAGGTAACAACGTAAGTCGCCTCTTAGTAAATAATTCATATAATTATCATTCATACTTCAATTGTTTTGGTTTAATTAGGTTGGATTAAATTATTATATTATCTTTTTCTAACTCGTAATATTGAATAGAGAAGAAATTTTTTAAGGAGTGTTAATAATTTTGTATTCAATTATTGGTGTAAAATTCATATGATGTCACTCTGAAGGGTTGAGTTTATTTATTACGTAATTGTCTAAACATATTAATCGGACGATATGTGTACATACAGATGTTATAGTGTATCCACAAAGACTTCATATTATATAAAGAAATGGTCTAAAATGTAGAAAAACCTAAATTTACATCATTATGGCGTCATCAAATTCATCTTTAAATCACAATTCATAAAGTGACAAATTGAATTATAAAAACTGGAAAACTATTAGTTGCAAATTTTGGTAACTTTAATTTTATTTTTAATTATATGATATTGGACATTTTGACAATCGAAATAAGGACTTAGGTATGTCAAAAATTACTAAAATTCACAATCCAATCGGCACTAAAATGATCTTCTTAATATTTAAATATGTGACGAAAAAAATAAGTCTACGTCACGTTTGTGACGTCATTACTTGTATTAAAATATTTAAACACATAGAACTAGTAACTTCAGTGACAGAATTGAAACGGGAAAGTTTCTGAGGGAACCGTAATTAATTATGATCAAATCGAGAGGGTACAAACAAGCAAGAGAAACTTGAGTTCCCAATTTCATTCATATACTTATCTTGTCAAATTTCACCATTTTGTTAGCGAGAAATCAATATTTCTAGTTAATCTCTTCACTTAAATTAACCTCTTTAAGGAATAAAAGCTTTAAGAAATGGCAGCTTAAAAAAAATTTTTCACTGTTATTAAAATCAAACTATACCTACCTACTTGCACAGAATACTTTTACTGATATCAATATCGTCTGCCAAATAGGTATGTAGATATGGAGGCGTATTATAGGTTCTGGAATACCTCTGAAGATTTAAGAAAATAACTACTTTAAATAAAATATAGATCAGTAATCTTTTGAAAAAATTCTGGCTATGAGTTTGCTAGCACGTTTGTTAAATTCGATGTAGAACTCACGAGACAACAATTTTTTTTAACAAATCCCAGAAAATTTCCTTAAAATATTTCATAGTTATTTAATTAGACATTATAGACCGAGCGTTAACCGTCAAAAGTCTTACGTCATAAAACACAAGAAAATTTATGTTAAAAAATTAAAGATTAACAAAAAAGTAACAGAATGCACTAGGGTTGCCTAATCCAAACCTGCCAATAAGGTCAAAAATTTAACAGTTTTATCAAGCTTTGACAGTTTTCTTAATTTATCAAATACAAAGGAAAAATAATCCAAAGTATAGTAGATTACTATAGTAATTATTTTATTTAATTGAAATTTGAAAAAAAAATAATACCATTCTATAATTTACCTATAGTTACTTACAGATAAGTATTTTTACATCTTTTATTTGATTTTCTTATGATTTTATAGTCACAGTAGGTTATATAGGAATGTATGGTCCATTTCAGTTAAATTTAACCATGCTTCGTCACTTTGAATTTAAATAATTTCCGTTTTCTTGGCTTTATCTCTTTCATTATTGCATTTACGTAAATTTTAAATTTGAAGTTTGTCTTTAGAAAAGAATAGAAGGCTGATTTGTTTTGAATATAAGAATTATTTAATTTTTTAGCGAAAACGCATGATCAATTGTATCTGAAATGAGGTATACATATGTACAGAATGATTCACACCAACAGTTGATTGAAATTTTACAGTCCATACGAATAATAATAGCACATTTTTCAAATTTTATTTCTACGGGTTTTTCGGCTGTGAATAATTTAAATTAAATATTTATGACTTTTATCGTTTTCTATCACACCAAAAGTAATAAAAAAATTCCAAATTCGCTAAGAAAAAAAGAAAATTGAATGTTTCTATTTACTTAAATAAATCATTTTTAAATTATACGAGTAATTCCAGTTCTTTAGTACTAATTACATTCATAATTGAAACTTTTCCAAAATGGATAATCTATATTATATTTGTACTATTTGTACTGTAGAATTTACTTATAATAGGTTTCACATAATAAAGCTAACAAGGTATTAAAAATTATAAAAATTTGACTCCCTTCTGACTTGAAGGCTCCTGATCAGAACGTTTGTTTGCAAATTAATATTCATTTTAACGAATAATTGCTAGTTTCAAGTATTTGTATTTATAGTATCCGAGAATTCGTTTAGAATATGGCTTATTTAAGTAAAGAATAGTAAATAATTGAAGTAAAGAATATGATTTATTTAAGGAAATAGCACAATTCAATTTTCTTTTTTTCTTAGCGAATTTAGAATTTTTTTTATTACTTTTGGTGTGATAGAAAACGATAAAAATCATAAATATTTAATTTAAAATATTCACAGCCGAAAACCCGTAGAAATAAAATTTGAAAAATGTGCTATAATTATTCGTATGGACTGTAAAATTTCAATCAACTGTTGGTGTGAATCATTCTGTACATATAGGGGAGCGGTGTGTCAGTAGTAACAGAGGGTCAATTGTAACTTCAAAATTTGCGAGATATCTATCAATCCTATTGAAGAGTATTACATATCATAAAGTGGCTTCTAAAGTTGTGCTTTACTGACAAAACTCAGTTAATATCATCCGACGGTTTTCTCTCAGCAATATTAAATGTGTTTATATAAGCTAATCGTAAATTTTGAGCGAGTTAAAAATTTTTTGATTTTTGAAGTAAATACCCCATCAATTGGAAGAAAAGTGAAACACAATCAATCAAATAATATTATCAGATAGGTAGCTTAGCTTTCTTAATCCTAATTAATATTTTATGAATTTTTTTATAAAATGAAACAGCGGTGGGGTGGAACAATTGTAACAAATTCAGTAGTGTCGATTGTAACATGTACAACTGACAAAAAATTTTAGTTGAACAAAATTATACTTTATATTTTAGGTATGAATCGGAATGATAAAGGAGAAACAAAAATCGTCCATTAATGGGATTAAAAAAAATTCTTATAATATGCAAAACGAAAAACTAGGGTAGAAACTATATTCAATGATGTATATATGAATTCCGTAAAAGAGTAATAGAAAGAGAAAAAATTCAGAGCTGTTGCCTGATACTATGCTATTTGTCACCTTCCTTACTCAACATGTAAGGAAGAATTTTTAAAACTGGGTTAATTATAATAACTAACGTGTAAATTCAACTAAATAATGAGTGTTACAATTGAACCTAAGCCCTGTAACAATTGATCCTCTGTTGGTGACGATTGTAACATTACACTCTGGTCCACATAAATGCAGTTATTTTAATTATTAGTCAACATAGAGTATTTTTGTGCAACTCATTCAAAACCTGGAAAGTGCCGGTATCTTGTACAAAAATTTAATTCTCTGTTACTAATAAGTACAAAGTTACTAGCCTGTATATTTTTTTTGTTACTATTGACACACCTCTCCCCTATACATTCCTATATATAATCTGACCACGCCAAGTAAAAAGTCGGCATAATAAAACTTTTCAAAGGATTTGTATGTTTAACACGTTGACGGTCGGTTGACTACTACTGACATTATTGTGTCTACTACTGCACGAATTAAGCTACATTCATATCTACAGACACTGAAGGTCACAAGTACGTATCATGATAGGCACGACAAATTAATATTGTTTAATATTTTTCTTATGAGTATATTCATACATAGAGTGTATCCGTGTCTGTACGGTTACGTTACGTTACAATAAATACACTCATAAGGAAAGCATTAAAGTATTAAGAAATATTTATCGTGTCTGCCACAGTGAGTGTCTCTGACGTTCAGTGTCTGTAAATATGATTCATTCTTTATTGCTATAATGTACCGTAAACTTTAGGTACTTTTTTCATATGTGTTTCAACTTAGATTTCGATTAAACAGCAATTTATTCATAAGAACACGAAAAAAGATAAAGTTTAGATAAAGTTTTTAGAAACAAAAAAATAATATCATATCTGAAAATATCAATTAAAATCTCAGCATAATTCCCATAATATCATTAATTATTAATATTATAGACGAAGGGGTGGATAGGGGTGAATTGAGACAGAAGGTGGATTAATAGAGATGCTATGTTAAGTATAAAGGAACGAATGTAGTGTGATTAGGGGTGGATAGAGACAGGATATGGGTTAATAGTGAATAATTATAATTATTCTACTATGGTTTAACAAAGCTGGCTTTAAATATTTTTTCATGGGTTCTCTGGTTTTTTACGGTATAAATACTTAATTTCTGAAGTACAGCCAAATTAAAAAATTATGAAATAAAAAACTCACCCATTGATTTGGGAATTATATTTTTACCATACGGATAGTACATGTAGAGTAGGCAACTCCTGTGCAGCACTGTAAGTGGTGGTTATGGACGGAGAAAAAAAGATGGAAAATATCTGTACCGTTTCTATTTTTGTTTCATGACCCATGCGCATTAGTAGACTTTATATGGTGCATAAATTAAATCAACTGCATCAACTGCGTACATAGTTTAAAATAAAAGAGATAGAAACTAACTATAGTTATTTTTTATTTCTTTTTCTTGGACCAACGCATTTCTGATGGCTTATCTGCTCTATTGTATTATCTCTATGATTTTTACTGTCTAATGCACGTTAATTTTTTGAATCAAAGCCCTCTGGTTTGTAACGATGCAAGCTTCGTTAGCTAAAGTTAGGCTAACAAAATTTTCCGGCGAACGTCAGCAAAGATATATGTTCGGCTTTACATAAATATAGTGTTTTTAAACTAAGCTCATAATAACATTTTTTGTTTTATCCCAATTTACTTGACTTTCCCCGATCCAGCCCAGTTTACGGTATACAAACAAACATTCTTTGTCTAGGCCAAGCCCTAAGCGTATGTATAAAAAAATGTGGATAGCAGTGTGTCAGGAGTGTGTCAGATACCTCAAGGCATTTAGTTGGTCGGTGTCGGTCATCGAATGCACGACGTTTGTTATGTATTATTAAGACCATTATTGCTTTTGAACTGCACGTTGCTTTGTCCGCTAATATGTGCTATGTAGTTTTGTGTGTGTATACTCACATAGAAGCAAACATCAAACCCACACCACTACAAACAGTGTGTACCTACACAACATAATGGTGGGGAGTGGAGGGGATTTTTTATGTCTACGCGGGTATCAGTAGTACAGAGATATCAAGTTAGTTTCTGATTATTCTGTGGTCTAGGCACTATATGTGCCTTATGCCGTATAACAGTAACTGGTACATTAATTATTAAAATAGTGTATTGGTTGGGTGTTTCGTCATAATCTCTTATAACCGTTAATGTGTTAAATGTTAAACGTTTTATTACCCTCACTTTTTTCTAATCGTGGTTTACACCACTATACAAACCTATTGTGACTATAAAATCATAAGAAAATCGTGTCTATAAAGCTAGCCCCGCCAAGTCATAACCCCGAGAATATTTTTTTTTTATTTTTTTGCAATTTTTTTTACCAACGAATTGAGGTTTCTGCCCCAGCCGTTACCGAGATACAATGGCGGGGCTGACTTAAGTCTGAAGTCAGCCCCGCCACCCCGGACCTGCTGCATTTATTCAAATGAAATTTACGGGATATTTTTTTGCTATTTTTTTACCAGCAAACTGACTTTTGTGCCACAGCCGTTACCGAGATATAATGGCGGGGCTGACTGAAGTCTCAAGTCAGCGCCGCCACCCTTATATCTCCGGACCTGCTGTACTTATTCAAAAGAAATTTATGGGATATTTTTTTGCTATTTTTTCGCTATTTTTTACCAACGAATTGATTTTTTTGCCGCAGCCGTTACCGAGATACAATGGCGGGGCTGACTTCAGATTTAAGTAAGCCCCGCCACCCCTATATCTCCCGACCTGCTGCACTTATTCAAATGAAATTTACGGTATATTTTTTTGCTATTATTTTGCCAACGAACTGATTTTTTTGCCGCAGCCGTTACCGAGACACAATGGCGAATAAATTTTAAATTAACAAATAGGAGAGCTCAACAATCAATTTTAAATTAGCCAATGTCTCTTACTGTTTGTTGTTGTAGTGTTTCAAATTAACAATCACTTGCATATTAACCAATAAGGAAGAAATACGCAGTAACGCAAGAAATAAGTACTAATGCATCGTTTAAAATATTTTTATAATAGTAAGTGTAATCATAATCTTAGGAAGATTTTAAGAACATTTACATCGTAGTAAGCGGATGAATATTTGAAAAAATTTTTTAAACAGAAATAAGCAGGTTTACTACGTACGTAATAAACGTATTTCGATGCGTTCAATCAAAATTTAAAGTCTCTTTAGCTTCATCGGGTCAAAAAATTTGGTTCGTAACACAAACATGGATATGAGTTACTTTAGAATGAATTCTACAGACTCAAGTTACGTTTCAAAGATATAGTTAATCCGCCATCTTGTGGTGCCCACCAAATTGAATTTAAAATGACGGGACATAAATAATTGTATTCTACTTGTAACACCCTTTTATTTGATATCCATATTAAGAGAGTTGCAAAAGAGGTAATCCGTCATTTGCCGTAATGGCCATCATGTTTGAATCCACCATAATACCGAAAGCACTACTTTGTACTGCCATTAAAATCAAAGGTTTGTGCAAAATTTCAGCACAACCAGATATCGGTAAGTATTCGAGAATCGATTTTCAGATCTAGGTCGGATAGTTTTACTAAAAGCTTATAATAATACTTTACGGAAGTGGAGTACAGCATACAAGGAAGTAGAATTTGCACTGCCAAATCAACTGTTAGAATAGAAACTAATTAGCAAAAAAATATCCCGCAAATTTCATTTAGATAAGTGCAACAGGTACGGAGACATTGTGGTGGTTACACCGGTTTCAGATTTAAATCAGCAGCACCATTGTTTCTCAGCAACGACTGTGGCAAAAAAATTAATTCGTTGGTAAAAAAACAGCAAAAAAATTAGTAAAAAAATATCCCGTAAATCTTATTTGAATAAGTGCAGCAGGTCCGGAGATATAAGGGTGGCGGGGCTGACTTCAGATTTAAGTCAGCCCCGCCATTGTATCTCGGTAACGGCTGCGGCAAAAAAATTAATTCGTTGATAAACAAATACCTAGCAAAAAAAATTTCGCGTAAATTTCATTTGAATAAGTGCAGCAGGTCCGGAGATACATGGGATGGCGGGGCTGACTTTAGATTTAAGCTAGCCCCACCATTGTATCTCGGCACCGGCTGGGGCAAAAAAATCAATTCGTTGGTAAAAAAATAGCAAAAAAGTAGTAAAATAAATATCCCGTAAATTTCATTTGAATAAGTACAGCAGGTCCGGAGATATAGGGGTGGCGGGACTGACTTCAAACTTAAGTCAGCCCCGCATTGTATCTCGATAACGGCTGTGGCAAAAAATCAATTCTTTGGTAAAAAAAAAATAGCAAAAATATATAGCCTAAGTGGGATCTCGGGGTTATGACTTAGAGGGGCTAACTTTATAGACACAAGAAAATCAAATAAATATTTATCTGTAAATAACTATAGGCTGAGTGCGTGATGGCAACGACATCTATAATATACATTTTTCAGGGCTCATTAACGGATATAAATAACGGTAACCGTGGAAATAAATAAATTTAAAATATTTTTAAACAAACCGTAAAATCTAAATACAAATGTTTGCTATTTACAATTAATTTTTTTTATAAATAAATTTGAAAATTTGATTTGTTCAGTTTGAACAATAAAATACTGGATGAAGTATAACAGTTATATTGAAAAAGTAATTAAACAATTTTCGACGTTAATATGGATATAATTATCAAGACAATATTTCCTTCCAACCTCAGATTATGCAGAGGAAAAAGTTGCTAGTGCCGGTGAAGTACGTCAGGGAATTCGAGAATTAAGAAATGCTGGCATAAGTCATTTAGTTTAATGTAAAGTCATAACATCACAACATAACATCACATAATGTAGAGTCATTAACACAAACATCAATAACTTTAACTCCTTATGAAACATTATTTCATGTGACTATGTGAGTTAAAATACATCAAATATTTTTAATTCTGTATTTATAGATTGACGTGTAGACGTTAATATTGTTGACAGATAAATAAGGAATGACATATTAGTTGCAACTGCGTTTATAATCAAAGTGAATCAATGTAAATATTTTTATTTAATATTTTTAGTCGAATTTTCTCCGAAAAATTAGACTTATACAGTCTATAAGATAAGAGCTGCGAGAGGCGAGAGTAGGGGCGCTATCCGTTTTCGGACCCGTAGAACACGAATATGTAGAAAAAAAAATGTCTGATATATATATATATATATATATATATATATATATATATATATATATATATATATATATATATATATATATATATATTCCCGCCACCTTTTAATTTGTGTAGGGCCCCCCTATGGAAGTTAAGAGATGAAATTTGGTAAATGGGGCTCATTTTCGAGGCACCTCATACTATCAAAGTGGGGTCATATTTTGGGCAAATTTTTTTTCTGACCCGACCTTTAAGGGGGTGGTGGGGGGCGGAAAAGCAATAAAGCTTTTCCAAGCCGGTTTTAAATAATGTTTCGGTCAATTATCTACAACATATCCAAAATTCAGCTTCCTAGGATGATTTGGTGGGAGTAGAGGGGGGAAAAACGATTTTCGCTGGATCTAACAGGCCCCCAGCCCCCCAGAATTAACGTAGAGGGTTGGAATTTGGTGTGTTGATAAAGTTCGTACCTAGGTTGTGCTTTTTGGAGGTTTTAATATTTTACCCCCACCCCCCTCATTTTTAAGCTACAATTTCATGCATTTTCGACGTTTTCGAAGTTTGTACCACTCGCACAGGTCACCCAAATAAACCTAGAGGGCTGAAATTTTGTATTCGGATTGAGTTAGTATCAAGGGGGTGCCTTTTGGGGGTCTCGACGTTTAACCCCTACCCCCACCATTTTTATACCTAATTAAACATGATTTTTCTTGTTTTTTAACAGTTTCGTTCGGGTCAAAATCTCCCCAAATAAACCTAGAGGGCTGAAATTTTGTGTACAGGTTAAGCTAATAGCCAGACACTGTTTTTTGGGGGTTTCAACTTTTAGCCCTTACCCCCACGATTTTTACGCCAATATTTCCTTAATTTTTTTGCTTGTTTTCTAACACGTCTAGAGACTCTCTAAGGAAACCTAGAGGGCTAAAATTTTGTACGTGTATTCAGTTAGTATCCAGCTAGTACCTTTTAGGGAGTCCACATTACTTTTCCCCCCACTTCTTCCATTTTTACATCGGAATTGAATGCTATTGTTAAATGTGTTTTAAATGCATTACTTTTATTCTAAATACAAGTAGGCGAATAGTAATTTTAAAAAATTTAAAAAAAAGTGAATACAATTTTTTAACAAATGAAATACATACATATTAAGTAATTTGAAAATGTTATTAAAGTCACTGTTTATTTATAAATTAGGAATTTTGAATTTTTATTATTTATAAAATAGAAATTTTGGATTTTTTTGGAAAGAAAAAATACCTTCATAAAGGCCTTCTAGTCTACTATTTAAGGTCCCTTTTTAATACTTAAAAATAAAACACAAATGCAATTGGCGGATAAGCATGGGTAGGAATGCTTTCGTACGAATTGTGTTGGCTTTTTTCCTGCAAACTGCATTCGGTATAAAATTGAAATTTAGGGGAGAGCGGGGCTATACCGTACAGCGAGGCTAAACCGTACACTCATTTTTCGTGTCTAGATTTCAAGCTAGACAAGTCCAATCGTTGTCGCAACCTAGCGCCTGACCGCGGAAAATCACAGGATTGAGTTCGTTCCGCTGTGCGTATAAATGCCAATATGACGGTGAAAAAACTTGTTTTTATTATTTCTCTTATAATTTTGGGGCACTGCCAAATAAGAGTTGGGTGGAGAACCTTCACTTATGAGCTAATAGCGATAAGATCATGAGAAATTACTTTTCTTAAGCTCTCTCTTGATCACTAGTGAAGACTAGTTAGGCGACGGAATTTGAGGTTAGGTTATGAAACTCCCACAAGGTACAGGATGGGGCTAAACCGTACAGAAGTGTACGACTTAGCCCCAAATGGTTTAATATGGTAACATTAATAAATTGTAGTTGATGCAGGAAATACAATAAAGTCTGCCGAGTCTGCAAATAATTTTACTTGTGATTTTTGTTTAAATGTATAAACTTTAAATAAAATACTTTCGTTCTCTAAAATTTATCACTTTTTTTGATAAAAGTTAACCTAACACTTTTTATACTTTTATAAGCTGAATTAAATATACCGATAATACAAGTTACGTTATGTTGTTTCTTAGTTGAGTCGACAATAAATAATAAAATGTGTTTTCTACAATAATTTATTGCATTACTCTTATTTACTTCCTTAACAAGATGATTTTTTTACAATAATTTATTGCATTACTCTTATTTACTTCCTTAACAAGATGATTTTTTTACTGTACGGTATAGCCCCTCCTACCGTACGGAATAGTTCCGACCCCCGGGGCTATTTCGTACAGAGACACTTTTTTGTAATTTAATTTAAATATGTAAACAGTGGAATAATTCAAATTTCTTTGTGTGAAATCAGTAGCCAATTGTCCAAATTATATATTGCTAATTTTCTTATAATTTTATACTCGATATTAGATGAACAATAACAGCTCTCCCTTAAGTGTACGGCATAGCCCCGCTCTCCCCTACTGAGATTCAGCCCTTAAAAACTTAAAACCTTTTTTTAAAGCCCCGATCAACCGGACACTCATCATCAGTTTTGAAACCATCAAAATGGCAAATCGCTTGTGGACTTTCAATTACATTTCGCTTGTAGACATTCAATACCGAAGATGAAAGGAAAAATTCGACTTCCGTGATGGGGCTCCGCTGCTCACGGCGTTTTTTTATTATACTATAAACACATATGAGCCAGTATTAATGCTTGTTTTCTCCACTACTCACGCTGCAATCGATTTAATTGTCCCCACCATATACTTCGCACGCTGCCTACAGGTAAATTACAGAATTGTATTTTTTTTTTCAAATTTCAATTAAATTTAATAATTACTATAGTAATCTACTACATTTTGGATTATTTTTCCTTTGTATTTGATAATTTAAAAAATCTGTCAAAGCTTGATAAAACTGTTAAATTCTTGACCTTATTGGAAGGTTTGGATTAGGCAACCCTAGTGCATTGTGTTACTTTTTTGCTAATCTGTAATTTTTTAACGGAAGTTTTCTTGTGTTTTATGACGTAAGACTTTTGACGGTCAACGCTCGGTCTATTAGTCTTGTTATATATAGTTATGACATAGTTATTTAATTTAATAGCGTTTAATTAGACATTAGTCTAATTAAACAGAAAGAAATCATTACTTTAAAAAAATAAAATTTTATTCTAACAATAAAATTCCCCAACTTTTAAATTTTTACAATAAATAATAAAACTGTAAAAACTTTTATGAAATACACCAATCCCTCCATTAAGGGCAGGGTAAGGTATTAAAATAATTTTTTTGAATTTTTTTTATTTTTTTAACTGAATGCATAATATCTCACGAATATTGTCTCAAAATTTGAAGTTGATTGGAGCAAAATTGACGAAGTTATAAGCATTTTTGTTGTTACCTGGCAGATGTTTCGCTCTCTATATATCCTCTCTATCAGTTATATTATCACGTTTTCAAAGTCGGTGCCCCTCATAACTTCAAAACTACAGTACCGATCCATTTGAAATTTTGAACACTATTTCTGTACATAATTTACGAGGTAACGCTGAAGAGTTTTTTTCAAATTTGTTAATAATTTTTATTTTGCAATAACAAATTAGCCAATTTTTTTCGCAAAGAATCGTATTTTTCCGTTCTAAGTGTTCCAAAAAAGTGAAATTTCGAAAAACCCTTCCAGCGTTACCTGAGGAAAGCTATTATCTAACGAATGAACTTTAATTTTTTTATTTCGGATGATCCAGCACCTAGTTATGAGGCGCACCGCAATTCTACTTTTTTCCGAGACACGTTCGAATAATTGCTGCCATTACTGTATTTTTTAATATTTCTTCGTGAAAATTTTATACAATATTCTTCGAATATTATTCTTTAATGTACCACTGGTTTTTTAAAGAGATTTTAACTGTGTCGTCACAAAAAAATAACAAAAACGTGCCTTTTTTTGTACGAATTAACCTTATCCTCTCCTTAATAATACCAAATCATAGAAAAACTTCAAAGTTTCATGTTTTTTCTCCATTAAATTTAAATATTTATTTTGTAATATCAGTTTGTCAATTTCATAGTCGAAGGCGTTCATAGTATGTCATTTCTAATCTTGGTAATCGATTTTCTCGAAAAATTATACTTGCTTTCATAACCTTACTCATAAACTTTAAAACAAAAAAAAAAACTACAAAAATTTAAATAGTTAACTGACACGATATCTTTATGTAAATTGTAAACATGCAGCGATAGTTTAATCACGAGATGGAAATTGAAAAGCTTATCGAAAACACTTGAAGCTCTTGAAGTTAATATATTCTTTATCGTGAATATAAATGTATGCAGCTTATAATGTTTGTAAGAAGATTCTTCCAATTTATTTTATTGTTTTATAATTTATAGTTATGTATTCATATATCTATCTATCTACCTATATCTTAAATTCTTAAAAATACCAACAGATAACATATAATAGGTATAATTTTGTATTTATAATATAAATTAGCTGCTGCCCGGTCCGCGGTTTTTCCCGCGTAAAATTATCTGAATTATGGGTTAAATTATTAAGTAAATTTTAAATTAGACACTCGGAAACTGTACAAAATCACAAAATCACTCCACTCGTCAAACGACCCTGAAGTAACCATCTTCATATTTCAATAGCATCGCCAATTTCTGAACCGTCATCCGTACCAATCGTTTTAAAAGTATTTCTGTTTTAGGCCTTTCTTAGGGCACCAAGACCCTAGGGGACAATTTTCATTTTCATTTTTTCCAGAGATTTTCATAATATTTGAGTAAAATTTTGTCAAAATTCCCTCTGCTTTTTATTTGCATTAATTTGAATACACTGACGGACAATTTTGACCACACAGGTTCATTCAAATTTGATATTCTGAAATGTAGGTACAATGAAATGTACAAAATTAGTTCCTTATAATGCTTCGCTTCGCTCGCCTAACAACTCTAAATTGATCATATTCATATTTCAGTAGCATATCTAATTTCCATAAGATATGGTCCAAATCCATCTGTTTAATTTTAATGCAATTCGATAGTTCTGAGGGTCTATTTTGAATTCACTTTACATTAAAATTGGATATTCTGATTCCTTTACAAAATCAATTTCTGATAGTGCTTTGCTCCGCCCGTCTAATGACTCTAAAGTATAAATATACATATTTGAAGAGTGTATTTAATTTTCACGCCTTGAGACCTTTCCATAAATATCCATATTGACAATTTTAGGAGCATTTTAATTTCGAACCCTTTTTGAAGTCCGATGATTCTGGAGAACATTCTGAATTCGCGTTAATTTATTAATAATATTTGAACAAAATTTGGTGCCAAGATCCGCTCAGCCGTTTACTTGTACCGATACATCCTGGGCTAGTGACCGATAAATTTTTGAATAATTCTGTACTTATTTTGTCGATATACAAATCTTGACATTTTGCCAGACACGTACCTATAGACTGCTTCATACAAAATACAGAATAATGTGTCCGTAAAATATTTAAAAATTATTATTGACCCATTGTAAGTCATTTAATTTGAATTTTCCATTTACCGATTATAATATTAATGTTAGATTTAGCCCCTAAACTATCGCATGTAGACTGACGTTAATTTTTGAACTCTAAGCAAACGCATGCCCCAAACATATAGACAAGTTAGATTTAAATCGTAATCTAACGCATCCGCTCATTGGATTTTAGACCCTAACGTCACATTTGGGTCTTTATCTCGTGTTGGATTTTGCTCTCTAACCTAACATTTAGGTACCAGGTGTTGAACTTCGGGTCCGGATATCTGATTCTACTGTATTTGGTGTTTGGATACTAATATCTGGTGTTTACTGTATATGATATTCATAGAAACAGATAAGAACTGAAAATTTTTTGTTTGACTTTATATTTCGTCTTGGAATCTTTGGTTACATCATCGCTAAAGAATTGGGACATGTTAATTTTTCTAAGAATTTTAGCTTGTTATGCTTTTAAGTTGTTATATCGGCATCTTTATAAAGAGTAATTACCTAAATTTCGTGGAATTTTAACGAGTTTAATAAGAATAAAATTATTGGTTAAAACAAACAGATTACTTAAAACAATAGATTACTTCAAATGAAAAATGAGTCATCAATATATATTTCTTATTATTGCTAACACATTATAAGTCAATACAATTTGGATTCTTATTAACCCATTATAGGATTTGATCAACTATCCTGACGCAAGCACACTGATGTCAATTCTTTGCAGTCGAACCTAACATATGGGGACTGTAGCTAATGCTTGATATTGATGACTAGCCTAACGAATGCGCACTGGTGTCAATTTTCGTACTTTACACTAACGTATGCACAGTATGCACACTAGTGCCAAATTTCGAACTCTGACCTAACAGATGAACTCTGTATCTGATGCCAGACTTTGGACTTTAACCTAACGGATGGGTACGGGCCAGTATAATAACTGGTGCTAACTACAAGTGTTAATCGTGGAAACAGATAAGAAAGGGGATTTTTTGTTTAATATTGGCCTTGAATTTTGTGATTACACCTGCAGTAAAAAATTTGTCAAATTTGTGGAATTTTAACAAGTTCAAATAAGTATAAAAACTGTTTATATTAGCAAGAATGTTAGTAACCTAGCTTCAAATTTATGTTGGAATTTGACTAATCCCCCCCTCCGTATGAGACCAACTATCCATCAAATGTTGAGAACCTAGTTACAATACCGTATTTGATTAAGCTGCATAGTTTCAAGATGGACCAGATGAAAGCCTAATGTCTTGTGATCGCAAAGTTAAGAAAAATATGGAGCGTTGGCTGGAATATGTTAAAGAAGCATCTCGGCGCCGAATGTGCTCAAAACATCGCGGGAATGATTTTGACTTGTGTAGAAGTACAAATTTTGAGCTTTAGATAAAAATCACAGAGTATGTTTGCTCGACAAGTTTTATAATAACTGTTTTTAGTACAATTTCTACCCCTAAGGGGATGGGAGATGAATATTACTATAATAAATTTTCACAAAATTTTAATACTCGATATTTAAAAAGTGTACATTTTACGGAAAAAAGTTTCAAACAAAGTTGAGAAAAATTAAATTTTTAATAAGAAAGCCTCTATGTTTTTCTTTGTAATTCTTTTTTAAATTTTTTAATTATTCAAGTAAGCTTATTTGAAAAAAATAAAACCATTTTCTTGTATGGGGGCTGAAGTACGACCACCACAGTCAATTGATAATTGCACTCAAAAACATCCGTGAACAACTTCCAAAAGAAAAATCTTTATGTAAATGTTTTTGCATTTTGAAGGATTATTTCTCGACAATTTTCCTGAATTAACTCTTGAAATAAAAATGTAACAGAACCTTAGGATCGGCAATTACATTTTGATGAAGAATTTTTTAGAATAAATATATTTTTGAATAGCATGTTAGTAGTGTCAAGATTTTAAATAAACAGTGATTTTAACTATTTATTTATTTGTTTTCTTTTTTTTTTTTTGCAGTGTATAAAGTAAAAATATTTGAAACTATTATACCTCATATTAAAGTCGATTTCATTTTAAGCTGGTATCATATTTATATTGCAAATAAATTTTTGATCGCAGTTTTAATAAATCGTAATTTTTCATTAAAAAAATTAATGAATTTTTTTGTGAGATCGCTATTAAAATACCAAAGGTCATATAGATATAAATAACAAGCCTACTAAACAAAATTATACATTTTTTTAAATTAATTTCCGTTTTTACGGGTAAAAGCAAATAATGGTTAAAGTATCAACTGAATGAGTATTAATGTAGAAGCTATTAAAATAATTTCAAAATACCCCCGTGGCAGCATTTTGCATAACATAGCAAATTTCTCAAGACTTACTTTTAAGAGAAAACCTCCTGTCACATATACCAATACCATAGATATAGATTTCAAGAAAAATATTTGGAGGAGGAGGGCAAGGAATTCATTGTTCAGTTCGACAATTGCTTAACTTAATTTATGCATACTCACCCCTTTCCTTTTACAATATCATTTTAATAAACCTTGTTCAAGTTTTTAATTTTTTATTCGCACGAATATTGGGGGCAGTCACCACCCCTCCCCCTTAAATCCCACCTATGGATATAGATATTTCAATTAAAAAAAAATTAATTTTTTAACTAGTAATAACAAAATTACATAATATGTGGTTTAAAAACTCACGATTGGAACCTAGAGAAAAGAATATTAAATATAAGTTTGAAGTTTAATATTTTGCAAGGGAGGCTTTACAATGAAAAATTATTAACTCTAAATACATATATGTAGGAGTATATCTGACAAAAATTTTCATCAGCACAGAAAAGTAGCTGAAAAAAACGGGGGAATAATTTTTTCTGTTTATTAATTAAAATCATTATACTTATAGCACATATTATATTCAAAATTTTATCTTCGTATAGATCCAAAAATGTAGTAATTAAGGAGGTGCAACAGGGGACAGTGAGCGAACATAACAAAATTATAAGGTTTTCTATATTTTTACTACGGAGTCCAATAAAATATAAGAATAAAGGGTCAATCCATATCAAGTGATCCAAAGAAAATTACCTTACTATTTTATATTAACCTAAGATTTTGTCCTCCGGTTATACTAGGTGAAAGAAGAAAGAAACCAAAAGATTTTGTTTTTATCTCATGTACTTTTTTATTAAACAATTTTTTAAATTGTGAAAAATGTGAAATTTAGACACACATTGTTTTACGTTTCTAGCTATATCTCGGCTTAAGATAAAGATATATTTTGGGGCAAAATACCATTTTTTGCAGAAATTTACAAGCTTTAAAATGATATGCAACAAGCTAATTTCAAAAAAATTATAACTCTTAATTTTTTAACTTAAATTTTGAAAAGGTTATTCCAGAAAAATAATATCTCAAATCGTTTTGAAAAATTTTTAGGTAATTACTTAAGTATTTGTCTACAAACAAACAAAATTTTAAGTTGGGATCTTATTGGGATCATATTTAAAAAAAAAATGTTTCTCCCAAAAACACTCCCACAAGTTATTATAATTTCTACTATCCTTTTTCAATACATTAGATAGTAGATCTCGTGAGAGATAGCTATATTACGAGTTTGTTTAAAACATAAATTTATGTGGATGAATCATTTCCAGTTGTCGTTCTTTTCACTATAACTATGGTTCTTTTTTTGAAGCAAGTATTTACGTTGTATACCACTGAAAATTATGACGATCATGACAACAATCCAATATCAGCAATTTAAAAGACTAGTGTAATAACAACGCTTTAATGTAGTGGTATCTTTTTATACCCCTGACTCAAAGTTAGTATTCCTTTAAGAAATATGTCTTGTCATTTATTAGATAAAGCAAAATATATTATAGAAATTCAAATAACTGCTGCTATTTTTTTCTGTAATGATAATTTAATTTTTTAAACGACTTTTTCAGTTGTCTTTCTATACATTTCTATGGTTGAACACCGAATTGCTGGATCACATTGAATATAAAGACTGGAGTTACACAACCCACTTTTACAAACTAGCAACACTTTCAATAACATACTGGGGTTACATAACCCGCTTTTAGAAACACTGAAGAATTAACTGAACTGCACTGCTTAAGGACTGGCATGATATCGATTCATATTTAAAGTTCTGCTTGCAAGATCCTACTTGTCTGTTTCTTGCCATAGCCTGACTGTCTCAGGGCAAATAAAATAACTGTATCTTTATCAGAACTTATTGAAACTCACAGAGTTTCTTCAGTGGCGTAGCTAGGCGTGGGCGATGTGGGCCCACGCCCACGGCCTCGCACTTAAAGGGACCTCGCGAGTGACTGTTTTTCTTTTTTTTCTTTGATTGTCCCCTAATTTTTAAGACAGAGTTTTTATACAAAAAAATTTAGTTGCTTTAAACACACACTTGTAATATATCAAATTGAAGCTTAAGCAATTCTGAAGAGAATGGTGTTATTTTTATATTTCTATCACAACCCTAAACGGAGTTACAGTAAAAAACGTATTATGTTACACTGCAAAATTTGCGAATTTTCCAAATTTCAAAATTATTTAAAAAGGCAACCATAAATGATAAAAATCTGAAATTTCAAATTTGTACTAAGTTAGAGTAGCTCTTCAAGAAAATCAAAAGAAAAAAAAATATTGAGTGACGTCAGGTAAAAAATTTATTCAAATTTGGATCACTTGATATGGATTGACTCTAAAATAAAGTTTTTGTATAAGATAAACAGTATAACTTAATCAACAGAGTGTTTCCTTATTGAAATAAATAAAGTGACCAAGAAGAATCAAACTTTTTTACAATACAATATTATACTTGATAACAGTGATACTGATAACAAATATTATAACTAATATTATAAATGCGAAAGTAAGTTTGTTTGACTTGTTTTCAGATGATCATTAGCATCAACAGCTAAACCAATTTACTTAAGACTTTGCACAGACATAGCATAGGGGACAGGGACGATTATAAGCCACCTTTTAACCCGGGAAAAGATTTCATACCCAAGGGCAAAAATATTCAATTATGACAGTTGACTAAAAGCGAATAATTGGTTTCAAACTTTGTATATTGTAAATCGAGGGAACAAAAGTGAATAGAGGTTACTTTTTACCTCAGGAAAACAAGTTAATCACGTGGAAAATCTCATTTTTGTGGGAAAATATATATGTTTTAAATGAAATAAGAAGATTAGTTTATTTCGTTCAAGCTTAGCATAATATATGTAATATTTCTAATAATCAAATATAATACATAGAATAAAATTTGGAACGTATGTTAAAGCACTTCCGTAAATAATATTTAAACACTATAAAAAGTTAATTTAGCTGTCCTAATTTCTTAAATGAAGTAATAAGAATTATTTATATTTTTGTTATGCTAACTTGAAAATTTAGCTGGGAAATATTAAAATTTATAACTTCAAAAAAAATTCAAAAAAATCTGAAACTTTGTCAGTATGTACAGAGTGGTTACCTAATAACATAAAAAATATCAGTTGCTGCTAAAAAACGATTTAAGGGGTGAAACACCCCCTCAAAGCTGGAACTCAAAAATTTAAAAATCGATGAAATTTTGTTTATAGGTAACTTAAAAAGTTCTAGTAACAAATACAACATTATTTTTTGCATTTACACATTTTCAAGGGTTGAAACAAGCCCTCAACTGTGTACTTAAAATTTAAAAATTGATGATATTTTGTTCATATATACTATACAGAGCTCTAATAATAATTATAACATTATTTTTTGCATCTACAAATTTTTAGGGGTTGAAACCACCCCTTCATATGTGTACTTAAAAATTTAAAAAGTGATGATATTTTGTTTATATACACTATATAGAGCTCTAGTAATAAATATAACATTATTTTTTGCATATACAAATCTTTAGGGGTTGAAACCACCCTTTCATGTGTGTGCTTAAAAATTTATAAATTTATGACATATTGTTTTTACACATTAATACAAAATTCTAATAATAAATATAACATTATTTTTTGCGTCCACACATTTTTAAGGGGTGAAACCAACCCTTCAAGTGTGTGCTTAGCAAATTTAAAATTGACGAGATTTTATTTATATGTATATAGATACTATTAAAAATTTTAGTAATAAATATAATATTATTTTTTATACCTACACATCTTTAAGAGGGTGAAACCACCTCTTCAGCTGTCGACTTGAAAATTTAAAAATTCCGAGATTTTATTCACATAATATATCACATAAAAATGGACTCATATTTTTTTTTTTGCTTCCAGACATTTATAGGGGTGAAATATCCTTTCCAAATTAGAAACAAAAATTGACGAAATTTTGTTTACATGTACTACAGAGTAGTCTAGTACACTATTTAAAAGCTATTTGTATTGCTAATTTTTACACATTATTTAATATATTTATTGTAAGATTGATGTGTTTGTTGTATATGTAAACAAAATTTTGCCATTTTGAAATTCTTAATTTACAACTTGGAGGAGGTGTTTCACCCCCTAGGACTGTGTGAAAGAATATATTTATAATATATTTATCCTTAGGTCTCTATGTAAACACAATATCACCAATTTTTCAATTTTTAGGTACGCACTTGAAGGGGTGGTTTGAAAATATGTGGATGCAAACAATAATGTTATATTTATTACTAAAGCTGTGTATAGTATATGTAAACAAAATATTATAAATTTATACATTTTTAAGTACACATATGAAGGGGTAGTTTTAACCCCTAAAAATTTATAGATTCAAAACATAATGTTATATTTATTATTAGAGCCCTATATAGTATATATAAACAAAATATCATCAATTTTAAAATTTTTAAGTACACAATTGAGGGGTGATTTCAACCCTTGAAAATATGCAAATGCAAGAAATAATGTTATATTTGTTACGAGAACTTCTTAAGGTAGGTATAAACCAAATTTCATCGATTTTTAAATTTTTGTGTTCCAACTTTGAGGGGGTGGTTCACCCCTTAAAAACGTTTTTTAGCAGCAACTAATATTTTTTATGTTATTAGGTAGCCACCCTCTATATACTGACAAAGTTTCAGATTTTTTTGAATTTTTGACTTCTTGCCCTTTCCTTGCTAGTGGTTTTTTAGCCTTTTTATTAACTGTTTGTAATTTTGTGGACTCCAAGATACCAGAAAATTCTTTTTGTTATAATGTCAATTAGTTAAACTCAATTCTTTATTCTTATGCTACTTAAGATTTTAAAGCAATGTTCTCGGTTCTAAACTTAAGCGATGAAATGACCCAGTATCTAATGACATCGTATTGTACTTAAATTTTTGGTACACTACCATGTGAAAAGTGTAGACCACCCCTGACTAAAAAGATATCCGATCACTTTTTGAATCGTACTGTACGTGCAAACCTTGACCCCAACACGCGCTTGCCTTAATTGCGTCATTTTAAACGAAAGGTACACTACCACGTCAAAAATGTGGGATCACCCTAACCCAAGAGGTGGCCCCAAACTTTTGACACCGTACTGTACTTAAATTTTTGGTACACTGCCGTGTCAAAAGTGCGGACCCCCTAACTAAAAAAGGTATCCGATCACTTTTTGAAGCGTACTGTACTTGTTTTTTATGTGTATACCCGAAGTAATATATTTAGACAATTACGTCACAAATTAGTTCAACCCTTCAAAATGACATATAGATTTTAAACCAATAACTGAATACAAAATTTTTAATACTCCTTAAAAATACTCCTTCTCGATTTAACATTACGAGTTAGAAAAAGATAATATAATAATATAATCCAACCTAATTAAACAAAAACAATTGAAATATTAATGATAATAATATAAACAGGCGACTTACGTCGTTACCTATTTGTAACCACACTCCAGAAGAGGACGTAATTATAATGAGTTGTCTGTCAAATGTTACTCTTAATAAGATTTTCAAATTTGTTTAATTTGGTACAGTAGGGCTCAACGCAATGGTAAACTAGTAATTAGATTTTACCGTGCAAATGGTTTAAATAGTTATAAATTATAGCTAATTTAATGACAAACAAATCAACCAAACTTTTCAATCTTATACCTAAACTTTTTCTATCAATAACAACTCACTCATATTTTATTTTAAAAATGCCTATTTTTTAGCTTATCGTACTTTTTAACTTGACCTAGTAGTGTACTTTTAAATAGTTTTAGAAATCAGTTTACTTATTGCAATTCAAATGTTTGATGAATTTTTGCAAGGAAAATTCAGCTACTACACCATATCTCACCAGGTCACCATAAACAGAAAATAATGCCGATTCGTCGATATACCTACATATTTAAATTGTTCTCGAAACGCTAAAAAAAAACTTTATATTTTTAACCAAAAAAATTTTTCAAACGTTACAGAACGTTTATTGTCAGCAGAAAAAAACGCTTTTATATTCTCCAGCCGCCATATAGAAATCACTGTTGTGTGAGGACAATTTTGCCACGCATATTTGAAAAATAGAGTCCATAACTTTTAATTTGAGATATTGCAGATCTGTTTTAAGCAACACCAATTTTTGACAGCAGGGTGTCCCGTTCAGAAAGAATGTCCTATATATATATATATATATATATATATATATATATATATATATATATATATATATATATATACATATATATATATATATATATATATATATATATATATATACATATATACTGGGACGCAAAAACCGAGGGGGGGGGGCGCAAGGCGTCCCGAATTTTCCTTCCATTTATTTTATTCATATTAAACTGTTTACTGGTATTTTTTATTTGAAAATCGAATTTTCGGAGACGACATTTTACGATAATATTTTACAATGTTATCGGAGAACTGCGTTATCAAAAAGTTGGGTTGTTTAAATTTTTGTTGGACCTCTCGGTAGATTTGTAGTTGTTGCGCCCCTATATTATATATATATATATATATATATATATATATATATATATATATATATATATATAAATATATAAATATATATATATATATATATATATATATATATATATATATATATATATATATAAATATATAAATATATATATATATATATATATATATATATATATATATATATATATATATACCGTGTGAGTTTTTCGGGAGTTGCCATTTTTACTACAGCCAAACCGTTGATTTAATCGAAAAATTGTTCAAATAAGAGTTGTAGATATCGACGGGGGCAACCGATTGCTATAGTCAGGAGCTTTATAGCTCTTATGGTTTTCGAGCAATGACACAAACTTATAGTTTTTTAAATGAGACTATATCTTAATTTTTCGATAAAACTGTTCTAATGCATCAATTAAAAATATAAATGAAGAAAAAAAATTTTTTTGCCTATGTTTATCTTTTGAATTTTTCTTTAATTTAGCAATTAGGCGGTAGAAATATGCATATGTATTTGAGGCTCTTTCAACCGACAGAGTTCTAACGGCTAAAATTTCTAATATATCCAAGAAAAGAACCTTTTCCAATATCATTCTCTATAATACAGCATTGAATACTGAATGGCAGTAATTCAGATTTTGCAGTATAGATGTCGGGCTCTATTTCAAGTTTTTAATATTTTTGCATAAAAAATCAAATTATTTTAAACAATTAGTATTTAAAGTAACTTAATTTAAAAATAATTTGAAGTATTTCATTAACTTACTGAAAAATATATTTATTTTTTATTTATTTATTTTATTTTTGCCAATGACAGGTGGCAAGTGAAATAAATGACTCTAATGTACACATTCAATACAAATCAAGATGACATTGGCGTTTCTTAATAGTAGCAAAGTGAGATTAATTGGGAACGAAAATATTATTAATAAATGTACTCAAATAGTGTAAAAATATTTGAAATTCGATAGTATTTTCTTTTTATTACAAACCAAATTAAAAAGGAGAAGTTTTTCCACCAAAAACTTTTCATTTCCTTTAAAAATACTTGCTACAAAAATATGTTTAGACGCCTATGTATCTGTCAAACAGTGACATTTCAGAAAAATAATTTTTTATTTTTCAATGAATTAAAACTGAAATTTTATTTCCTTATTGTACTTAGTTATCATTTTTATATGATAATTTAATCTATTTAATAATTTTAATTTCCGATGGAAAACGTAATAATCGTTTAATTTTTCGTTACTACATTGTCAAAAATGGCAACCATATTGAGTCAATATCTTTTAAAATTACGTAAAATCCTAATCGTTTGCAAGTACTTGAGTACGAAATTTAAAAGTGTCGTTTTTAAAACGTAATTACTCAAAAATATGAGATAAAACAATGCGAATTTGAGTGTTTTTGGTAGTTTTAAATCACAAACAAATTTTTGAAAAACTTTTAAACATACGTTTCCATTTAAAAAACTATAAGTTTGTATCATAACACGAAAACCATAAGAGCTATAAAGCTCCTGACTATAGCAATCGGTTGCCCCCGTCGATATCTACAACTCTTATTTGAACAATTTTTCGATTAAATCAACGGTTTGGCTGTAATCAAAATGGCAACTCCCGAAAACTCACACGATATATATATAAATTTTGACGAATCGACATCATTTTCGGACTGTGGCAACCTCCAAATAAAATTCTATCATAGTCCCAAGCTCAAGTCTTACCATGACAGTGACAGTAGTAGCTGAATTTTCTTTTCAGTCGGAAATTCATTCAAACAATTGAAGATAGGAAGTAATGAAATAAAAATTTGAAATATATTTAGAAATACACTACCAGCCCAAGTGAGAAAGTACAATATGCTAAAAAAATAAATATTTTTAAAATCAATCAAAGGGTCTCGCCGGGTAAGCATTATATGATTTCGGCCCAGCGGCTTTTTCGGCTATTCTTTTTCACGAATGTTGCTTATCGTGAGT
Organism: Brachynemurus nebulosus; assembly: GCA_035578155.1. NCBI lineage: Eukaryota > Metazoa > Arthropoda > Insecta > Neuroptera > Myrmeleontidae > Brachynemurus > Brachynemurus nebulosus. The sequence continues at coordinate 4,447,150 of JAPWDM010000002.1, read as the reverse complement.
AATGTTCGAAAATATAGGTATTAGACTCCTTCTCGATTTAACATTACCCCCTATATTGTCAGAGATATGGAGGTAACAACCCTTAAATTTAAAATTGTTTTTCCTCAAAACTATTGAAGATAATTAGATGAAATTAATAAAGAATGTTGACATAAAGTAGCTTTATATTATACAATTTTTTTACATTCGTATGACGTTATTTACTATATTAAAATAATAATTGCATTTTTGAGGATGCATGTTTTAGATCAACCCCTTGAGTGACATTCACCAAAAAAATATATGTTATTTGGCTCTAACATAGTTATCGTGTGTAGAAATTTCAGCAAGGTCAGATTGGTGGAAGGTGTATTAAAAAAATATAAATTTAGGTTAAGTAACAATAAGACACCCCCTCGAAAAAAATCAGGGTTGTGATTTGGATGAGTGACTATGGTATTTCTTTGCATTTTTCGACTCTGAGTGCGAATCTGGGATCAAGATTCTTATACCCCTTCATTCTTATTACCCCTAAAATTTTTGTATAGAGCCACAAATATCCCTTAAGTAGGTGTAAAGTTATGAATATCAATATCATTATTATAGAAAGTAAATAGGCCATTTACAATCCTCGTGCCCTTATATTATTGCCAAGGGCGCCACCAAGGTGATTTTAATGGATAGTATCATCATTCTAGAATTTGGATTGACCCATGTCTGTAAACTTTAAATAATAATTTATTTTGCTATCTTCTAGTAAAAATACTCATTCTAAAAATTCATCATTAAAAAGCATTACTAAAATTAAAGGCACTATATTGATTGGTGAGCCGGATTAAAAACAACAGGTGGGTCAGGTCTGGCCCAGCGACCGTAATTTTCTGACGTCTGGTTTAGAAGATTAATGGAAAAATTAATTTATTTTGTTATTAGACCTTTGTACTAACGAAAACTGAAAGCGATTCAAAAAAATCATTTCATAAATAAAAGTTAATTGACCTTAATTTTTTGAGGTATACAAAGTTTAATTACCATATTTGATAAAAATAATATTGTTAGTAACCCTTCCTTCATCACTGGAAAGCTTTGATATAAAAGTCCACAAAATCAAATACGGCAGTTCATATTACTTATTGTATTGTAATTTACCGTGGTTTTGGAAAAGAGACATCAACGCCGATTTACATATGAATTTTATAATACGGGAAAGGTTAAACTTATCATTAAACGGATGCGTATGAAACAATAAGCCCCTTAAAACCCCCAGAAAATAAATTTGTTTCCAAAAAACTTTTAAAAAACAATCAATAAGATTCCAAGTACATGTCTTTGTTTCTTTACAAATTGCAGTGCATTAAAAATCTATAAATACATATAATAAAACTGTAAATGGATCCAGGACCGTGGAGAAAAATAGTGGCGCCGGGAATAAACTACATTCTTTTAAAAAATTCCTCCCAAGAAAATAAGTTATGAACAAAAAAACCTTTTTTCCTTGGCCTCTATCGACAGTTACGGGGTCTCCTCCTTAAGCCCGGGGCCGCGGGGCTAGAACCCCAGTTACCCCACCCTCTCGTCGGGCCTGAATGGACCGTGTCTGTATGTACATGGTATATTTTTGGAAAATTGTACTGATATTATAGACAGTTATTAATTTAGATACCAAAACAGCGATATTTAAATTTTGACCTGTCCCTCTGTCTGTGCACGCATCATGCAAAAGCTACTAGGACGATTTTGATGAAATTTGATTGATTTTAAAAATATTTATATTTATTTTTTTAGCTTATTGTACTTTCTCACTTGGGCTGGTAGTGTATTTCTAAATATATTTCAAATTTTTATTTCATTACTTCCTATCTTCAATTGTTTGAATGAATTTCCGACTGATAAGAAAATTCAGCTACTACTGTCACTGTCATGGTAAGACTTGAGCTTGGGACTATGACAGAATTTTATTTGGAGGTTGCCATGTGTGGCAAAATTGTCCTCACACAACAGTGATTTCAATATGGCGGCTGGAGAATATAAAAGCGTTTTTTTCTGCTGACAATAAACGTTCTGTAACGTTTGAAAAACTTTTTTGATTAAAAATATAAAGTTTTTTTTTAGCGTTTCGAGAACAATTTAAATATGTAGGTATATCGACGAATCGGCATTATTTTCTGTTTATGGTGACCTGGTGAGATATGGTGTAGTAGCTGAATTTTCCTTGCAAAAATTCATCAAACATTTGAATTGCAATAAGTAAACTGATTTCTAAAACTATTTAAAAGTACACTACTAGGTCAAGTTAAAAAGTACGATAAGCTAAAAAATAGGCATTTTTAAAATAAAATATGAGTGAGTTGTTATTGATAGAAAAAGTTTAGGTATAAGATTGAAAAGTTTGGTTGATTTGTTTGTCATTAAATAGCTATAATTTATAACTATTTAAACCATTTGCACGGTAAAATCTAATTACTAGTTTACCATTGCGTTGAGCCTTACTGTACAAAATTAAACAAATTTGAAAATCTTATTAAGAGTAACATTTGACAGACAACTCATTATAATTACGTCCTCTTCTGGAGTGTGGTTACAAATAGGTAACGACGTAAGTCGCCTGTTTATATTATTATCATTAATATTTCAGTTGTTTTTGTTTAATTAGGTTGGATTATATTATTTTATTATCTTTTTCTAACTCGTAATGTTAAATCGAGAAGGAGTATTTTTAAGGAGTATTAAAAATTTTGTATTCAGTTATTGGTTTAAAATCTATATGACGTCATTTTGAAGGGTTGAACTAATTTGTGACGTAATTGTCTAAATATAAAATTTCAGGTATACGTGCAAACCTTCGCCTTTAATCTCACTTATTTGCGTCATCTTAAATTGGGTGCGGTCGCTAACGATAAATTTTTCGGGGGCGCACTGTACCAAGCGCTAGATTGTAAAATCAGACTCCGGGGTCCAGATTTCTGACCGCTACTGTACTGCCGAAAATCGAGTGTTAACTGTACCTCAGGGGATTTTTTGTATATTTAACCTTGGAAAATTCCAGGAATTTTTATCAGTTTTAAAATAAACAAACAACCAATAATTAAATGTTTGTTTTAGCTGAATTATGATCATATGACTCATATAAGAAGTTTTTTTGGTATAAGAAAGATGACGTCATGGAATATTAATGAGTTAAAAAATTGTTTAGTAAAAAATATCACCTATTGTAGGCCTCAAGCAAGAAATTATTTTTATCAGTTTTAATACTTTAACATTTTAATACTGATATATATATATATATATATATATATATATATATATATATATATATATATATATATATAAGAGTATACAAATTATGTATTTTAACCAGTATAAAAATTCAAAATTTTTTGTTTGTAAATTACTATAAACACGTTGCTTAATATAAAAATTACAACAGCTCATTGAGTTGCTAAATTTTTATAGATTAGTGTCTATATTAGAAAATTCACATGAAAACCCAAAAATTTTGAATATATAAATAGCTACCGTAGTATTAACACACATATGTAGTATACATATGCATATATAACGGGTGTATATTTAATGTTTTAATGAATGTTTTCATATACAGAGTGTATCATGGTATATATCATTAGATTTTTTTTTCAATACTTTTTAATAAGTTAACGAAAGAAACTTCTTGCTGTAAAAAATAGGGGAATTCAGGATAACAATTAAATAAAACGCACATAATTTTTTTTTTTAAATTTTATTTATAGAATATGTATACAGAAAAATAAAATTGCTTAAATCTATATATTACTTAAAATCTATTTATTTTCCATATAAAAATTTTTTAAAAGAATACAATTTTCTAAAGAACAAATTTTATCTCAGTGAAGTATACAATGTCTCGAATATTCATCTCGTAGAATGGAAATCTTCGGTACATCGAATATTTCTTCCAAATTCAAAATCCACGGCTGGTGTTCGGTATCATCAAACAGATTTGAAATCCATTTCTTCTTTTCACTGCCCTTGACGTATATGACATCATACTTCTTTAATACAGGTTTCAATACGGTATGAAGTTTGTTGTATGGAATAAATCCATACGACCAAGGTATCCCATGCCAATTTCGACAAAGCCAACGTGCAGCAGCCCGTTCATATTTCTTCGGCAACTCGTTGAAATCAAACGATGCGTCGAATATAAAATGTAATATTTCATCCGAATTTTCAGCAACAATACCAACTTCTTTAAAATAATATTCGTTGTTAGCTCCTTGATAGCCTTGTATATCAAGAAACGCCATTTTTTACCACCGCACCGCCGTAGAACTGAAATTATTCACACAATCCACAACTTTATATAGAATAATTAAAAGTGGTGAGGATAGTTAGTTAATTTGTGGGATGTATTCGAAAATGGCTACTAATAGCTACTGCTAGCTTACAATCAAATTACAAACTGTTAATAATGTTCAACACATTGGTGAGTACCATGTTCTTTTCACTTTAAGACCTAGTGATTTAAGGAATGCTAAATTTTCGGGTGAAATGTGTTGTTGTTTAAATGTTTTACATTTAATGATCTTAGGTTTCGAAAACCCTTTGCTATGTTGGCTAGCGGTGAACTGCTCTGATTTGTAGATTAACATGGTTCGAAATGCAATTGTTTTACCACGAAAGTATAATTTTCAACGAAAGAGATGTTAACTCTTTGACAACCACCGGTAAATAGATAATATTTTATGTAAGTTCAACTATTTTATACTCTTTAACCATGATAAGGTGTATGCGCTGGAGTATAACTCAGCAAATTATATAGCGGTGGTGACGTAACACACAAATGCGGTGGCTGTGTTGCGGTTGTGGCGGTTGTGTGGTGGTGGCGGTGGTGTTTGTGTGGCGGTTGTGTGGTGGTGGCGGTGGTATTTGTGTGACGGTGGTGTTTGTGTGGTGGTGATGTTTGTGTGGCGGCGGCGGTGCTGGTAGTGGTGGTGGAGTATATAAGTAATCGCTAACACAATTCTGAATTAATCTTGTAAGACTAGTTGAGCTTTACACATCTATTATAATGTTCGAGTGTACGCAGTGCTATAAAAGCTTCTCGCGGAAAGATTCTCTTTCACGTCATATAAGAGATACACATATGCGGGAATTTTCACCAAAAAGGTTTGAAAACAGTTACTCTCTTGATCCGCTAAAAAGACAAACATTAGACACCGCTGATGACTTATCTAGTTATGATACCGGGAGGAATGATGTTGATGATGAATTTCTAAACAATAAAGTTGAAGAAAGGGTCAATCCACTTGAACAAAGAATTAAAGCTGCATCAAAAGCAATTCAAACTAAATTTAATAATTTAAGAAATCAAACTAATGTTTACATATCCAGCGATGAGTCTAATAACAGGGTTTTAACCACTTCTGATAGTGGAACTGTTATCATTCCCAAGTTAACTACAGCTCTGCAAACTCTTTTGGATATTTTATTAATCAAAGAAACTCCAAATAAATGTGAGGATTCTAATGAACGAATAGCAATAAAACGTCCAGTAAATTCAACGGACCAAGAACTACTTGCTTAAGCGTATCAAATACAACGACTCGGAAAATGCTAATGGGCAATCGAAAAAAATAAAATACTGGCATAATCCTAACACTTTAATAGATGAATTACGACGTTTATACGAGATTTCAGAGACTGGTGAAAAAATACACAATATTGTTCGAAGTTTAGAGGAAAATAAAAACATGTTGTTTAACGTTGACGATAGTGAAGCTTTAATCGAAGATTTAGATGCTTTAAGAGAAACTACTGTCGGTCAAGAAATATTCTCTATACTTCGTGAACTTCAAAAGGCTGATGTTATTGAGCCACTAGGTGATTATCTGGATGAAACTGATAAAGAAGATGCTAGCGATTATGATGATGATTAATTTAGATATTGCGTTCAACAAACACCGCGAGATGTCACCACCTATTCATTGTGTACAGTAAATTGCTGCTTCGATAGCATTAATGATAAAGTTGTTCACTTCAGCTGCAAACACCGCTGCTACACCGATATCACGACAACCGCCACACAACCACCGCCATCACAACACCAACACCGCTGCTACACCGATATCACGACAACCGCAACACAACCACCGCATTTGTGTGTTACGTCACCACCGCTATATAATTTGCTGAGTTATACTCCAGCGCATACACCTTATCATGGTTAAAGGGTATAAAATAGTTGAACTTACATAAAACATTATCTATTTACCGGTCGTTGTCAAAGAGTTAACATCTCTTTCGTTGAAAATTATACTTTCGTGGTAAAACAATTGCATTTCGAACCATGTTAACCTACAAATCAGAGCAGTTCACCGCTAGCCAACATAGCAAAGGGTTTTCGAAACCTAAGATCATTAAATGTAAAACCTTTAAACAACAACACATTTCACCCGAAAATTTAGCATTCCTTAAATCACTAGGTCTTAAAGTGAAAAGAACATGGTACTCACCAATATGTTGAACATTATTAACAGTTTGTAATTTGATTGTAAACTAGCAGTAGCTATTAGTAACCATTTTCGAATACATCCCACAAATTAACTAACTGTCCTCACCACTTTCAATTATTCTATATAAAGTTGTGGATTGTGTGAATAATTTCAGTTCTACGGCGGTGCGGTGGTAAAAAATGGCGTTTCTTGATATAAAAGGCTATCAAGGAGCTAACAACGAATATTATTTTAAAGAAGTTGGTATTGTTGCGGAAAATTCGGATGAAATATTACATCTTATATTCGACGCACCGTTTGATTTCAACGAGTTGCCGAAGAAATATGAACGGCTTTGTCGAAATTGGCATGGGATACCTTGGTCGTATGGATTTATTCCATACAAAAAACTTCATTCTATATTGAAACCTATATTAAAGAAGTATGATGTCATATACGTCAAGGGCAGTGAAAAGAAGAAATGGATTTCAAATCTGTTTTATGATACCGAACACCAGCCGTGGATTTTGAATTTGGAAGAAATATTCTATGTACCGAAGATTTCCATTCTACGAGATGAATATTATTCGAGACGTTGTATACTTCATTGAGATAAAATTTGTTCTTTAGAAAATTGTATTCTTTTAAAAAATTTTTATATGGAAAATAAATAGATTTTAAGTAATATATAGATTTAAGCAATTTTATTTTTCTGTATACATATTCTATAAATAAAATTTTAAAAAGAAATTATGTGCGTTTTATTTAATTGTTATCCTGAATTCCCCTATTTTTTACAGCAAGAAGTTTCTTTTGTTAACTTATAAAAGTATTGAAAAAAAAATCTAATGATATTTACCATGATACAGCCTGTATATGAAAACATTCATTAAAACATTAAATATACACCCGTTATATATGCATATGTATATTACATATGTGTGTTAATACTACGGTAGCTATTTATATTTTCAAAATTTTTGGGTTTTCATGTGAATTTTCTAATATAGACACTAATCTATAAAAATTTAGCAACTCAATGAGCTGTTGTAATTTTTATATTAAGCAACGTGTTAGAGTAATTTAAAACCAAAAAATTTTGAATTTTTATACTGGTTAAAATACATAATTTGTATACTCATATATATATATATATATATATATATATATATATATATATATATATATATATATATATATATATATATATATATATATATATATATATATATATATATATATATATATATATATATATTAGGGTGGCGCAAAAGAACCACATATTTTTCTTTTTTTTGTCTCATAGGAAAAAAAGTTAATTTATCTCGATTTAAGAATACTGACCAAAAATTAGCTCGATAAAAAATTTTTTAAGGGTCGCTCAAAATATTTTAAAATTTGAAAATGGGAAAAAAATCGATTTTTGTTTTTCATCAAACTTTTTTTCTCATCCCTGCATATGTTTGTACATTGAATAATAGAAAATTTCTCCAAATTTTAACTCAAAAAATTGATAATAAAAGGTCGTTCAGGATTTTAAAGTCAAAATATTTAATATTTTTTAGGGTCGCTAAAAAATATTACATATTTTGACTTGAAAAATTTTCAGAGTTCTTGAGCGACCTTTTATTATCAATTTTTTGAGTTAAAATTTGGAGGAATTTTTTATTATTCAATGTACAAACATATGCAGGGATGAGAAAAAAAATTTGATGAAAAACAAAAATCGATTTTTGGCCCATTTTCAAATTTTAAAAAGGTTTGAGCGACCCTTAAAAAATTTTTTATCGAGCTAATTTTTGGTGAGCATTCTTAAATCGAGCTAAATTAACTTTTTTTCCTATGAGACAAAAAAAAGAAAAATATATGGTTTTTTGCGCCACCCTAATATATATACATATATCAGTATTAAAATGTTATACAAACATTTAATTTTTTGCAAACTAAACAAAGTTTGTTTCAATACTGATAGATTATTTTATATTTAGATTTAATACTTATTCATAAATGGCTATACAATTCGTTTACGATTATTCGTAAAAATTAAAATTATATACAAATTTTCTTTCTTATTCTCAATATACAGAGTGTATAGATAAATATTTTTAATATACAGAGTCTATACATATGTACATACTGAATTATTTCAGATAATTTTCGTTTGATATAGAAACAGTTTTGTGCTACAGTCAAATTCAAAAATTTTGTGCACCATAAGGAGTAATATTTTTTGTAACTTGTTAAAATTTCAAAAACTTTTGTTAGTTAACTAAAAAATTGGTCACTGTAGGTTAAATGTTAAAGTATTAAAACTGATAAAAATAATTTCTTGCTTGAGGCCTACAATGGGTGATATTTTTTACTAAACAATTTTTTAACTCATTAATATTCCATGACGTCATCTTTCTTATACCAAAAAAACTCCTTATATGAGTCATATGATCATAATTCAGCTAAAACAAACATTTAATTATTGGTTGTTTATTTATTTTAAAACTGATAAAAATTCCTGGAATTTTCCAAGGTTAAATATACAAAAAATCCCCTGAGGTACAGTTAACACTCGATTTTCGGCAGTACAGTAGCGGTCAGAAATCTGGACCCCGGAGTCTAATTTTAAAATCTAACGCTTGGTACAGTACGCCCCCGACAAAATTTATCGTTAGCGACCGCACCCAATTTAAGATGACGCAATTAAGTGAGATTAAAGGCGAAGGTTTGCACGTACACATAAAAAACAAGTACAGTACGCTTTAAAAGTGATCGGATACCTTTTTTAGTTAGGGGGTCCGCACTTTTGACACGGCAGTGTACCAAAAATTTAAGTACAGTACGGTGTCAAAAGTTTGGGGCCACCCCTTGGGTTAGGGTGATTCCACATTTTTGACGTGGTAGTGTACTTTTCGTTTAAAATGACGCAATTAAGGCAAGCGCGTGTTGGTGTCAAGGTTTTCACGTACAATACGCTTCAAAAAGTGATCGGATATCTTTTTAGTCAGGGGGGTTCCACACTTTTGACATGGTAGTGTACCAAAAATTTAAGTACAATACGGTGTCAAAAGTTTGGGGCCACCTCCGAGTTAGGGTATTCCCCACATTTTTGACGCGGTAGTGTACCTTTCGTTTAAAATGACGCAATTAAGGCAAGCGCGTGTTGGGGTCAAGGTTTGCACGTACAGTACGCTTCAAAAAGTGATCGATTACCTTTTTGGTCAGGGGGGCCCGCACTTTTGACACGGTAGTGTACCAAAAATTTAAGTACAGTACGGTGTCAAAAGTTTGGGGCCACCCCGAGTTAGGGTAACCCCACATTTTTGACGCGGTAGTGTACCCCATCTATCAATTTGTAGCCTAAAATTCAGTCTGCGCATGCGTCGTATACTAAAATTCACTCTGCGCATGCGTTCGGTTTGCATTCAAAAACTATGGCGGGTAATGGGTTAACACAAATCAAAATCGTGATGAATAAATTGTGATGATGCATAATGGTTAACTTGAATTTATTTTGTCGAAGTGATGATTACCCATGACTTAGGAATTTCAAGGCCAACAGTATGAGCGAGTGTGGGCGTAAAATGTCAACAACAAATTTTGATACATGTACTCGGTACATGCCGGGTCAGAGATCAATTGATACTTTAGGTACAGTAGGACCCCAAACTACACGGTTCTTAACATCGTCAAAAAGTATTCCGGAAAATTGGGGTTCTACTGTGGGGCCGCTCTCTCCTAGCCTATCTACTAGTGTGCAAGGAATGATGCAAAGGTTATGGCAGCTTTAAGAGATGAGAAGGAAATTGTGACTCAATTTACAGTTAGCAGACTGACGAAAATTCAAGTGAAAGATGACTACAGAGAATTCTTAGAGTTTGCGATTATATACTTGGGAGGACTTCTATCGCGCGGAGTACACTTTATGTCTCTTGGAGTTAATCATCAAGCTAGATAGATGGTCAAGGCATTGTATCCTTTAAAATGTGAATGTAGCCAATTGAAACTCACTAATTGTAAGAAAGAAGAAAACGGATTGAGTGACGTTTGCATTTTCTTGTTCATATGTGTCTGAGAGCTTAGTTTACAGCCCCTCTTATTATTTCAGCTCCTTTCATGATCTCAGGCTACTTCAACAGCTTAGTACTTATGGGAAGATAAATTCTGGGTTTTCTAAAATTGCCAACAACAAATTCGAAGGGCACCTATGGTATTTAAGTGAGATCTTGTGGATATGGCCTTTTTCGACGAATATGTGTCCATGACTTCAAAAAAGCTGTGATTCAATTCATTAACGAAAAGGACGGGGTTGACGAACCTCTTAAGCGTTAAGTAGCAAGAGTTCAAGTGAGATGCAGATAGAAGATTTTGTGACAAAAAATACGATCAATTTCTTTCATCGTCTTAATATTCCATTATTACAAGAGGGTATTTAGAATTTGACCGAGAAGAATGGCATCATAGAAGTGACTACAAGCAAGCAGTGGCGATAGTTAACATTTGAGGGTTGGTAATGACAACACTGAAAGACAATATTTATTAGAAGTGGTGGAAAAACATAGGTAAAAAATAACTTTAAAATAATTTTTTTTAAATAGACATTATAAAAGTTAAACTGATCTCTAATTTTGACAATTAGTCATAAGGAATTTGTTAAATCACTATATTGAGCTGTACTGTGGACTGGATTATACATAATATTAAATAACAATAATTTTCTTTTTTTTGTGGATCCTTAAGGGGAAATACTTTATTATTATGTATAAGAATTTGCGTCTGATTTTTTCTAAATAACTAATAAAAGCATTCTGAGCACTCATACATGTTCATTGATGTTTTATTGTAAAAATGACTTTTTATGTAAAACTTCGACTCCATTGAGCTACCATTAAATGTTGATTAAAACTGCTGAAATTTTACACATATTGCATTTTCGAGTCGTAGAACAATTTTTGGTGGTCAGACCATACGAAATGAAATAAAAAAAATTTCTCAGTGTCAGGTAGGTCCACCCTAATATATATATATATATATATATATATATATATATATATATATATATATATATATATATATATATATATATTTCTTTAATGAAGCAAAGAAACATTAAATGCGAGGTGAATTTAAATTGAAAAATAATCATTCTATTAATAATATTTTTTTTAAAATGATTTCTTTCAGAAATAACTTCATTAATACATAAATGTCAAAACTGTTCCGACATTGAATCGCGTTCCGAGATAGGGGCTTTTATGTTAGCCTATTTTTTTATTTCAATACATTTTATTTATACCTTAATCGAAAGAAGTTAATTAGAGATTGTTCAGAACACAGTTTAATATGTAATGTTTTTTATTTGTTTTAAACATAGTTTAAAACATCGTTTAAAACACTTTAATTTCAAACATGTTTTATTTAGATTGTGTTTTAATTTTTAAACAGTGTTTAAAACATGTGATTTAAAACATTCTGTTTTAAACTTGCCAATCCTGCATGACAGTTCCATCTTCGAATTAGAAGGAGACTAACAATGTCTATTGGGGAGAAAAGTGAGACAGGCAAAAAAAAAGGGTACTAAAACTATAGTGAGGTATTATTTTGCATATTTTAAGACTTCGACTAATTGTAAGTAATTTAATAGAATTTAATTATTTAACGTCAAAAAATCGATATTAACATAAAAAATTCGACTAAAAAGAATCATAACAAATAAGTGAGTATTTCATACAAAAAATTGACTAATACTTTAAGTAATAAAAAGAAATAATTTTCTTTTTCGTTTTGACCGCTACCCAAACTGATGAGGATTACAGGATTTGTGTAAAAATTAAATTAAAATTTTCCAACAAATTCCATAAGAGAAATTTATTTTGTTGTTCAATATATTTCGGCACAGTTGGCGCCATTTTCAAGAACATACATCTACAATATAACAATAAAAACATTTTTTAACAATTTTAAAAGTAAGAAAAAATTTTAAAAAAGAAATCATTCTAGAAATAATTTACATAAATGTCAGCCTATATTAATTACGATTTTGTTTGTTTTTTAGGAAAGGCTACCTTCCGGAATGGGTTTGATCTAAATAAGATACAATTTACAATCAAGAAAAATTAATAATTGACTAGCAGAGTTAAAATTTGGTTAATGATTTCTAATTTAATTGGAGTGCTACTTTTATATTATTAGAAACAATGAATTTAGTTTATGTGGAAAATTATTGAGTTTGTAGAATTAATGTTTATTTGTAATTTAAAACAAGACAAACCAAAGAGGAAAATGAGACAGATGTACAACATACAATCTTAATTGGAAAGCTACTTTTACATTATCAGAAATAATGAATTAAGTTTATATAGAATTAATGTTTATTTGTAATTTAAAACAAGACAGACCAACCAATAAAATAAGAGATGTACAACAAATAATCTAAAAGATTACTTAATTATAAATATATAGTACTCACCATGCAAAAATCAATTTTTCGCATTGAGTTAACTTAATAAAAAAGTATCAGAAAATTATATATTAAAATATATAATTTTTGTCAATTTACATTTCCACTAGAAATATGTCAATAATTAAATAAAATTGAAAAAACTAATTGTATGATTTGATTGTTGAAAAATATTCACACCATTAGAAACAAGATTCATTTTGTTGATATTGTCTTGGTACTATTCAAGACCTTTGTTTAAAATAAAATGATATTGATTGAATAACTCTTGTTTGTAATGAGTGAACATCGAACTTTCTGGATAAAATCGGCTGTCTTTGTTTCAATGTTACACTTTGTTTATTGTAAATCTTTCTATTCTTTTTCTAACCAATTGTAAAAGAAAGGCAATAGTTCCGAATTTTATTAAACACAACATCAAGTTATCCCTTCCATCCTTGGGTGATAATACTTGCAATAATAAATTGACATCTGTTAAAAAATAATTTTTGTACTCAATTTTAAAAATATTTATTAGTAATGCATACATTCAGGAAAATAAATTAAAGATTTCTAATAATAAACTTAAAAATAACCTTAAATTGTTGAATAAGAATGAGGATTTTTGCCATTTAACAGCAGCCTCCCAGAACATAATTGACAAAACCGACTCACAAATGAAAAGGAAACACTTAAATAAAATTAGTAATTTTGAACAAAAACTAATAGAGAAAATAAGTATCAATAAAGAATATATTAAAAACTTTTCTAATGTAATAATTCCGAATGAAGTAGAGCTTATTCTTGGACTTAATCCGAAACATGTACTAGATGACAATAATAAAATTTTAAAAAGAAAGACAATAGGAAGTTAGTTTTGGGCATTTTAAAATCAATAGAAAGTAATATCGATGAATTTCCTAAAGAAAATCAAAAAATAATTAAAGAAAAAATAGTCAATATTTTATGTGTGTCAAAACACACAATGTAGATCCAATACAAAGAAACATTGGGGACTGCTATAAAAAGGCAAAAGTGTTCATTAAAAATCATAAAGATCAAATTGTCATTACTTCAAGTGACAAAGGAAATGCTACAATTATTTTAAATAAGAATGAATATATTATGAAGGCTGATACACATTTAAAAGAATATCTAAATATAAGGAAAGACCCGTTGAATAGTATCAATAAAAAAATAAAAACCTATACAGAAAAACTCTTCAAACACAAATATATAGATAGTGCGACAAAATCCAAATTTATTAAATCAGGTAAAACTATGACGGAAATGTATTTCCTTCCCAAAATACACAAAGAAGGTATTCCCCTCAGACCAATTGTGAGTCAAATAGATTGTCCCATGCAAGAAATCTCTAAATATTTTGCAAAAATATTAAGTGCCGCTGAAGATGGTAAATTCTCAATAAAAAATTCTTTCGAATTTGTAAATAAAATAAAAAATAAAACTTAATGATTCGAATGAAAAACTATTTTCGTTAGATGTGAAAGCGCTTTTCGGTAATATTCCTATAAAATTAGCCATAGCGATCATTAAAAAACAATGGCAAAAAATTAAAAATTTCACCGATATAAATAAAGATCTCTTTATTGAAGGGATCGAATTAATAGTTGACAATAATTTTTTCAAATTTCAAAATAAATTCTACAAACAACCTTTCGGTTGCGCCATAGGTAATAACCTGAGCCGTATACTTGCGTCTTACGTCATAAGATAGACATAAAAAAAAAAGTTTAAAAATGGCAATATCAGGCTTAGAAAATTGATACCACATAGCCCTGTTAAAGACACTTGCTAGAATGATTTTTAATATGCAATGTCGACATGCTAAGTACAGGAAGTTTTTTGCAACTTCTGTTCCAAAAGTATGCAGGCTCCATTTCTGTGACCTGTGTTGCCAGCAGTAGTACCGAAATACATTGCATTTACCTGTTATGTAATCCCCTCACTCCAATATGTACCAACCCCGACAGTCTATTTCACTGTTAGATAAAATTCAAATATTACCGTTTCTTTAGTTGTTGTCAGTATTATATTATATTATTTTTGGAATATTATTTTGTGTCTAATTATATATACGATTTCTTCTTTATTTTTTTAAATTTTTGATTTACATTTATTTTAATTCAACTTTTTTTTACTAATTGTAATTTTGATGTCTAAAATTTAGATACTGGATCATTTCATCGCTTAAGTTTAGAACCGAGAACCTTGCTTTAAAATCTTAAGTAGCATAAGAATACAGAATTGAGTTTAACTAATTGACATTATAAAAAAAAGAATTTTCTGGTATCTTGGAGTCAACAAAATTACAAACAGTTATTAAAAAGGCTAAAAAACCACTAAGTAGATATCACGAAATATGATAAAAACAGATAAATATGGCACTGTATTTACCCAGACAATATTTTCACGCGTCAGCACTGTAAAATAGAACTAAGTTTAGGTTGAAATTTCATTTTACTTGAGCGACCTCTAAATATCATCTGATTTGGCTGAAGTTTTACACAAATTATTTTTATACGCCTTAGAACAACATAAAAGGGTCAGATAGCATTATTTCGAAACTTCGAAAATAAGGACCACGCTAATATATATATATATATATATATATATATATATATATATATATATATATATATATATATATATATACAACAAAATAAATTTCTCTTATGGATTTTGTTGGAAAATTTTAATTTAATATTTACAGAAATCCTGTAATCCTCATCACTTTGGGTAGCGGTCAAAACGAAAAAGTAAATTATTCTTCAACCCAAAAAAGAAAAATTATCAAAAAGAAATAATGGGGAGGTCGAAAATCAATCACTTATCAAAGTGCTTTTCAATACTTTTCTACTTTTCGGGTACCTTCAAACTATCCTGAAATATAAAGTAATTTTATATTCAAATTACATTCGATTAAAAATTACATAGGTACTACCTAGATCAATATCTTCGAAATTTTTATTTTGTAAATAATACTTAAACGCCATTAATAAAATTCATTACACCAATACCTCGCTTTGCGTCGTTTCGGTTTGCGTTTTTCCGAAGTTGCGTCGCTGCTGAATTAGTACTAATTTTCACTGTGCGTTCTTAGATTTTCGAAGTTGCGTTGTTTTGAGTTTGAGTCTTTAATTTTTTTTCGATATTTTTTGGACAAACGCAAACATTGGACCAATTTTTTGTGAAAGAAAGGCGACTTACGACAACAGCCACTATGGACTCATCAGACAGCGATTAATTTTTACTTTGTTTTTATAAATTAATTGATTATTTTATTTTGTTTTAATTGAATTTGTTTTTTTTTTGTTTTGTGTATGTATGTAATAAAATTTTATATTATTTTTGTTTTTTAAATGTTTACTTTGTTCAATTTTCTTTTTAAAAAGTAGTATTTTCGTAACCCTGAAACCTATCTTCGATCTTTACACGGTTTGCTATAGAAAATCATAATTCACTTTGCGTCGTTTCAATTTGCGTCGTGGTTTTTTGGAACGTAACCACGACGCAAATAAGGTTCTTGACTGAAGTTACGAAAATATTCTAAAAGCATTGTTTTTCCATGTCAGTTAAGTAATTTTTTATTTTCGACAGATTCTGTAAAAAATCATCAAAAAAAGTAACCCTACAATTTTAAATGAGAAAAAGGCGGGAAAAACACCTCGCTATAGTGACGTCACACTTTGAAGCAACTAAACGTCAATGTCAATATTTATAACCTCAAAACTTTGATTATATTCATAAAAAGTAAAAGTAAAAGCAAGTATTTATTTGAATTGTGGTCGATTTTATTATTACTATATATATATATATATATATATATATATATATATATATATATATATATATATATATATATATATATATATATATATATATATATAAGCTAATAGAAATATTCAAAAGAAAACACAATTTTATCTCATCGATGAAAATTATCAAAATCGACATATCTAGCTACAAAATGTTACGTCATTTTCAAGAAATGGCGCGTTTTCACTAATTTGAATATTTGTTGAAAAATGGCGATTTTCAAAATAAAATTTCTAAATAGTTATCAAATCTTTTTATGTTTCATCATTAAAATTGGACATATGTAATGATAATGCATAGAATTATTTAACATTTGACAGAAATTTTAAATACAGTCAAGTACCGTACTGAGGTATTAGTGTACATTACTCCACGTCGACTGTTTAATGTATTTCTATGTTGGTTTGGATGCATATAATAATAATACATATTATATGATTCCACTCACTTGGTAATAACAGTTTTTGTTATCTGATCCCTTCGTCTATAAAATATACTATAATAAAATTATATTAATATATCCAGATATATATGTGGGTATACTTGGGAAAAGAAACAAGTTAAAAATTAAAATTGTTCGGATTTGCTTAAATTTCAAATAGTTTAGTAGATTTGAATGGAAATTTGAGATACTGTGATACCTTAGACGTGAGTTTTCTGTTTTTGTTAATAAAATTCTTTTCCGAAATAGGTTTTCAACTACCAAAATCCGATTTTTGAAAAATATCAAATTTTTATATATACAGTGGACATCAATGGTACGTACTCTGATTTTACGTAGCGACATCAGCGATTTAGTGGGGCTCTTCTCTCACAGATATGTTGTCATTTGTCTGTGTTGGTGAAAATTTATGTACCAAGGCAGAGTCAGTGCCGTAGGTAATATTGTGTGAGGTTCTCGTAGCCTCTAAAAACTTTAAGATTTCACTGCATATATATATATATATATATATATATATATATATATTTATATATATATATATATATATATATTATATTATATATATATATTATATATATATATATATATATATATATATATATATATATATATATGCACATATTCTGTATACTTTGTCGTATCCTGAGCCCTACGGCACAATTGGATAGGATGTTACCAGGGCAGTTTTCGTTGAAGAAAAACCTCCGTAAAATCTTGATTTACCAATATGATGAATGTCGTTGCCGGTTTTCCAATAATTATCGTATTTGGCGATGTTTAACAACGACTTGTAATTGTCGAGTGTTTTTAAAGACTTTTTATCGTCGAAGTTAATAATGTTTTCAATAGACTTTTTATCATCGAAATGACTAACACTTTAAATAGACTAACACTTAAAATAGACTTTTTATCGTCGAAGTTAATAATACTTTTTACAAGAAATAACACAAGAAATGAATTTAAAATGAATTTAAATATTTAGTATAATAATTAATAATTACATAGTACTTAATCTTTTGATTGTGATTTTAATAATAATTGTATGATGTTGAATAACAGTTTGATAATTTTTGTATAATTATTTTATTGGGTCAAACGTGGTCTATTTATGTGATTTCTTTATTGACTTTCTATCCTAGGGGATTTTCCTAATGATTATTTGATTATTTTACAATTATAATTATTTTGATGGAATTTGGGTGAAGGTCGTGGCTAGAAACTCCTCCCTCATTAAGAAAATTGAATGGGTTGAATTCAATCGTCGAGATTTAATTTGCTTGATCGTAGTCTTCTTGTTTCGGATGCTGTAACGCTTCTGGTTTTTCTTACTAACGAGGTGTATTCTGGTGGAGAAATCGACTTGTCTCCGTTGTCTTCCTGCTTGAGCTGATATATAACGAAAGAATCGGTTGTAGGAGCTGTAAGTTGGTACTGATTTCGGACTTGCTTCGTGTTACCAAAACAACAATTGATATAATTTATTTCGTTGCGGCTGTCGCATTTCTTGAAATACTTCTTAACTGCGTTGAATATTCGGCTTATTAATGACCATTTGTAAGTGTAGTATAGTACTAACGTTGTTGCGAGACATATTCGAATTATCTTGGCGTTGGATGAAGAATGGTTTGTTTAACTGTTGCTGAAGTTCTTCATCGAACTGGTTTAACCTGTGTTGGGCATAGCGAAGATCGTCGAGATTCAATTTTGTTAATTGGATTGGTTTGAGCTGAATCGTGGGTAGATGGGACATGTTGATTTTCTTTTGGATACAGCAGTCGTCTTCGTTTAGCTCGATATTCGGTACGTAGTCGCGTTGAATAGTTTTATTCACTAGTGTCGTTTTTGACTCCAGGTTTACTGAATTAGTGAATGCTTTGCAGTCTTCTTTTAAGGTTAGGATTCTATTTCCATTTAATACAGTTGTGGCTTCGTTATTATGTTTGCATAGGATTGTACATCTTGTTTCTTCTGTTAACGTGAAGAGCCATTGGTTATTATTGATAAGCTGTCATATGTTGGTGTTAGCGTAAACATTCAGCATCTCGCATATTTCTGGGATCTTGCGCTTAGTAATTTGAAACAGTTGTGTTTCACAAGTATGATGCTGTGTCGTTTCGACGATGTGGACGTCATAACAGATGAAAGGTTGAATATTATATTCGGTGCATTGGCCAATTGACTGTAGTTGCACATAATGAGTTCTACTCTTTGATACCATTAAATAAGGGAAATTAGTTATTATAATGGATAATATTTGGTTATTAAGTTTACTAGGCACAGGTATAGTATATAATTTGTAAATATTATATGAATCTATTTTTGTGATGGGAATTTCGATAATAGTTACTAATTCATTATGAGTGTGAATTGACTTTACTTTAATTAATTTATAATAGTACTCTAAATTTTGCCAGGTAGCTTGAAGGGGTAAATTGTATTTTAATGAATTTTGTAGTTCCGAAAGTAATGTTCTAGGTGAGAGAATTTTATAATCTATTATTCCATGTCTTGTAAATGTAATTGCATTTTCGTAATCCTTAATTAATTTTTCAGCTAAATTATTTATTTGTTCAATTAATAACAGATGTTCAATTATTTCAATTTGTAATGTATTTTCATATAAATATTAAACAACTGAATATTTGAATTTAATTTTGCCTCTATATCATTTAATTCAACCGTTGTTTTATTTAAATTACGTATTGTGTCTGTAATAACCCTAATTTGTGATTGCATAAGAACATGCGTTTGTTGCTGGTCGTTAATTAAACTTTCTATCGAATGCTGGTAAAAATCGGCATCGTCTGAATCTGGAATGCCAAAAACCATTTTATTGGTTTTGAAAAAGGGTTGATTAATCCACGTCGTTTTCTTTTATCGCGGTTTAGAGTAAATTGTTCCCTAATATCATTATATCTAACGTCTAAATTTAATAAGTGGTTATGAGTAAGTAACAGTGTTTGCTTACATGTAGAATCTACTGAATTTATTATGTTACAACAAGATAAACTACTAGAGTATGCTAATATAGATTTTTCAATTATCTTTTCTATACTACTAATGTTATAAAAGTGAACTAACTTAATACTATTATAAGCTATTTGTGCTTCGCCTATATTATTAAAATATATTCCCGGATTTGGGGTAATGGGAGATACGGAAAATAGTATGTTGAGGGCTTGTACTAGAGCCAGGATCGATAACAAAATTATTATTATCGCTATCACCTGAAACAAAGGGTTTCAATTGTGAAAGATTGTAAATTCTATATTTATTGTTAGAAATTTTCAAAGTGGCTGTGTTATTATTGTGTAATTCTGAAATTTCGTACGGACCTAAGTATGTGGGTTTCAGTCCTTTTTCATTTTGAGATTCACGGTTTTTATCGAGTACCCATACTTTGTCTTGTTCCCCATAGTTTATTGTTTTAGTTTTTCTATCGTAATATTGTTTTGTTTTTTCTTTACTTTTAGTCAAATTTTCTTTCGCTACTTCGCGCATTAGTTTGAATCTATTTACGATGTCTTCAGTTAATTTATTATATGTTGGGTTGTCGTGAGGTTTAGTGATCGTATCTGGGATGTTTGGATCGCGCCCGAATACTAATTTGTATGGTGTTTGCCCAGTGGATCGATTTTCATGCGTGTTATGTGAATGAGCTGCTAGGTAAACGTATTCATCCCAATTAGTTTGATCTTTATGTATGTAGCTTCGAATAAATGTTTTTAGCGAACTATGGGTTCGTTCTAGTGCTCTATTAGATTGGGGATGATGTGGTGTAGTCTGTTTATGTTTAATTTTTAATAGTTTATTTAATTCTTTTATCAAATTAGATGTGAAGTTGCTTCCTAAATCTGTCAGAGTTGTTTTGGGAAAACCAAAAATAGAAAAATATTTAAGCATGCGAACGGCGGTAGTTTCAGATTTTGCTTCCGCGATTGGATATGCTTGTACTAATCGCGTTAATTCGTCTTGTACAGTAAAGATGTACCGATTTCCTGTGGGAGTTACGGGATATGGACCCATTATGTCTAAAGCAACTGAATCTTTGAATTCATTTGCTGTGGAGGTAATAACCATAGGTAGTCTTTCGTTTGTCTTTTTAATTTGTTGGCAAACTTTACATTGTTTTACATAATTTTCAATTTGTTGTTTCATTCCCTTCCAAAAATAAACCTTTTTAATATTCTGCCATGTTCGTTTACTACCGGGATGGCCAGCCAGAACACTGTCATGATATTCTTTTAATATGGTAGGGATTTCGTCTCTTTTTGGGTGAATCAAATGGCCTATTAATATATTAAATTTATTATTTTCTAACTTTAAATATTGAATCATATTTTCAAATGTTTCTGTTTTAATATTATTACTCATTGTCATTATTATTATGTTGTATTAGTAAGAGTAAGGTTTTTAATGTATTAAATAACTGATCGCATTGAACTCTATCCATTGCCTTTTCTTTTACGTAATATAAATATAAAATTTGTGTTTTGAATAATTTTCTAACCTACTTATTTCTCCTATTTGAACATTATGTTGGTGAGATAGATCATAGTGTTGTTCTATGTAATGACTAAATTTATTATTTTTACTTAAGTCACACGAGTATGATAGACATAAAATTGTTATTTGTTCGAGAGGTAAATTTGCTCTATTTATCTTAGGGTCTTCAGTATTTTTTTAATGCCATTGTATGAAGTTATCGTATGTGAGGTTAAAACGTGATTGGTTTAACTCATAATTATATAATACAGGTCGCGGTAGTCCATCTGCGTTTGAATTAAGGGTTCCCTTTTTATATTTAATTTCGTAGTCGTATTCGGATAATTTTAGACGCCATCGTACTAGTCGTGACGAAGGATCTTTTATATTCATTAACTATTGTAATAGTTTATAATCCATTACGATTACAAATTTTTGCCCCTATAAGTATGGACGAAAATGTTTTACGGCCTTAACAATAGCAAGAAATTCTTTGTTATACTGTTATACTTGTTTATACTGTAGTTCCTTTCGGTTGAGTTGAGATTCAGTGTGTAATGGGAAATGGGTTTATCTTCCCCTATTATCCCTTGGGATAAAACGGCACCAATTGCGTCATTGCTAGTTGCAAGTATGAACTTTTCTTTAAAATTTGGATATTGAATTAATGGTTCACTTGTGAGTATTTGTTTTAATGTGTTAAAAGATTTCCTACATTTTTCATCGAAATTAAATATTGTATTTTGTTTTAATAGATTTTGCAATATTCGCGTAATTTTTTATAAATTTACGGTAATAGCCCGCTAGTCCTAGAAATGATTTTACTTCTTTTTCGTTTCGTGGTTCTTTTCTATCGACAATAGCGTGTGTCTTCGAAGGATTGGGTCTTACGCCTATATCGGAAACTGTAGGGCTAAGATATGCGATTTCCTTACGAAGAAATTCACATTTGTCTGGCTGCAATTTTAAATTATGTTTTTGTAGTGATTCGAACACGTTTACTAATTTTTCATTGTGATCCTTCAAAGAGTTGCCACATAATTACTATATCATCCAGATAGACGAAACAGTCATTTCCTAAATTATTTGATAGAACGATGTTAATTAGTCTTTGAAATGTTGACGGAGCATTTCGGAGGCCAAATCTCATTCTATTAAATTCGAAATGACCTGTGGGGATACTGAATGCGGTTTTCTGTTTATCTTCCTCTTTCATTTCAATTTGGTGGAAGTCACTCGCTAAATCTAGGATAGTGAAATAAATGGCTTCACCAAGTTTATCTAATATATCTTCTATATCGGGTTTTATTATATTCTGCGTTAACATCTTATTTATTTGTTTCTCTACTTCTTCCTCATAAATGTTTGCATACCTATAGTTTTTTACGGCTATAGGTGTTGGGTTAGTAACGTTTATATCATGTTTTTTTGTAGCACTAAACGTTAACTTATCTCCTTCTAAAAAGAAAATATCTTTAAAATTGTGGCAAATATTTTTTATGGATTCTTTTTCTTCCCATTTTAAATGTTCTAATCTAAGATTTTCGTTAAATAATTTTATACGATCAGTATTCGAATTTAATTCATAATTGATTTTAAAAACGTTTGTGGTATTTTGTTTATCTAATTTAATGTTTAATTACCGATCTGTTTTATTGATAACAGGGTAAATTTGTGTATTTTTGTTAATTACTATATTACCAGGTATAATGATTTTATCGTTTTCAAACTATTCAATTACCTGTTCATGGTCAGCGCTATTAACTAATGTGTTTATTGGCACGTAATTGATAGCTTTTGGCGTTAATTTATTTGTTGTACAAAATGTTATTCAATTAGTATTATAACAGATTATATATATATATATATATATATATATATATATATATATATATATATATATATATATATAATATTATATTAAAGTGATCAAGGAAATCAGGGTCGATGATACCGGAGTAATGTTATAATCCTGGTCTATTACTTAAAATGTATAATGACATACATTATGTGGTTTTGTCAAAGTGAGTTCTACTGTCCCCTGTGTTATTAAATTGGTATCATTGATCCCGGCTAAACTCAATTTTTTGGTTACGTCTCGTTTAATTGAGTTATGTAATTCCCCTACTTTCACATTAGATATAGCTGCACCTGTGTCGATAAGGAATTTTAGTTTTCCTGTTTTCGACTGGCTTGTATCTAATTCTAGTTTTTTATCATTTACTGAAGCTCGTAAGAAGGGAGCTCGTCTGAATTCGATTGTTAGTTGGCGGCCATTTGATTGTTGAAATCCCGAGACTCGACCGTTAGTTGGGATTGATTGAAGTTTAAAGAATTGTAGGAATTATTTTGATTATTAATAGCAATCCTATGATTGGGATTAGCGGTTTGTTGTGCATATTTCTTTTTCCTATATTCGGATTCAATATGACCTCTAATATTACAATAAGTGCACTGTTTTAATGGTCTATTCTGTGAAGTTACTTGGTTATTGTTATTATTATTTATAATTCGATTTTCTATTTCTACAATCGCGTGTGTGATGCGTTTTTGTGTTGCAAAATTTACAGTATTTATTATTGTTATTAAATAAATGAGAATTATATTTTAGTTGCCCATGATTTAATAGATAGGCTTCTTCTTCACAAGCGAGTGAAAAAGCTTCATTCAAAGTACTGAAAGTTTTATGCCTTAGCATTCTAGATATTTCACAATTTGAATGGAAAATGAATCTACGTAAAGCTACTCGTTGGATAACCCGTTGTTCAGATTCTAATGTATGAGACGTTGCTTCTTTTTTGTAGCTAGAAGGCATTTGTTTGCGATAGTATCTAACCTAACGTAATATTCGCGTATTGTTTCGTTTGATTTTTGTTTCATTGTTTCTAATTGTTCCATTAGAAAATGGTAGCTTTCTATGAGAAGATATACGGCTTTTAATTTATCTTTTAGCTCTTGAAATGATCGAACATTTGAAATATTAATTTTTGTTTTTACTTCAGCGCTTAATTTAGAACAAATCAATAATTCGACTGCATGTTTTTTTTGATCTGTTAGCTAATTCGTATGCACTATTGGCATTTTGAATAAAATTTTGGAGCTCTTTTGGGTCTCCGTTAAATGGTGCAACTAACTGTGCAATCAAGTTTAATGGTATAGTTTCGCTAGTTTGGCTTTCGTCGTCAGTAACGTAATCCTCATGTGTTAAGGGTGGAGGTACTGGATTGGATGTATTAGGTTCTTGTGTTGAATCAGGTAAAACAGTATTAGTATTTAGCATTATGAAGGCTCTGGGATGCAAGTATCAAAGAGAAGAATACTCAAAAATGTACTTACAGTTATTTTCCACACACCGAGTCACAATATGAGTTGCTTTGGGTTCGTCTCAGGTGAATATCGACGGACGACGTAGAATCAATATCTCTTCGTTCGGTTTGAACTAGACGATGATCCACAGAATCCTTTTGACGATACCCCACCGCTGTCACCAATTTTTATGTCGTATCCTGAGTCTTACGGCACAATTGGATAGGAAGGCATCGCTGTCACCAGGGCAGTTTTCGTTGAAGACAAAACTGCTTAAAATCTTGATTTACCAATAAGATATAAAAATCTTGATTTGGCGATGTTTAACACCGACTTGTAATTCTGGAGTGTTTTTAAAAGGCTTTTTATCGTCGAAGTTAATACTGCTTCCAATAGACTTTTTATCGTCGAAATTACAGACTAACACTTAAAATAGACTTTTTACCGCCGAAGTTAATAATACTTTTTACAAGAAACAACACAAAAAATGAATTTAAATATTTATTATAACAATTAAAAATTACATAGTACTTAATCTTTTGATAATAATTTTAATAATAACTGTATGATGTTGAATAACAGTTTGATAATTTTTGTATAATTATTTTATTGGGTCAAACGTGGTCTGTTTATATGGTTTCTTTATTAACTTTATATCCTAGGGGATTTTCCTAATGATTATTTGATTATTTTACAATTATAATTATTTTGATGGAATTTGGGTGAAAGTCGTGGCTCGGCAAAGTACAATGCAAAATACAAATGTAAAATGAGTAGAAGAGACCGGGATAATAAGAGACAGAGGTAATAAGAGACAAGGCCGAAAAACCATCAATAATTCAAGATCAGAATTTTTGAAAAATAAGTAGAGATAACTTCAGTATGTTCACTGGATCACAAATAACTTGTTGATAAGTTTGTAATAGTTTTTGAATCTTCTTTAGACAGCTGAAAAAAACTTTACATTTGAATTAGGTTTAAAGTTCATGATTTCTCACCGATTTCATTTTTTTTCTGTTATTGTATGTATTAAGTTTTTGAGTATTTTGGATATGTAATTTGTTGACGGAAAGCATGAAAAATAATAAGCAATTATTAAAAACCTTAAAAACATTCTTCATAACTAGACTCTACTCTTGTCTCTTATTTTTAATGTTACCCCATTTTTAAATTTTTAAGATGTAATAACTTTAATTTTGTTTTTGAATAATTAAAAAAAAATTTCTTATCCATCTTAAATTTTTTTTTGTCATGTATCACGCTTGTCCCTGGCCCATATAAATTGTATAAAATAACAAGAAAGTAAATTTTTTATTAATTGGTATTAGATATTAAAACAAACGAATTTCAGAAACCAAGTTTTGAAACTTTTTTTTAACCCAAGATATTTTGAGAACGGCTGTAAGTATTTGTAAGTAAAAAGATTTGGTTGATTCAGAATTTTCTTTAGATACGAGATCTGCTATTACTTCAATTTATTTTACATTAGTTTATATGGGCAGCTAGAGGCGTTGTCTCTTATTATCCCAGCAGGGGTTGTTACTATTGGTTCCTATAAATTCATTTTGAAAATTTCAAATCAAATAGTGGTTCAGAAATCCAAACAGTGGTTACAAAAACTATAATTAATTTCAAATTTCACACCCCTATCGCTAAAATTATGATGACTGCACTAGTGAACATGATTCCTAAATACTTAATCCAAGGGGACAAACTAGATTGGCTTTGCCTCTGTTCCACTTGTAATGAGTTTGTGACGTACTCTGTTTGTGTACATACACACTGTTTGCAGTGTATTAGTTTGGTTTTTTGTAGTAGTATGTGTATACACGCACACAACCACAACACACGTATTACCAGAGAGAGCTGTTCAACGTGTTCAACTAACAATGGGTATATTGTTAATACAATGGTATGTTGACTCGACGACGACTACTGACGGACTAATGCCTTAAGCTGTGACTGGGTTACAAATGACTCCAAGCGAATTTCACTTTTTTTATGTTAAGCCGCTGCTACACGATGCTACGAACACCTTCCAACATTCGACGTTGGATGGTTCATAGCATCGTGTAGCCGTTGTTCGAACCTACGAGTGTCCAATGTCGAGCGTCAAACGTTCGCATTTGGTCGTGTCCCGTTCGATGTCGGTATTTTTGCACTGAGTCAAAGGGATGCTTCGAACGTTTGAAGGTCAATATTGGTTGCGTTGGTTGGTTCGACTCAGCAGCTGAACGACTCGTTCATGTGAAGAGAGACAACATCAGTGTATAACATTAGAGATAACATCAGACAGATAACAGCCTCGCCACTGAGTACCAACACATCATCATTCGTATTGGATCAAACATTCGATTCACCGTGTAGCAGATACATTCGTCGCACCAACTATCGAACTTAATTGCCTCAAACGTTCAATCGAACGTTGGAAGGAACGTTCGTAGCATCGTGTAGAACCCGCTTTAGTTGGCTTCTAGTGTTCTATGACTTAATCAAACCCCCCCCCCCCCCCATTATGTTACTTTACTTTTTGAGGTTCAACTGAATTTAGATTGCAAGTATACATATAAATATAAGAAATTAAATAAATACGTATCATAAATATTTTATACATATAAATAGTTACATCGATAGATGTATACTAAATGTGTAATTTGTTTTATAATTTTTTATTCATATTAGTAATACAATATTTATTTTGTACACGTTATCGATTACACTAGACAAACAAAACGCAATAAAATATCATAAAAGGCAATATGTAATTATTTAAATCAGAAAATTAATAAGGACGTTTAGATAAACGTAAATAGGATACTTTAAAATACTATTTACTTTAAAAATGAAAAACGACAATCTTCAAACGAATAAACTTAAAATGTGTAAGCGAGTTAACGAAAAAATATTTTACCAACTTGATAATACATAATTCCGAACTTCCTTAACTTGGGGAATTTGTTGTAATTTCGACGAACACTACTTACTACAGTAAATTTACCAAGAAAAAGCCTGTCAAAATGAAAAAAATTACGTACAAGATTTTTCTTTTGGAAGTTGTTCAGGGATGTATTGTGAGTATAAATATACATTGGCGGGCTGGCGGAGATTGCGCTTCAGCCGCCATATTGGAAAATGTCTTTTTCAAATAATCGCCAATATCTCACAAACTATCAGTCTTACAAGGAAAATGGTAAGAGCCTTTTTTATCAGAAATTCAATTTCCTACAATTTTTGTTTGAAGTATTTTTTCGTGAAATTAATATTTTTCAAGACATCGAACATTAAATCTTTGTGAAAATTCGTTGTAGTTGTTTTTGTCTCATATCTCCTCAGATGTGAAAAATATTCTGAAAATTAATATTATAAAACTTGTTGGGCATAAAATTCTCTACAAATCTTATTTAAAGTTTTTTTACGTAGAACTAATAGTTCAGAAACTATAGACATGTAAACGTCAAAATCACCTGCAATTGTCAGTAAGTCTGTATTATTAACACACTTATGAGATATGAAGCACTAATAATTTGGGTTGCAAAATTTTCTCCTGAAATTCTTTTTTCAGAAGACGTTTAGGAGTATTCCATGTGTGTAAATCCAAAAATTGGCGGGATAGTGGGAGTGGTGCTTTAGACGCCATCTTGGATCTTAGTTTTTGTTAAATATCTCAATAACAGTACATCTAGCAAAGAAAATGGTGAGAACTAATATTATAGAAAATTAAAGTTGGAACAAAATACTTTTTCTCGAAAAACTTTTCGATGAATTTCGTAACTTTCGATGTAGAACTCGCCACAATTTCATGGATCCCACTTTTTTAATATCTCCTAAATACGTTATACCTTGAAAATAGCTATTAAGAAATTGTTAGAGTGTAAAATTCTCTATAATTTTTTATTTAGTTTGATTTTAATAATTTACAGCCGAAGTTTTCTTTTAGAAATCGATAACTCGAATTTTAGGAATCGATAACTCGAATGCTGCTAATCAGAAGGCACTAAGGTCGAACTAAGGTCGAATATTAAAAGTTTGTAGGTTGTACAGTTTGCTTTTACCAAACACTCTTCAAATAAATTTGTTTTGAATATTTTTTCTTAAACTACAGAATTAGAATGTAAAAAACTTTAACTACTATTATTTTTAAACAATTCCGTTAGGTACAGATAGGTTTGTCGTAAAGAAAGTTGTTATTAATTTTTAAGAGTACTTAGGAACTTTTGTAAAAATTCCATATTAGTCTTTTCTTCGTTGAATTAAGATTATTAGATTATTAAGTTTAATTAAATCCAAATTAAAAATTGAATTACGGCTGAAGCACAACTGCCACCACCCCGCCAATTTATATTTCAAATAGTGGGGTATCCCTTAGCATTCTCCAATAAAAAAATCTCAGATGCAAATTTTGCAGACCAAGTGTTTGGTACTGTTTATCTCATTTAGGTGTTACAACAGCGATTAAACTGACAATTTTAATTTTTCGAGATTTATAACTTTCGAGGTATAGCAGGTACGTCAAAAAGGTTCCAATAAAACTGTAGAAATATACCGGTTTCATCAAAAAAATTTTTGAACGAAAATTGTGCCAAATTTATTTTTCTGTAAAATTAGTTCTTACCAGTTTGTTTGTTAGATATACCGTTTTCGAAACATTGTGTAAAAATTTGAACCCAAGATGGCAGCTGAAGCATAGCTTCCACCATCCCGCCAACTTGTATTTAAGCTCATGGGAGACTCCTAAAAATTTCCCGAAAGAAAAATCTCATTAGTGTCAACAGTAGTGACATCGAAAATTTGATGATACAATTTTTACGTTTAAAAGTCTATAACTTTCAAGCTATTAAAAATACGTCAAAAAATTTCGAATGAAAATTGTAGAGGATTTTACGTTCTAAAAATGCGATAATAACTACTTTCAATGTCCAAAGTATCGTTAACGAGATATTGATGCACCGCTGGCTGTCGAGATATTTGGCGAAAACTTAAATCCAAGATGGTGGCTGAAAAACAACTTCCACCATCCCGCCAATCTTTATTCAGGCTCTTGGGATACTTCTAAATATTTCCCGGAAACAAAATCTAGGGTTCAAATTTTGCAGACCAAGTTGTTACTATTGCATATCTCAATGTTAGCAGTAGCAACTCTTATTGAAGATTGGATGACATAATTTTGACGTTTAAAGGTCTATAACTTCTAAACTATTAAAAATACGTCAAAAAGTTTCGAATGAAACTTGTAGAGGATTTTACGTTCTAAAAATGCGATAATAGCTACTTTCCATGTTCGAAATATCGTTAATGAGATATTGGGGGAAAATTAGATCCACAAAATTTTGGCAGGTTATACACCGAAAAATACGAATTTGATCGAAAAATGTTTCAAACAAAAGTAACGTAAAATTTAATTTTCTATAAAATTGATTCTAAGCATTTTTCTCATTAAATGCACCGTTGTTGAGATATTTGGCAAGAACTGAAATTGAAGATGGCGGCTGAAGCACAACCTCCACCATCCCGCCAATTTGAATTTTCACTCATGAGATACCCCTAAACATCCTCCAAAAAGAAAATATTGTATGTAAATTTTTGTGAGAAAAAGTTGTATCTTTACCGTACTAACTGTATTTTTCGAATAAATTTCTTTTAGCGAATTTTCAGAATGAAAATTCAGCTATTACAGCAGCTCTTATGGTAAGACCTAAACCCGGGACTATGGCAGAAATTTGTTTTGAAGCCTCTAGAACCCGAAAATCTACTTCACTAAAATTTATATATATATATATATATATATATATATATATATATATATATATATATATATATATATATATATATATATATATATATGTATTTATGTGTGTACGCGATAACTCTCGAACGAAACGTTTAATGCTTATGACATTTGGTATGCAAACTGGAATATCGATTTGCTAGGCTAAGTTCGTTAGCCAGACACATCGGATGCCCAGAAGTTGGCTTTTTGGGCACTTTTGACAAAAGTGTCCTAAGTGCTAGACATTAGAATTCGAAAGATTTTTTTTGATGAATCGAAAGTACATTAAAAATGACATAATAAAGCTCCTGTAAGCTACCTTTGTATGTTGGCTCATTCTCCAGAAAAATTAAAAATAATTTTCAAAATTTCGGCTTAAAGATTTTTTGTCTTTGTCTTACACACTTCAAATTATATACCTTGTTTACAACCATATAATTATACTCTTAAATACATATTAAATATCTTTGACTAAATTGATTATAAAATACAAAAAAATTATGTGTAATAATGATTAGAGAATTAATAAATTATAGAATTTGATCAGTTAGACTATAATTTTTGTTCGAGCAAAAAACTATTTTACATATTTTTCACAGTATAAAGGTGTCCTTATATACATATAGACATAGTAGCTTTTTGTCAAATGAATATTATTAAATTATTTGCTTTTGTTTTGATTTCAAAAATATTTCTATTAATAAAAATTGTCAATTATTCTCATCATAAATTTTTGCAATATAGTAATCTCAAAATGTTATTCATGTTATATTAAAAAAATTAAAATTTTTTTCTAAAAAATTTAAATTTTATGTATTATTTATATAATTATATTAAAAAATAAAAATAAGAATTCAATTTTAAAAAATTCAAATGTAATACTTAAATAAAACAGATGACTCTGCTTTCGACAATACATTGCAATACAATATACGATAAACAGTAAACAGAGCATTTGTCAAACTGATTTTTGGAAATTAGGTTATTTGGATGACGGTATAAATGTATATTTATAAAAGCGAAAGTTTCATTCGACCAAAAGTAAGTATTTACATGGTTGTAGTATTTAACTACGGTATGTATAAAATATATCTTTAACTTTTATTATTTCATTCAGTATTTTTTTACAGATAGTATTTACTTCACGTCAACAAAAAAATCTTCTTCGACGATGATAAAATGCTAAAAACCACCATGGTATTACGAACACTACAAAATTTAATAGAAGTCTTCATTTAGTTCTGTCAATGTGAAGGTTGTGAAACACTGTGAATATAAGGTTATTTTTAAATAGTTAACATTTTTTAGAGCAAATTATTGCAACTAAAGTCTATTTTTAAGTGGGTGTGTGCATTTTTTTGGACTATTGTCATGGTTGCACAGAAGATTTGAAGAATTTCTGAATACGTTTTGTTATAAAATCGAAATCACTAACAATTTCTGTCAATTAAGTAAATTCTATCTATTTTGCTTCCCAAGCTACTAAAATAGCGATAGTATAAAAATTTTTTCTCCCTAAAATGAAAATTTTCACGTGCATTTACGTTTCACACATTCCTGAATAATTTTGATTTCGTGACTGTCTACCATCTCTGTGTCGCAAGATTGCACAAAGTAAGCAAAGAAATTATGCAACTTGATTCCTAAATGGTCCCCTACGAATTTCATCGCAATCGGAGTAATGGTAGCCACGACGCTACCATGAAAATCCAATAAATATTTATATCTTTCTTGCTTGTATATCCACTCCATTGTGGTCGTCCGTCTGTCGCCAGTTTCCACCAAGTGGTATAACTTCTAAATTATTCGATTATTTTTAATGAAATTTTCAGAAATTATGCAGTATTGACCTAGGTGACCTAGATGGTCACCTGCATAGACCTGCATAGGTGACCTAGATGGTCACCTATGAATTTAATAGAAATCGGAGTAACGGTAGCTACGCCGCTACCATATCATTCCATTAATATACTAAATTGCACCAAGTGGCATAACTTCTGAACTATTCAATTCTTTTTTATGAAATTGTCAGAAATTATGCAGTCTGGTTCCTAGATGATCCTCTACAAATTGCATTGTATTCGGAGTAATAGTATCCACGAGGCTACCATGAAATCCCATTAAATTTCAATATCTTATTTACTGCTAGTCCCACTAGGCTCAAATTTTTAAAGTATTTTAGGGGTTACTTTCTAAAATATTTTTACTGTTATTTTATACGAGGATGCTGTGTGCCACACTCCATTGGCAGCGTATTTTCTTTTATTTTTGATCATCCAGCTGCCCTTGTAAGCCTGTTAAAAGTCACAGGCCCAAAAAAACGCTGCTAATTATTCAAAGAAAATAATAATAATAATAATAATAATAATTTATTGTTAATCTAAACTGATATACAGTTAGTAACATTGTCCGATAAAAATAAAAGATTTAAGTTAGTGGTAAACAATGTTAAAAATTAAACAATTAGAAAGTTAAATTAAAACTATTAGTTCGACTAAACTAAAATTGGATGCATTCTCTTTATTATAATGTTATTTGTAAGACTCTCTAGAATTAAGTAAACTTAATTTATAAGGATACATTTTCTGAAAAAAGCGCTTAGGATCAAAGTTAAAGAGTTCAAAGTGATGCACTTGATGACGACTTTGAAGTTGACCTGGGGGTCAGTTTACAATTGGAGTGACATTGGGGTTTAACTTACAATTGGAGTGACATTAAATGTTTTCTTAACTTTACTTCTAAAATTACTTACAAAAATGTTTTCTCCTAATTTTTTCTATAAATTTGCGCCTATTTTTCTATTACGTCAGGTTTTTTTTATTTAGAAAAATAACGCAACAAATCAATTTTGAAGATAAATTGAGTCAATTGACCTTGAAAATCGATTTCAAGGTCAACTTCAAGGTCAACATCAAGTGCATCACTTCAAATTCTACAAATTTGGTACTCACCACTTTTTTCAGAAAATGTATCGTTTCAGAAATATTTAGCTATAACTGTTTTCATCTACAGTGGTTGAAGGATGTTTTCTACCCCTAAAAAGCGTATTTAGTCGAAAAAAAGAAACAAGTATTTAATATTTTTCGCTGTTTAATAAGTATGTTAAATTTCATTCAAATTGGCGAGTATCAAGTTGGGTAATGTTTTGCCGATCTAGTTTTTTCAATATTTCTTTGCTCGCTTTCAGAATTTGTAATTTAATTTCTACGGACAAATAACTCATTTTTTTCTTCGATTTGAGTAACTTTTATTTGCTGACGTTGACCATTAATTGATCGAAACATATCAAATATGTTTCATTGATTTTTATTAATTTTAAGTTCCAGGATGTTATGACAATAATCTGCTAATTTTTGTCACCTACAATTGGTGATTTTATAATCATTATCTGTGTGAATAGTTTCATTTCCACCAGAGCAGTTTCATAGACTCGATTGGCATATTTACATGTAAAAAAAGACAAAAACATGGCTTTCTTATATTTTTACAGGTACGGAAGAACTGGTAGAATTCTTCATGAAGTTGTTCACCGTGGAACTAAAAATTTTCTTCTGAACAAAATTATTAGGGAGTAACCACAACTAACTTCTGCTGTGAGGAACAAAGGGAAAAAATTTGAACAGAAGTTCTTAAACAAGTAAGTAAAAATGAAAAAGTAATTTTATTAATTTT
This sequence comes from Brachynemurus nebulosus, assembly GCA_035578155.1. Taxonomy (NCBI): domain Eukaryota; kingdom Metazoa; phylum Arthropoda; class Insecta; order Neuroptera; family Myrmeleontidae; genus Brachynemurus; species Brachynemurus nebulosus. The sequence goes on along the minus strand of JAPWDM010000002.1, from coordinate 4,412,756 downwards.
TCTATTGCTTATATATTGTGAACACTGATATACATGGATGGCCAACTATGTACCTATTTTTGAAGCAAGTATGTTGTACACGACTGGGATCTATGACAACAAAAACCCCAATATAAACAATTGATAAGAGTGTGACAACAAGACATTAAAGATTTAGTGTATCTTTGTTTATTCCTGACTCAAAATTAGCATTTCTTTAACAAATGTATTTTGTCATTCATTAGATAAAGACAAAATATAGTTTAGAAATACAAATGACTGCTGTCATCTTTTTCTTTAATGACTATTTAACTTTTCAAACGATTTTTTAAGTTGTCTCTCTATGTATCTCTATGATTGTGAATGAATGAATTTGTACTAACGAATTAAAAGGATTGTGTAGTGATTAATCCCATTGCTTCTTTGTTTCAGATTAATTTGAAAATGCGGACTCGTTAATGCCGAATACCCTATTCTTCTGTTGTACAGCACACCCAAATTTTGGAAAATCAAAAGAAGTAGATATTTATTATGCGCTATGTAATAACATAATTTATTATGAACAAAAAAAAACAGCATTTTGGATAGATGTATTTTTAAAATTAAAAGATTTACATTAAAGACTTTTTAGATATTTAAAGAAAAAGTTTTAGTTTTAACTTTTCTTTATTTTTCATCCATATGTTCTTATCAAGAATAAATTTTGTAATACCCCAAAAATTTTACTCCAAAAATTTGAGGGTTCCGCAGCCAAAATCACGAAACCCTTAAAATTTCATCATGTCTGATCATTTGTCACACACACACACACACACACACACACACACACACACACACACACACACACACACACACACACACATATATATATATATATATATATGTGTGTGTGTGTGTGTGTGTGTGTGTGTGTGTGTGCGTGTGTGTGTGTGCGTGTGTGTGTGTGTGACAAATGATCAGACATGATGAAATTTTAAGGGTTTCGTGATTCTAGTTTGACAGAATTTGGTGAGACGTTAGGAAGCCCCATTCCTTTGGATGAGTTCGTTAACCAAATACGTCGGATGCCCACAAATAGGTTTTTCAGGCACTTTTTGTTACAAAAAATTGACTTTAGTCAGAATTTAAAAATTTTTTCTGTACAATTGTGAAACTTAATAACAGTTCTATAATAAAATTCTTTAAAATTTTTTTCTACATAAAATAGTTTCTATGAAAAATTTAGAATTTAGTTCATTTCACTTAAATTTTACCATGCTTCATCACTTATGAATTTAGATAATTTCCGTTTTCTTGGCTTTATCTCTTTCATTATTGCACTTGCGTAAATTTTAAATTTTCAGTTTGTTTTTAGAAATAATAAAAGACTGATTTGTTTCGAATATAAGAATTATTTAATTTTTTAACGATGACTCATGCTCAATTGTATCTGAAACGGAGTATATAAGTGAAGCGTCATATTTATGTTACGTTAATAAATACTTGTATGCCTGAAAAAAAAACTACTGGACACATTTTGAAAATTTTTTCACTGTTAAGAAACTAAACAGTTTTAAATGGATACCAGGCAATGTTATATGAAGTCCACCAGGATCATGCGGCCAAAACGCCAAAAATCAACTATCCAACCGATTTCGAAAATTTTTCTTCGTTAGAAAGCTAAACTATTTTAGACGAATGTAAGTGATGTTAAATAAGCGTGACCCTAGCGGATCGCCATCAGTTATATTACATGCGATTCGTCAGAGTCCTAAGAACTCAGAAATGCTAAAAACAAACTACCCAACCAATTTTCAAAATTTTTTCACTGTTAGAGAGCTAAACTATTTTAGATGGATACAGATTGTTATATGAAATCCACCAATGTCCAATATTTGAAAATTCGCTATGTTATGCAGATGCTGCGACAGGGGTATATTAAATATGTAACTTGTTTTCATCAGAACATGAAATTTATGTTTTTCTAATTGAATTTACAATACACATTTTTTATAATTCCGTTAATCTTAAATGTAAAATCTAAGTAGCAAAAAATTCTACAACCTCAGTATACCTGAATATAACATAGATAAATATTACATAATGGATTAATGAAAATATACTTTTCCTTTGATATAATCAAATTACACTATTTCTAATTATACAGGTACAGTCGACTCTCGTTAATTCGAAACTCGAAGGACTCTTAAAATATTACGAATTATAGAGAGGTTCGAATTATCGCAGGTAACAATTTTAATTTTTTAAGCATTTGCGATGAATGAACTTGAACTTGTCTCAAAATGTACTTACAATCTTTCTGTCTCTTTCTCTCTGCAACTTTGAATTGTCGAGTGTTTGACGCCGATGAGTTCGAATTAACACGTCGTTTTGTTACGGAGCAATGATTTTTTCGTTCGAATTACCAAGTGTATAAAAATGTATTGTTTTAGTTCGAAATATAAAGAGATTTTGTAGGAAACTCGTGATACCTTTGAATTATAGAGAGTTTTGAATTATCGCAGGTTTGAATTAACAAGAGTCTACTGTATATAGTGTGCTAGGAAAATATTAAGTCATTGCTTAAGTTATTAAATAACAAAAATGCATTTGCGATGCAAACTAACAGAAGTAGAGTGGTCAAGTAATTAGGAAAAAGTAACCGACGTAATATGAGATTAATTTTATTTATGCAGTTGCGTTGGTGATTTTTTTACTACAATTTGAAATAGTTTCTTTCTTTGAATTTGATTAACAGAATATCTATTGTTTTGTAAAGTAGCAAACGCGTATACAAGGAGGAGATACAGCTGTATATTAAAAATTTACGCGAGAATGATATATCCCTATATCCCTATATCCCTGGTTTTTGCAAAAATAACAAAAATCATTTAATTTATTCGCTATGGTAATTTGTGATCAAAAGAGACGATCAAAGAATGAATAGGGCCGATACGGAGCGCTAATTAAAATTCAAATTGACATATAACATAACTTAGTTACTGAAGTAATTATACCTCATGATTTTGTGTAGAAATAAATCTAAAATTTAAAGTTTATAAAGTAAAGAAATATCATGCCCAATGTGTTTGTAAAAATATCGAATGACTTGATAACCTTGAAGGTACTCTGTTCTATGTTCCAATACATTCTTAATCCATCCCCAATCCTCCCCCCTCCTTATACTGATATAGCGTTTCTATTAACTCATATAGTGTCCGTATTCATCCCTTTTCCGACCCTATTAACCTCCGACTTAACCCAAATGTCAAGTCCTCATTATTTCCTCTTAAAAAAATAAAAACAATTAAAAATTTTTAGTCTCCTTTCTTTAGATCGTACCAAATTTCAACCCTCTACGTTAATTCTGGGGGGCTGTGGATGTGTTGGATCCAACCTAAACACTTCTCCCCCTACTCCCTCCAAAACACCCTACGAAGCTGAATTTTGGATATGTTGTAGATAATTGACCGAAACATTATTTCCAACCGGTTTGGAAAAGTTTTATTGTTGTGCCTTATTGTACCAATACTCAAAATACTTGAAAATCTTATTAAAAGTAACTTTTGGCAGACAACTCATTATAATTACGTCTTCTTCTGGAGTGTTATTGAAAATTGATAACGACGTAGGTCGCATCTTAATAAATTATTTATTTTTGTTATCATTCAATTTCAATTGTTTGTTTTTAAGAGATTGGATTACATTATTATATTATCTTTTTCTAACACATAATATGGAGTCCAGAAAGAATTTTTTAGGGAATATCAAAAATTTTGCATTCAATTATTGGTTTAAAATGCATATGACGTCACTCTGGAGGGCTGAGCTTATTTATTACGTCATTGTCTAAAAATGAAAATTCCGGTATATGTATATATTACTTGTTTATTCTGGCTGGAATACACGTCATAACTTTCCTTGTCTATTTTTCGTCTTCCTCTACTTTCTGAACATTTTTGCAATAATGATCCTTAAGTAAAAAAACATAAGATCCTTGCAGCTAAATATTTATATTCTTTTTTATATGACATCATAATCCCTGCATGTTTTGTTATTTACGACATACGTTTAAGTAATTACTTCGTAATTAGTTGGAAGAAGATGTCTAATATTTTTAATGAAGTAGCTAAGAAAAGTGTTTATTAAAATAAACGCCCAGTGTTTCCTCCCTCTTTGTTATGAATGACACGCCCTTCGAAGATTTAAACAAGTCGTCAAGGGTAAGTTGTACTTGCGCAAACAGTGTTCCGTACAATCAGTTGGTCTTATAAATTTGATATAATAGTATATGAAAGTGGCTGAAATATTTTTCCTAATGAATAATACATTTTGTTTCTAAAATAAACGATATTTTTCTGTTTCAACATGATGGTATCGTTATTTTGGTCTATTTACCTTTATCACAAACGTACAGTGATATTTACTGAATGGAGTAAATATACTAAGAAACTCCGTTTTTTCAATAATAATTTTTTCTTTCAATAATAATTTTTAGCAGTACTATCAATTATAAAAATTGTATTAGATAATATTACAAGTTAGAAAATTATTTAAATATTATTTTGAATTTCTTTGAATAGATTGAATTTGTTTTATTTCTATGGATACCTAACAAAACTTTACAAATATTATTATACATAATATTTAGATACAGAGATTTTAATATATTTTTCCCGTACAGATTTATCTGCTATTCCTTCTTTAATTTCAAAAATTCACTTTATAAAAAAATTAGCAAAATATCCATTTAACATAGATACTATTAATACAATTATTATTGATAAACAACATCTTTATTAAAGCAAAATATGTCACCAACTTTTTTTTTTATATGCCAAGAAAGTTGTACAAGGAAATTCAGTCCTGATAATTTTCGCTTAATCTACATCCCATTCTTAATGTTCATGAATTTTTTCTGATTTTTCTAAGTAACCCTTGTGATAATAATATAATAATAATAATAATAATAATAATAATAATAATAATAATAATAATAATAATAATAATAATAGGCTTTCACAGCCGTCTGTCATTGAGCCAACATCTACGCTCCCACAAAAGTCTCGTCGTACGAACCAGTGTACACCAGAATAGACGCATAACACCTCGTTTCAAGCAACAACAACAACATAATAAGGAGTGATGTGACAAACCCGTCCGTGAATGTACTACGGTACTTTTACGGATTGGTTTGGCACATTACCCTTTCACAGAGCCTAATACCTTGCATAATGCCGGTATAGGTGAATGTTACCCAGTACTGTCCTACTGAGTAGTGAGCGCCAGGTTGGCGTAAAAGTCTATAATAATAATAATAATAATAATAATAATAATAATAATAATAATAACACACAACTCAACTCAATAACACACAAGGTCCGTCAACCTCTGTACCATCTAAACGCGCAATTCCAGGAACACCCGATCTTAATGAGCAATTTGATGAACCAGAACACATTTACACCAAGAAACGTAAAATAGAACGACACATCCACACACATACACGAACACATACACAAACACAAACACAAACAGTCCTTTCCCTTCCCTCTGTCCCTAATCCTACCTATCCTCTGAGGACACGAAAACGAACCAGGCTATCACAGCCGTCTGTCATTGAGCCAACATCTACGCTCCCACGAAAGTCTCGTCGTACGACCCTGTGTACACCAAAATAGACGCATAACACCTCGTCTCAAGCAACAACAACAACAATATAAGGAGTGATGTGACAATCCCGTCCTAAAATGTACTACGGTACTTTTACGGATTGGTTTGGCACATTACCCTTCCACAGAGCCTAATACTTTGCATAATGCCGGTATAGGTGAATGTTACCCAGTACTGTCCTACTGAGTAGTGAGCGCCAGGTTGGCGTAAAAGTCTATAATAATATTTAATAGAAATGGCCAAATAAAGGTATACAAACGTCAAAAATTACAAACATTCACTTATTTCATAAGGTGCCAAATTAATTAAATAATTTTTTAATTTGTTTTTAAATTGAACAAATTTCTCTTCCCTACGTATTTCCGTTGGTAATTTATCAAATGCTTTATAACCTACATACAACGGTGTTTTCTCATAAAAGGCTGTTCTGTGTGAAAAATCATATGATGACTTAAATCTTGTATTATAGTGGCTACTTGTATTTGCTATTATAAAATATTGTTTCTTATGCATGTAAGTCATTGTAAGTTAATAATCCTTATATATAAACTCCAGGTACAGTCAAAATACCCCATTTCCTGAAAAAATCTTTACACGAAACTCTTGCACCTATTTTATTAATATAAATATTTATAATATTTTTCTTAGGATCTTTTTTTGAATGATCAGTATGCGCTTAGCCTCAGCACAACCTCCCCACATAGCAATACCGTCCTTTAATGCAGAAAATACATGAGCATAATAAAACATTAGCAATTGATTTTGATCAAGATATTTTGTCAAGATGGTTATCTGGTAAGAGCATTTGTTCAACTTTTTACATACCGCATCAACTTGTTCAGAGAACTTTAAATTATTGTCTATAATGATGCCTAAAAACCTAACACTAGTAACAGATGTCAGCGTTATTTCTTCATTGGTGATTTCCATATGTATGTTTTGTATATTTTTAAGTTTAAAGTCTATAAGAGCAGTTTTATTTATGTTCACTATTAGATGATTTTTGTAGCACCACAATTTAAATTTGGTAAGCACTTCGTTGGCTAAATTTTTAACTTCTTCTGTATCTTTAGCTCTAACCAAAACAGTAACATTATCAGCGTACATGATTATTTTTCCAATGTCCACATACTCTGATAAATCATTCACATAACAAATAAATAACAGCGGTGCAATTGTACTTCCTTGTGGTACCCCAACTTTAAGCTCTTTGATTTCTGAGTGTTCATTTTCAATTTCTACAAAAAATTTTCTATTTTCAAGATAGGATTCAATTAACTTGCTGCAATTGCCTCTGATTCCAATTTTCTCTAATTTTTGAAGTAGAAAGTGATGATTAACTGTATCGAAAATGTTTTTTCAATAACTTTTGACCATATGGAAAGCATTGCTATTGGCTTGTAGTTGGCAACATTTTTATGTTCGCCTTTTTTAAAAATAGGTTTGATTTTCGTAAGTTTCAATTCTTCAGGAAATCGTCCCGATTCTATTATGTCATTAATAATTGGAGCTAATTTAGATGCTAAAAAATGAGCATTATTTTTTAATATTTTTGCTGGTACTTCATCCGGACCCGTAGAATTTTTATTCGGTAGACTCATTATAATGTTGCAAACTTCATTTGTATGTGTCGGTTCCAAAAAAATTGTCTTCAAACACACCTTTCTTGTTGTGGTACAGCACGGTGACAGATTATTTCCAAAATGTTCTCTTAATTTATTACATACAGCTGTTAAGAAATAATCAGCAAATATTTCCGTTATAGCTTTGGGAGTCTCTATTAATCTATTTTGATATTCTAAATTTATTTTCTCATGTTTTTGACTATTTTTGTTCAAAACTTTATTAATTCCATCCCAAACATTTTTAACACTACAAGTTTAGATGTCAATGTAATTACTGAAAATAGCTCGTTTTTTAGCTTCTTCTATATTGGACTGATGTTTCTTTTTCAATATTTTGTATTTTTCTTCCAGCTGACTATTCTGATGCCTTATTTTATAAAGATCTCTGAGCAACGCTCCTTCTTCAATAATTTCTTTTGTGATCCAAGTTTTATTTCTTGGGTAAATATTACGCGTTTCTTTCGGAAAGCATGCGTCGAAGCAATAATTAAAACTTTCTGCAAATGTTGTAAAATTATCGTTATCAACCCAAGATTCATTATTTAGCATATAACTAAAATACTCCAAATTACATTGATTGAATAGTCTATTGCAAACTTTTTTACGTTCATTCCTTCCCATTTTACCACAGCTCTGCACTGTTAAAACTTGAGCGGTATGATCATTGATATGAGTATCAATAACATCCACATTTATAAACTCGAGATCTTTATTGGTTATTAAGTAGTCTATAGCAGAACTTGAAGTTGCACAAATACGCGTCACTGTATTTATAATATTTCGACAATTATATGAATCAAGTATGTCAATTAATTTACGTTTAAGAAGATTATTTTTCATGAAATCAATATTAAGATCCCCCATTATAATAACGTTCCTTTTTTCGGTTTTTAAACATCTTAATAGTCTAATTTTTCAAAAAATAACTCGATATCGCTGTTTGGCGACCTATATATAACGTACATGCAGTACAGTAGAACCTGTTTAAGTTGGACACCCGCGGTGCAATCAAAAACTGTCCAACATAAACAGGTGTCCAACATATGCAAAATACCAAAATCATCTACGCTTAGTAATTTTAAGGTTAACACTAATTTAGAATATAATGTAAAATTAATTATTTTTAAAGTAATACATATACACAAATTTACGTATCAATATTTATTGAAATAAACTATCGAATAATAATCGTAATACATACATATTATAGATATTTAAACATTATCTTTCGTAAAAAAATCACTTATCTTAGTTTGTTTGGATACAATTTTTAGGAAAATTTTGCTTTCTAATTTGCTTTGAATTTTGAATAAATCTTCTAACAGTTCGCATGGGTTTTCAGTTAAATACTTAATGGCGGTATTTATACCGTTCAAAGCTTCTTCAGCGGTTGTTGGTTTCTCCGCTACTTTCTCGCACTCGTCACTAGATTCTTCGATTTCTTGTTCCTCGTCTAGTTGTAAAACATGTTGAAGAACGTCTTGATGTGTATTGAAGACATGATCGTGTACCTCCAAGTAGGCATCGGCGGTGATCATTTCTTCAGCAGTCTGTAACTGATTTTGAAACTCTGGAGGTAATAATTTAATTGCATCGCGAAGTTCTGAATCAGGGTCTTCATTATGATCCCCTTCATTTGCTTTTGGAATACTAAAACCAGCTCGTCTAAAACACTTAACAATTGTTTCCGTAGATACAGCTTGCCATGCTTCGCTGATCCATCGAATTGCATCCAAAACCGTGACTGAGTTGATAAATTCCTTGTGGTTGTTAGAAATTTCAGATTTAGCAACTAAACACATAAGCAAACTTTTGCGGTAATAAGTTTTCATTGTTCGAATCAAGCCTTGATCTAGTGGCTGAATTTCCGATGTTAGATTTGGCGGTAAATAAACAAGTTTAACATTCTCGAACGATTTCATAATCTTATGACTTGTAGCATTATCTAGTATGATCACAATTTTTCTAGCAGCCTTACGCATTTGCCTATCAATATCTGACAACCAACTTTCAAAAATATCAGTCGTCATCCATGCCCTTTTATTGTGTCGCCAAATAACGGGAAGCTCCTTACATCTCATTTGTTTAAAAGCCCGAGGACGTGCTAATTTCCCAATTACTAACGGCGTTAACTTTTCTCCGACCGAACTCGTACATAATAGAACAGTTAACCGTTCTTTAGACAATTTACCACCTTTGCATGGATCACCTTGTGCAACATAACTTTTTTTGTCTAATAAACGCCAAAAAAGACCAGTTTCGTCTGCATTAAACCGATCTTCTGGCGCATAATCTTGCAACAGATTTTCCAGTTTTCTTTTCCACTCTTCCGCCTCTTCTAAGTCTGCTGATGCTGACTCTCCACACAAAGTTTTAAATTTAATATTATGTGGATTTAGAAAACTTTCTAACCATCCATTACTTGCTTGAAAATTAATGTCTAATTTTAAGGCTATCGCTTTTGCTTTTTCTTGCAGTAGAGGACCGGATACTGGAAGATTCGATGAACTGTAACGAAGGAGGCCCTGTATATAAAAACAGAATATAATTATTATAAAAGAAAACCCTGTATATGCTAAATGTGAACGACTAAGGCGCTGAGTCGGCATTTGCATATACACGGGCCATGGGGCAATGACTTTCTTTTGCGTAGGTACCTATTGTTTTAACAGAAAAATTAATTAACAGTTTTTCTTGAGTTTTCGGGAGGGTAAGACGACTGGGTTATTAACTGTGAATTGGGTTCTAACAATTAACAAAGTTAGTGAAAGTGTCTACGTGGAAAATTGGTGAGTCCGTTCTTTTTATTCGCTTTTACTCTTCTTTTGTTTTATTATTTTTCTTTTGTTTTTCCATTATTTTTACTTTAATTGTTAATTCTATTAAAATAAATACGTTTTGACCCAAAATGCAGGACTTATTTTTGAACGCACCACAACCAACTCCACGCACAGCCCCCGAAGCGACCACGTCACCACAGAACGGCACTTAACAAAAAAGTCATAAACTTTTTGATTTATTGCTTCATTACCAGTTTTACAAATTTTTCGTTTTCGTTCGGCGCAATTCTTTTCGTAAGCTTTCAAAATTTCGTCTTTACACTTCAAAATATTCCCAACAGTTGATTTGGAAATTCCAAATTGGAAATTCCATATCTTACCGGTTAAGTCTATTTTTATACCACTACATTCAAAAACTTTATCCATAGTGAAACCATCTAAATTTAGTTTATCACTTACAAATTTTATTACAGAATTTTTTGCCCATATACCAACTCTACCATGCTTAAAATTATTTCTGCTGTAATACGCACATAACTTATAGTTATCAATATTAATATTTTCTAAGTTTTCTTCTAGACACCAATGTTCACTTAGTAAAAGAAAACTAATGTTTTCACGATTTAAAATTAATTCTAAATTTTCAACTTTATTACTTAAACACTGTATATTTTGATGCATGATTTTATATAAATAATTTTTAACGTTATGTTTATTGGCTATTGAAGTCGGCTGGTTGCGTACGAAAAATATAACGTTTTATTATAGCACCTCTGGGCCAGTTATTTTCACTATACATTTGTTCTTTTAATTCCGCTTCTACGCCGATTCTAAAACTTTTATAATTTCCTTTACTGTGTAAATTCTCGACAGTAAATTCGTAACCTGGGTATCGCTTTTTAAGAAAATCTTGAACTTTTTCTGTAGTTGTTTTTTCTTTCTTGCAACGTCCTAAAAAGATCCATATTCTCGATTCTTCACATTGAAGTTCATCTGTTTGGAGACCATTTCCTCTTATTATTTGTCTACGTTTCTTTTTATAAGTAACGATGGTAAATCCATTCTCTTCATTTACACCGTTTTCTTCAAGGTTAACATTAGTGGTGTCACTGTTATTAATTTGCTTTTCTACATTTAAGTTAGCTGCTGCAACAGTTGTAAATGACCTAACGTTTGTGTTCTGTTCTTTGCCTATATTTCGTTCAGCAATCTTTACTTTTTTTGGTGGCGCACTTTTAGATTCCACCGCTTGAGGGCTTCGATGATATTCTTCAATTTGCTGACGCAAATTTAGGTTATCCATTTTTAGATTTTCTATTTCTGTTAATAACTTTTCTGTATGCTCTTCATTAACTTTTTCCACTAAATCACTAAAATAATTTTGCAATTCTTCACTTTGAATGGCATATTTAAATAAATTTGACCATTCGTTCCCGTCTAAAATCAATTTTTGACCGCTCCGTGTATCAGGCATGTTGCTACACGTAGCTACTACTATGACTACTATCGATAGCATCGGGACCAGCAATTTTTATGATTTACATCCCCGCCCCCCAAAAAGGATAAAAGTATGTAGTTACACATATTACCGAATTCGTCCTTTAATAGGCTTTCGTTTAATACTCTACTCAATGCGTTCGGGAAAAAATTTTGCTTTCGCTTTCCAAGTTATCGCCTAAAATTAATCCCCAGAATCGAAATTCAACTTCACATCTGTAATCTGCAACCATACCCTATCTCTATGCTAAGTTTCAAATTTTCGTGTCGAGTGATTTCAGAGAAAATTGCCTGTGACAGCCGGACAAACATTGAAGGGATTGCGTAAATGTTTCGTTTTGCCAATTTTTGTACGGAATACTATAATATTGTCCCTCTCTTTGAATACTTAAAGTACCGTAAAACACCCTATCGTTACCATAATTTTCAATTCAAATTTGAATAAAATAAAGACAGAACTAATTTAGTTATATTTAACTGTTTCAATAGAATAAACTGATAAAAAAACTTTGATGTAACTCATAAATAAATTTTCCAGAAACTTAAATTACTAGTCAAAAATAACAAAAACAGTAACAAGCTCAAATGTCGAGGAGTTCCTAACTTTACCATATTATAAAATTTCTAAATATACCATTGTTGTACATACTTTTTTTGTGAATTCCAAATAATATCTAACAATAACACGCAGTCATTTCGAAATTTTCAACGATAAATCTAGTTGCGATGGAATTATATTATGAAAACGTCAAATATAGCTTTTTTCACCAAGGATGTACAAAATCAGTAAAAATTAATAAAGGAAAATGCCAGAAACAAAAAAAAAAAAAATAAATTTTGTTTAAAAAAAATAAAACACAATGTTACATATTTGATATTATAAACTGACTAACAAGTAAAGGTCTTGAAATGATAATTCCCGATTTTGATGAAACTTGGTAGGTGTGTAGAACACAGAAAAATAATAGATACGTATTTTTCTTTATCGGCCAAAAACGCCACAGAAGGGGTGAAATCCACCCCCAAAGTTGGGGTAAAAATTTAATTTTGTCAAATTACTCGAAAACTATAACAGATAGAAAAAAAGTTTAAATTGACACAACCCTTCATTTTTAAAATCTTTCTACTTTTGTACTCAAATCCAGGGTCGGACATATTGGAGGGGCCTTGACTATAAAATTGAGGGTCAATTTTCAAATAGGGTGAATATGGTTCGGCCAATCAAAATACTAATACCAAATATGAAAACTACATCAAAAATACTAGTTTACTTGTTTTTGCTAAAAGCCGTTATGTTAAAGCTAAAAGCTCAAATCTTATTCTAAAATCTTACATGTGCAGTCAATATTTTACTTATAATGTCTTTAAAAATAACTTTTTAAATCGTTTTTATTTATTGTATTTATACTCTACAATTTATATTTAAACAAAAATATTGGATAAAATTTTATTATGTTATTCGTACAAAATTAAGGGCTCTATACAAATTCCGGTAACTCTAGTTAACTTCCCATTGGAAGTTACTGTAATGGGTTCGATTTTACGAATCGCTAATTTAGACATATCTCCACGTTTCAAGGTCACTAGACTCTGAATCCACCGGTTTTAGTGTGATGTCTGTGTGTGTGTTCGTTAATTCGTTCGTTCGTGAATTTTTTTCGTCTCGCATATCTCGAGAATAAATGATGATATCAACTCCGGACTAATTTCATTAGATGTGTAATTAAACAATAAAGACCGGATCAAGTTTTCAGCAAATTCGGATTAGCGGTTTGTTTTTTGTGATAAAAAACGGAATTAACTTTATTCACGCAACATATATCACATAGATTTGTTAACATGTCTTTATTATATAATGGCCTAAAAATCTAATTGATGTTAAAAACGCCAGTAAATTAATATAAAATTTAAGGACAAAAAAAACACGAAATAAGAAACTTTTTATAAAATATTTTTGTTCGCATATTTTGAGAACAAATGATAATAACATTTGTATGATAAGGGTACCCACTCTTAGGTACAGAGAGCGAAGTCCCTGGTGTGCTGCAAGCGGCAAAGCCTCTATCGGGGGCCCAGGGGAGGAGCCCCCTGAAATGAAAAAACCATTATTTATGTACAGTTGTCTCTAGTCTTTAAGGACAACCAATGGGAAGTAGACAGTGTGGGTAGACCTGTCCCCCCAAATTTTTAGTATTAGAAACTGTTGAAATATTTTAAAAACAGAATCGGTAGAGACAAAATTTAAATTGACTAATAGTCATATTTCTTGCATATTTCTATGTAATTAACTGCTGCAGTTTTTGTACATAACAAATTTTACTTTACGGTATAAATAATTCTTTTGAAATTAATGATCCAGCATTTTCATTAACTAGTAAATTAGTACTCTAAAGAAAATTTAATATTACACGATCACTACTAAAAATATAAAAGGCTTCATTGTAAAAAAAATAATCGCAAATTTGTGAAATAATGGTGATCCGAACGGACTTCACCAATGCTGGAAAATCGGAAGTAGACTCCGAGTTGATATAATAGTATATGAAAGTGGCTGAAATATTTTTCCTAATGAATAATACATTTTGTTTCTAAAATAAACGATATTTTTCTGTTTCAGCATGATGGTATCGTTATTTTGGTCTATTTACCTTTATCACAAACGTACAGTGATATTCACTGAATGGAGTAAATATCCTAAGAAACTCCGTGTTTTCAATAATAATTTTTTCTTTCAATAATAATTTTTAGCAGTACTATTAATTATAAAAATTGTATTAGATAATATTACAAGTTAGAAAATTATTTATAGTACGGGAGGTACTGGCGCATGAGTACCGAAAACTATTCCACCTCAATTTTTTTATGCGATCCTGTTGACATTGCCCTACTGATGATATAAATGCATGTTGCCAGGGGGCAACCCGGGGCCATATTGCTTAAACCGGAAGTTGTTTAAACAATTGCAAAGAATTGTCATTTTTCAACCGGACAAACTTTTTTTATATTCTTTATTGAAATACAAATAAAAAAGGTCCTATGACTTTTTACGATAAAGTTAATAGTTTTCGAGATACGAATTTTTAAAAATTCGAAAAATCTCAAATTTGTGTACTTTTGACCCATGAAAAATATATTAAAAAAAAATAATAAAATATAAATAATATTTTTTTTAAATTCTTTATACAATAGTTAATAATATCCTTAATAGAGATTTAAAAAAAATTTCATTGTTTATACCTGTTTTTTAATTATTAATTTCGCGCCCTCATAAGTATGCGTCCCCTACCTTTAAAATACCTTTAAGTATTTTTTCAACCGGACAATTTTTTTTTATATTCTTTATTGAAATACAAACAAAAAAGGTCCTATGACTTTTCACGATCAAGTTAATATATTTAGAGATATGAATTTTTAAAGATTCGAGATTTTTCCAACCTTTAAAAATTCATATCTCTTACTTTATATAACATGGCTATGAACGTAATAAAATCATTTTTTATTAGATATCTTAAAAGATCGTAATCGACTAAGCATTCGCGCTCGCACCTACTGCGGACTTTCAATGTGTCTGGCAAGATGTAAAAACCATTAAAACTGTCCGGCTATTGAGGTAACATTTTTTTATAGGTCCCCATGTAACATATATAAAATTTAGCTTTTATACTATAACGAAAGTATAATTATAATTTATTAAAGTTTGGGGGTGTCTGGCAGGGGGTTGCAACTGTCATAAGTGTCCGGCAATGGATGACGAGATTTCTAAAATTATCCCGAAGAAAATATAAAAAAAACGAGCTTTATACTTTAACGAAATTAAGGTACTATTTTATACACCTTTACTACCTGTTATCTGCCCAAGTAACCACAACCCAAACTCTATAGTCGCTGGTCGTTCTTACCTGTATAAAGGACATGCACAGAGAAACTTTCAGCTTTTATAAAATAACGAAGGTCTGGCCGTCGTGGGCTCTTGCTCTGTTATATTTAAATAAATATAGCATTAGTTAAGCCATAAAATTTGTTAAGTGATATTTTGATTACCTCCTTTGTTAACTATATTTTAAGTTTGTAGCGTAATTTAAGGAGCCTATTTTAATTTAGTCCTTAGCTTTTAATCACCCTTTTATATCCTTTATATATTATATTAATCATGCCCTTTATAGACAGACATATATCAAAAACTGAGCTGTATTACAAAGATTTTTACGTCGTACACTCCGACAAAGTCATAAACTTTACCTCTTTATATGTTTGATAAAATACGGATATTTTAGTTTCGTTTAGATTGTGTAGAGAATATTACAATAGATAGCCGAAAAAGGATGGAAATCGCTGCTTCGACCGTAAAATCCGCTAAAAGTTTAGAAGAAATTACTAAAATTATACAAGTCAACATTTGGTCGTTTTTAAACTCTTTAATTACAGCCTAAGAAATTGAACTCACTAAATGCCAAGACTGGATTTATACAAGTGGAGTCCGTAGGCAATTATTGTGCTTCTGAGTCTACCAAAATAGAGAAAGCTTTTTTAATATGTAAATTCAGCGCAATAAGTGATTTTTATTTTAAATTTCTACTCGCGCTTTGCATTTTGTAGTTTCTCGAACAATTTTTATTCGTCTTCATTTGATTTGTCCGTTGTGTATCCATAAAATCTTCCAATGTGTATAACCCAAGAAATATGGGACCGATTTTTGACAGAAATCCAGACGTTGAAAAGGGACAAGTGTCGGACCAACTTTTAGAGGGGATGTCTGTTATCGTAGCGACTGCGACGTAAAAACAAAAAATGAAATAAACACTGATATTTTATTTATTACTCATATGATTTTTATACATTTCGCACTGATTTATAGAAACATGTTATAGGTACGAGAAAGCTATGTGTCACAGCTCTTGCCAGCCTATTATGTTTTTAATTTTTATAAACGCTCTCTTATTTAACGTTACCTGAGATTTATTTCCTGGGATCAAACTTCGGTTAATTTCGAAATAGTTACTTTATATGAATTTAATATCTTTAGCCCCGATTTGCATTATAGTGCCGATATCGATACGCTCTCGCTCCACTCTCGCTCCGATATAATCTTGTTGTGTTCACATTACAGTGCTGAGATCATGCTGGTACCTATTCATTCTCCATTCACATTATAATGCCACTGTCGGTACGCTCCCTCTTCGGTCTCAGTTCGTACAAATATCTTTTCATAACAACTGAATGCAAGCGGAGCAAAGTGGAATAAAAAAAGTGTTTACATTATAGGTACAAGTCATAACAAGTCTGATATCGCTCCGATAAAATATTACCTGAGTGGTATTGGTATTGGAGCGGGAGCGAACCATGACTGATATCAGACCGATATCAGAGCGATGATGTGAATACACTCATTGTTTATTGTGTAAGAATATTTTATCGACGAAAGTTATTTGTTTTACACCCTGTATGAGTATCTTTGTACCTTATATGTGAGGCCAGGTGTGTAATAGATTATTCAATCTGACAATTATTAAAATAGGGCGTAGGGAAAAACGGAGTCCGAAGTTCTATGTTTACTTATGTAAAACAAATATAATTTCTTTTATTAATTTAGTATATTTTATGACTGCAAATCTTGAATTTGATGACTGCAAATGCACTCTTACTAATCTTTATCTCAAACTCTCGTTATTTTCTATTAATTGTTCCACTCTGGTGGTATGTAGATTCAATTAAACAAATTTCAGGGCAAGTTCTTGAACAAATTTTTATTTGAAACACAATTTTATAATTGCGATAATTACATACTAAATTTATGTAACGAACACTCGTTAAATGGCCGTAATGGTTGAAAACGTGTTCACGAGTGGATTTTGGTAAGAGAAACGTATACCTAATAAAGGTTTGTAATAGGTTTCCGACAAATACTTATTAATACAGTTCTGTATAGAACATTTCAAGCTTTGTTTTTACTCTCATTTAAAATTTGTAGTTTCTTCTTATACCCTTCTTTTATATTTTTTTAAATACAAAATAAATGTAATAAGTCATTCAGAAATGATAATAAGGAACAATATAATGCTATCAAACAGAACAATTGAATTTTATATTAGTGAAAGGGTAAATACGATAATTGGTAGCAGAAATCGTATACATACATCCTTTTTCTTTTATAAATTAAACTTGTTTATGGTTTTTTATACAAATGGGCGTGTTGTGCATTCAGTTTTTTTTTTTAGTTATCGCAACAAAAATTTTATGCATTTCTTTTCAACTAATTTAAAAGTAGTTAAAAATCGAATAACTACATTTTAAAATATTTATGACGTCATACGAAAACGGATAGATATATTTAACAATATAGACCAAATTTACCTATTGCAAAAAGGTTTTTTGTCATAAATCAACATGATTAGAGAAGATAAGGAAAGTTGTAAGAAACAGAGAAAGAAAATTGATGGCGTGTATTGCAAAGAGAATAAACAATATATACCAGTAACAAAAGGCATACGTCGCATAAGTTTAGTACCGAAGACAACCATCATTGTGTGCACCTTGGCGCTGCATAGATACTGCATTTTTGTCTCCTTTTTTTATTATTATTCAAAAAGTACTGAATATATTTTGATAATTTTTGTACTATTAAGAAGATTATTACATTTTACACATAGGTACGAAAAAGTTATTGCAAAATCTTTTTTTTAGTTTTTGAGTAATAATTATGTAAAAAATACACTTATTGGAAAATACTAGATGCATGCAGATTGTGTGTGTGAATATGTAAATGGGCAGTTGTTACACATACATGCAAAGCTAAAACAAAAAAATTCAAAAATGTCTTTTTTACGTTTAAATAGACTTGTAACGTGCTTGTAGTCTACCTAACTTCATTACGTCTAACCTAGGGATGTATAAAATATATCGATATATCAAAATATCGATATTTTTTTCACATATATCGATAGTTTCTGGCGATACTTTTAGTAACGATATATCGATATTTTTTTTCAATATTTTTTTCTTGGAGTTTTCTCCAAGCTAACATGTACGAGATGTACGACATAATAGACCACATGTGGCACATGTACAAATGTACAAATGTCATACCTAAAATATATTCAACAAAAATACCTACAGTAGATAATTTTCTACATATTATGTCGCATACACATATGGTGCGCGCTTGCGCACCAAATTTATTCTGATTTTAAATATTGAAATTAGATGTTAGATATTAAATGCAGTTTATTCAAGTCTATAAAAACTTTTGTTTTTTAACATCATGATGGTTATAATCTATAATGAGAAAACACCCAACTGGTACACTATTTTCACAGTCAATATACTTGTACTTTAGGGGCCGTCCATTAATCACGTGATGTTTTTTTTTGCATTTTTTAACCCCCCCTCCCCCTTGGTGATACATGGTGAGGTTTAAGGCTACCCCCCTCCCCCCTATATCACGTGTATTTTTTCGTACCTGCAAAGAATCTAATTTTTTTTTTAATATTTATAAAATACTGGTATAAGTATCATCTAATTTTATTATAGAAAATTAAACACTACTATAATAACGTTCAGAAGTAGACAGAAAGGTTGCAATTTTTTTTTTTTTTTTTGATTGACATAAAAATAATAGAAATGCGAAAAACTTTTTTGTACTAATACATGAGCATTACTTAATGTACAGTATTTTCGGACCACGAATTAGCAAGACTTTCTTCAACACCAATAACTGGATAAGCATCTTGCAAATCAGTTGTTGGCACAGTGCTTTGTTGAAGATCAACATCGGTTTCATCAAGCCACTCGGCGTCATCATTTTCGCGCACTACGCAGAGAATCTCTCTCGATCTACCGTTCGATCGTTGCGTGAGGATGTGGGAAGGACGAACATTGTGCATCTCTGGACTATTATATTGATAGCGAATCAAGATCACACTACAAGCCGTTTTCGATTTTGTACGCGTTTGACGAAAAAATAAATACATGTAACGCCGCTTTTCGGTTGAGGATCGCGCACTTGCCGAAAAAATAAATACACGTGATATATTACTTTACCCCCCCTCCCCTTGTAATATTTCGTGATTTTTTATGGGACCCCTCCCCCCCCCTTTCAAGCCTCACGTGATTAATGGACAGCCCCTTATGTGGAATTGTTGACGTCGTATGACACTTTACTAACGTGTGTGTTAGTAAAGTTTAACTTGGCGTCTTATGACGTCAGTGACCGTCAGGGTGTTAAAACAAAACTATCTAAAAAATTACCAATATCAAGATTATTTAGTAAATTATATTGTTTAAAAAATTTCTCTACCTCAGTAATGTGCAAAAAAAAAACGATATATCGATATAACGATTTTTTTTTTCGATATATCATTGTACGATATTGATATTTTTTTAAAATATCGATACTATAAATATCGATACTTTTAAAAATATCAACATTCCTAGTCTAACCACAGAGGCTCATATTTTTCAGGTTATATATATATATATATATATATATATATATATATATATATATATATATATATATATATATATATATATTATTGTATAGAGTTGATCCTTTTTTGTGCGGTGGAGGGGACCGTATAAAAAAATCGCACAAAAATAGTATATTCAAAAATATCATAAATAGCTATAAAAAGTATAGCTCGATCCAAATTGTAGAAAAAACTTTCTTATGCGGTAGGGCGGGACCGCATAAAAAAAGTTTCACCGAAAAAACATCACTCAAAACGCTCAAAACTTAGAAATTTCCTTAGAAGTTGCATCTATAAACAAGACAAAGCCTTAATTTACCCGTAGGAACATTTTATTTCTTTTTATAATAATTATGAAAATTTTAAAAAATACATGTGTAAAAAAATTAAATGATGCAATAATTTATGTTCTTATGCAATGTACTGATTAAATCCTTAAAAGTCGTCAAAAAGTATTTTTATCAAAGAAAGTTATTATAGTAACTGTTTCGTGATTTTGATTCACGTTATGCATTTTAATGGCCATTTTTTACAAACCGCATAAAAAAAACCGCACAAAAGAAGACCGCATAAAAAAGAGTTCAGCTGTATGTGTGTAAATGCATATATATTTTATATCCCTATATACGTTTTACTTAAAAATGTAAATGTATTAAAAATGGCCAATATACAGTGCTGTATAGTATCTAGATACAAGTATCTGAAATCAGTATCTAGATACAAATTTACGTATCTTGTATCTGTATCTAGATACATTTATTTTTAAGTATCTGTATCTAGTATCTAGATACATTTGATCTGTATCTTGTATCTTTTTTATAAACTTTAGATACAGATACATTTTATAACCTTATTTACCAATTTTTAATATAAAATTATGGTTATTTTAGTAATATTCAACAATGAGAATTATGAATTTAATTAACAAATTTAAACAATTAAGTTTCAAAATCTTTACGTAGGTATGAATTTGCATAGGTGAATACTATCTATAAGTTACTGTGTGCATGAGAAAAGTTTCGAGATTCTTCATTGGTCAGTTGGCCAGTTCTTTAAAATGATTATACACAGAATTTAAAACAAACTTACTCTAATTCAGCAGAGGTTGAAGCTCTTAGATTTTTACAAGAAAAATCTACTTTATCTACATTGCCCCAATTTTAAACAGTTTATTCAATTTTTTAAAAATATAATACAATTTTACCGTCATGTCAAGTGCTCAAGTTGAAGGACTATTTAGTACAACTAGACAAATTATTACTGCGAAAAAAAATTCTCTGTCATAGAATATGTTGCAAACTTTATTGTTTTTGAAACAAAACAGTTGGTTGAAGGCATATTACATTAGAGAAACTTACGGTTTAAGCTAGTTTATTTATTTATTTTTCATCTTGTTTCGTTTTTATAATTTTGCGTAAATTAAGAAAGTGGTGTATGACGGTGGCAACCATTTCATGAATTCTTAGTTAATATCGTCTATAGTATACGCCTATACTATAAATTATACTATACGGCTATACTATTGCCTATAGTATTATTAGCCTATTACGTCTACAGTACAATCAATGAAATTTTTAATATATGTGCGATTCTTATGTGTAATTAATGTTATAAAATAAATCAAATATTTTTTTTTAAATATAATTAAATATTAAGCGTTTTTTTTTTTTATCTTCTTAGATTCATATTTTGAATAATACATACAAATGAAACTATTTGGTATATGTAATTGTATTAACGAAGGAATATACTGTAGTTATTTTTAAAAAGTATCTAAAAAAAAGTATCTGTATATCAGTATCTAGATACATTGTATCTAGATACAAATTTATTTTGAGTATCTGTATCTGTATCTAGATACATTTTATGCAGTATCTATACAGCACTGCCAATATAATAAAACTTACATAATTATTTTAACTTTTCTAATGGATTTTAAATTTTGTGAAATTTAATTCTTTTTGGGAAACACTGTTTCTCTTGTCTACTCCCACGCATCGCCACTACTTAGAATCAATTTTCGTTGTTCTCATTTGTTGACCACACTATACAATAATTGTAAAAATTTTTAATATTAATACATTTGAGCGTTACTTTATGGTATTCCATATTTGTTTACCTATTATTTATAAAAAAAAATTTACATTAACCCTTTAATTTTAACCATAGAGAAAATTTTTTTGTCTCAAAATGCTGGACGTTTTACTGGCAGTGATTACTAAAATAGATAACATTAGAAAAAATTTAAAAAAATCAGATCCCAACATTAAAAAAGGAATTTGCAAAATATAAATTATATT
This sequence comes from Brachynemurus nebulosus, assembly GCA_035578155.1. Taxonomy (NCBI): domain Eukaryota; kingdom Metazoa; phylum Arthropoda; class Insecta; order Neuroptera; family Myrmeleontidae; genus Brachynemurus; species Brachynemurus nebulosus. The sequence continues at coordinate 4,390,458 of JAPWDM010000002.1, read as the reverse complement.
AAACTATGTTGGTAAAATTGAACATTACTTAAAATTATACAGTATTTGGAAAAATCTTTCATAGATGGCGGCACCTGTACCATTAAATATATATGTTGCAGCTATATTGTCAAAACCGTTTTATTATAATAACTCTAGTCAAATTGTAAAAAAAACGAATTATTGTCAACGGATGACGTTCCTTACAATTCAACTAGTAAAATTCAGTGTTATTATAATTTCGCCAGACACTTTTAGAGAAATTCTGAAGTGAATAACAAATTAATTTGTATCAAAACTACTAAACGATCTCAACAAAATTTACTAGGAATATTTATATAGCTTAAAATAACTGGTAAGATAATTTACATGTTGTTTGACGGTTCGTGGGGGATATTAATACCAAACTAATTAATTAAAAAATAACAAAACCGATTTTAATCAAATTTAGTAAGGGGCACTTTTATGCTTTGGAATAACAGAAAGGAAAATTTGTATCCCGATTAAAGGCTTGCGAGGGATACAAAATAAACTATTCAGTCAGGTCAAAATTATTGAGCGATTTCAGTCTGATTTCGTATATAACTTATACATTTTCATATCAAATTTGGTTGCGATGGATTCAGTAGTTTTGACCTTAATAAATTAGTTTCATATTTCTATTCCTTAGGAAACTTCAATCGGGATATAAACTATCCCATCAGTTATTCTAAATATATAAATTTCCAAATTAAAGGGCATAGCCGGGTAAGATAGGGAAAACGGCCCTGGACGCAAAATTGATTGTTCTTATAGGAAATAATAATACTTAGCCCCAGATACATTCCTGCCAAATTTCAACCCTCTGAGGCTAATAGTTTATGAATACACAAACAGACAAAAATTTTCGAAAAAAATTTTTTTTGACGAAATTACTAAACCGATTTATTTGAGTTTAATATATATTATGTACCCACCTTAGGCAAAGTAATAAAAAAAAAAATTAACGTTATATCCCTTTATTATACTAATTTTTTTAAATTTTTAAATTTAAGTAAATTTTTTTTGGCACTTACGCGTTAGCGACACCCACCATTTTTTGTTCAATAATATGTCTCTTAGTACTCTATAACATATATTTTTATGGAAAAATTTTAGTTGGTAGAACATAGTAATATTTCAATACAAATGCATACCATGTTAGGTACTACATATTACTTATGTACAAAAAGGGCTATAAAGTAAAATATCTACCCTATTTCTAAAATAATACAATTACATACGTTCATAACTACGATAAACTAGTTTAAATTTACTCAAGTCCAACATTATCTGCCGTTTGTCTTTTTTTATTAATAAAACAAAAAAGATATTGATTTCTCTTTTGTTAGAGTAGTTTTCTTTGTAAGACGTCAAGCAAAACTTTATTAGCTCATGCACCACGTATTACAACGTCAACAATTTCATATAAAGTTTATTAGCTGTCAAAATAGTATACCAACTGGTCATTTCGTTATAATTCCCCATGACCCGTCATCGTGTTAACAAAAGAAGACAAACAGCAGATAAAGCTAGACGTTTGTCTAAGCTTGTTTGCCGTTGTTATGAACGTATGTAATTTTATTACAGAAAAAAATCCACTTTCTGCACCTCCTTAAGAAGTGCAACAAAAACATCAAGTGAGAGGGTCTGTTCAAGTTAATTATATGTACCTACACGTAATTTACCTACATATTTTTATAACTACAACAAGTTTTAGCCGGACTGTTGTTATTACTATACATTGTTGAAGTTTTTCGTTTCAATCTATTAATATAACGTTTATTATTATTAAAACAATATAACATTTGAGACGTATTATTGTTATTATTATTATCTTTATTTAAATAAAGTTTCTAAAACTTATAATTTTTGTTGAGTTAGATGCAATTTTAATTAGTAAGTATGCTGAGATAATTTTATTGATTTCATTCAAATATTCAGATTCATGGTAAAATTAAACTTGAAAATTATTTTTTAACAATTTAAAACAGTTAGGCGCTTGGCTGGTAACCAAGAGATCCGGGTTCGAGTCCCAGCCGATCCAGTTTGGTAATTTTTCAAACACTATGTCAATTTTAATTAACATAATGAATTGGCCATTTGCCAAAGTACATCGAGTGTTCAAGTATCAGCCAAAGCTGGACATTGAGTGAACATATGAATATTGGTGTATGTTTAAATACGGATAAAAATCCGCCATACACTAATAATGTTTCACAGGCACTCGATAACATTTGAAATTAAAAGTATAAAAACTGCGTCTCGCATTAGAGAGAGGTTGTGTTTGATTGATTACTGAATTGGAGTGGCACTCGAACAAGTGATCGGTGGCCTAGTTGGTAAGGCGCTTGGCTGGTAACCAAGAGATCCGGGTTCGAGTCCCAGCCGATCCAGTTTGGTAATTTTTCAAACACTATGTCAATTTTAATTAACATAATGAATTGGCCATTTGCCAAAGTACATCGAGTGTTCAAGTATCAGCCAAAGCTGGACATTGAGTGAACATATGAATATTGGTGTATGTTTAAATACGGATAAAAATCCGCCATACACTAATAATGTTTCACAGGCACTCGATAACATTTGAAATTAAAAGTATAATTTAAAACATATTTTTTATAACAAGTCAAAATATAAATTTTTTTAGACCGTCACAGGAACTTCAAGAACTACAACTCAGGGGGGAAGAGAACATTTTATTGCACTCCTCAGAGTTCTACTGTGTTTTAGAAATCAGGCAGATGCTTTACTTTATGGTCCTTTTTATATATAAGTAATATATGTAGTACCGAACATGACATGCATTTGTATTGAAATATTACTATGTTCTACCAACTAAAATTTTTCCGTAAAAATATATGTTATAGAGTACTAAGAGACATATTACTGAACAAAAAATGGTGGGTGTCGCTAACGCGTAAGTGCCAAAAAAAAATTTACTTAAATTTAAAAATTTAAAAAAACTGGTATAATAAAGGGATATAACGTTAATTTTTTTTTTATTACTTTGATTAAGGCGGGTACACAATATATATTAAACTCAAATAAATCGGCTCAGTAATTTCGTAAAATAAATTTTTTTTGAAAATTTTTGTCTGTGTATTCATAAACTATTAGCTTCAGAAGGTTGAAATTTGGCAGGAATGTGTCTGGGGCTAAGAAGTATTATTTCCTATAAAAACAATTAATTTTGCGTCAAGGGCCGTTTTCCGTATCTTACCCGGCTATGCCCTTTAATTAAAATCTGTTCAATAGTTCTGACATGATCGAATAATTTTTTGAATAGTTTTGTTTCCCATGGGAATCCTTAATCCGGATGAAAATTTTCCTGTATAATAACACTGTTTACTAGATGTATTGTAAGAAACAATGAATTGACATTTTCTTAGCAATAGTATCGCAAGAAAAAGCACTTTTAAGCACAACAAATTTTTCCTATTTTAAAACTTATATGTTCCTAGTTGTCACAAACACCCTGTATAGTGAAATGAATAGTGCATTGCTATTGCCATTGTATTTACTCATTGTCAATTCAAACAAATTGTTCTATTGTCAACTACATAATACGCTTGGAACTACCAGTTTTATTATTATACTTACTTTGTAGATAATTCTCCATATTATGTGTATTGTGCCCTGTATATATATATATATATATATATATATATATATATATATATATATATATATATATATATATATATATATATATATATATAGGGTGTAAAGGAAATGACTCTTATCCTTTTGAGGGGTGACGCGACTGTTAATTCCGAAAAAATTCCTGCGGTTTGGGTGTCTACAGGGTGCTATGAGTCACCCCTCAAAAGGACAATACTTAAAAACAACACTTACAAAAGGACAATACTTAAAAAAAAAAGTAAGGCTACTTGCAGACTGATAAAACAAAAACGCCTTTATACAAAACGTTTTTGACTAATTTCGTTAGAAGTTGTTTTCCTTATGCTTTTAATATGAGTCCACACACATTGGTACTTCAAAACAAAAAAACATCATAAAACATATTACATCACTATAAAACTGTTTTAACCAAAATGTTTTTGTTTTAAGATGTTTTCGCTTGATCAGTGTGTTACAAAATGTTTTTTCACCCAACAAAATGTTTTCTATAAAAACGTTTTTGCATTGTAAGTATGTTTACATGAAATCACTACAATCAAACGTTTTAAGAAGAAACATTTTGTAAGAAGCACAAACATTGACACTTTACGCCAGTGACCAGACCGTTTTGGTTGTCGATTTTAAGAAACAGCTCCGATGATCATGAAATTTTAACAGCAGATAGAGATTATCTTAAGAAACAAAAGATATAGTGCCGATGTGCGCTTTTACCCGGGGGGTGGATGCCACCCTTTCTAGGGGGTGGAAATTGGCACCTGTAAACTAAATGCAGAAGTCGATAGAGGGATGAATTTTAATCAAAAAATTCTCTGTACATGTTTTTCTATAAATCAATATTTTCCGAGTCATCTGCCATTGAAATTGTTGATTTTTCATCTAAAAAATGCATTTTTTGAAGCGGTTTTTCACGAATAACTTAAAGACCGTTCGTTTTTAAAAATAAACTTATTGAAGTAAAAATGAAGTTTTTAAGATAACGAATTGATTGGTTTCTTCTTTCTTTCCGTAGATGAAACGATACTCGAGTTATGAGTCGTTAAAAATGATTGTTTAGTCGCCGAAAACTAAATTCGAACCTTTTGGCGTTAAATAACGGGAAAACGGCGTACTTTAGGAGGAAAACTTATCGGACATTATTTATAGAACTTAAAAAGGGCTTCAAAAGGAGCTCTGGTAGAAGTTATTTGCGTCAAAAATGACGGAGTTGTCTTGAGAAGAATGCAGCTGTCTCATTTTTCCAGAGCAAAAAGCAACAACAAAACCAATGACTTCGGGACAAGAATTGATAGTCAACGAAATCTAAGTAGTTACTTTCATTTAGGTAGTAACCATATATTATGGGAGTTTGAGTGCTTTAGAATGCTTATTTTTGAAAATAGGTTTCATTTACGTTAGCCACATATTTTTAAATTTCAGAAAAAATTTCCTTTTTTCTCCGATAACTAAAAAACTATGTAATATACGAAAAAAATTCATCTCTATAAAATTTAAGTCTTTAATTACCCGACATTTTGGTTCTTTTTTTGGTTTTTCTACGATAATAGTTATTTGAGATATCGTCGATATAAGTTCATAGGTAGGTGCAACGTCTACGTTTCCCGAGACATTGAAACTTAAAAACCTTAAAAAATAACGGTTCAAAACATTTGAGCTTTACAGGCCTTCTATCCTTGGAAATTCCTTACAAATTGAATATTTGTGCGATTGGATGTCTTCAAAACTGACAAAGCTATCGTTATAAAACAAATTGTATTTTGCCTTCAATCTTTCGGAGCACGCACACCGCATCGCTCTCGACGGCTTTGACGCTTTTCTACGTCCATCCAAACCACACATATGCATTACAGATTGTAAAACTATACATATTCGGATTTTGCGTGATGATGGTCGGGTGTGTCACCAAGTAGGACTACAAGCAAAAACAAACATTTCGTCCCCCATTTTACCCCCTTAGGGAATGAATATCCAAACACGCTTTTACGACTAGCTTTTACTGATACATAAAATTCTAATCACCAACTTTCATAGCTCTAACTTCAAAAATGACGAATTTGCATGCAATTTTTAAGTTGCAGCAAATTCTGGAAGCCGGTTGGTATTTTCCAATTGTACTGTACAGTGGAGTTGCGCATATATTAAAACAATTGAGCAGTGTCACAAATTTAACAGTTTTTCTCGAGCAGATGCGCTACGAAAACTTCATCGAATTGACCACTAAAAAGGGCGCAGTTAAATTATAGCGCAAGTACTATTATTAGTACACGTGTCGAAAAATTGGGTTATTTTGCAATGCTACGTGTGGAGCGTGCTGGGGCTTCACTGCACCAATTGTCCACTCATTGTTGATCAGGAGGAGGAGGAAGAGGCCGATAGCGATGATGTCTCTCCCACCGATTAGATTTATAGATCTGCTTTTGGTATGGGGAATGCATGCAACATTTTTATTTTTAAATTGCAAAAAAATTATTATTATTGGAACGATGTAACATAAGTGGTGGTTTTTAGGGGTTGGAATATAACTCTAATTTCAAAATTATATTTTTAATCATTCAACAATATTTCTTCAACGTTCTTAAACAATGCTTTTTCATTATTCTTGCAAAAGGGGCTGTTTCCACCCCTCAAAAATTTGAAGCGCCAATCAGGGCTGTATAACTTTTAAAGGACAGGGTACAAAGAGCTTATTTGCCAAGTTTCATCAAAATCGGTGCTCTTTCTCAAAATCGAGAGGTTAACAAATATTTTTTGCTCTGGTTACTGGCCTATTGTTTTATTCAAAAACATGACAATACAAACATTCCACGTGTTTTATAGATTTTATTTAACGTACTTAATTTTTTTTTAAATGGACGTACATACTTAAGAATTAATTAGTTTGGTGGAACCAAGACCTGTGTTGTAATTTTACGATAAAAGAGCGTCATACTCGAGAGCTTATTGATAAATTATAATTGGAAATTTCAATTGAAATGTAGTCAATTTTATAGGATCTTTACCTAATTTAAAAATAAATCTTTTTAAGAGTATTTTATTAAATTCGTTTTAGGGAATTTTCAGAATGGAATTCAGCTATTAGAGCCACTGTATGACGCGAGTTGAGCCCGGGACTATGGCCGAAATTTGTTTTGGGGTCGCTAGAAACCGAAAATAATATTCACTAAAATTTATATATATATATATATATATATATATATATATATATATATATATATATATATATATATATATATATATATATATATATATATATATATATATATATATATAGGGTGTAAAGTAAATAACTCTCGTCCTTTTGACAGATGGTTTATCTCGGTGCATAATTGCCGAAGACATAAATTTTTTTTCGGAATTCGCTATCTGAAAAAATCGCATCCCAGCCAGCTCGTCGTTTAATATAAATTTCCCTGAATGCGCCTCTGACCAAACTACAATTATTCACACCCTGTATAATAAACATTTTATTAAAAAAAAATAAATAATTTTATTTTACCATAATATGTATGTAAACATCTGTTTAAATGATATATACACTATTGGAAAAACGAAACCGAACACTATTTTTCATAAATTCTGATTAAAATTAGTTTATGAAATATTTGTTTTAGTTTTTAAAATTTTGTATTTTTTTAGATCACAGTACATTATGAATACTTCAAAAACCATAACTCTGATATTAGTATTTGTATTACTCATTACTAATTTAATAACAAATTTCACTTATGAAACCAAACAAATCAAAAAAAGAACAGAACAGAAAAATGAAAAAAACACATAAGAAAAATTTCCATGAATTTTAATTTTTCAAAAATTAAAAACATTTTCTTTTACCTATCATAAAACATGAATTTTTAATTGTTGTACATTGAAATTCCTAGTGACCTACATTGGTACAAAACTTCTTTCACTATCTATATGTAACATAGACATCTCATCGTCACAGTTTTGCCACAGTATACAGTATAACAGTAGCGAAACTAATCCATAAAACGACGCCAACACGCAAGTTGTAAAATTAGTTTGGTCACATTTGGTACCTGTATTTTAAGGGTTGTAAAAATATCCCTCAAAAAAAATTTCATTTATGTTCTTGTCTTGATGTTGTGTAGTGTGTTATATAAAAGGCGATTTTTCAAAATTTTATTTTTTTAATTGTATTTTTTTTTTTTTTTTTTTTTTTTTTTGGTATAGTTTTGGTTTTAATAATAAATTTATTATTTAGTTATTAATTATTAATTAGTAGCAAAAATACATTAGAATATTTTTTGATTCTTTTTTATTTTGCTTAAATTTTTTTTATTGTTTTGATAAAATTAAAAAAATTAAAATGGTTGGAAATCGTTGTTCTGTCGCAAGTTGCAACAATAGATCACTGGAAAAGAAAAATTTGGGCTATTTCCGATTTCCTTCAGATCCGCAAAGGTTAGTTAGAAAACTTTTCTTTCTATTAATAAAAATTATATGTTCTTTTCACGTTAATGTTGTAATAATTTTTATTTTTTTAAGATGTCGGCAATGGATTGCTGCTATTGGGCGAGAAGACCTGTTGAATAAGGATTTAACATCTAATCACCGAGTGTGTTCGGAACATTTTAAATCCACCGATTTTGGCTCTGTCGCCAATCGTTTAAAGAAAACAGCGTCACCTTCAGTACTTAAAGAGTCATGTTCGTCCAGTTCGTCTGACATTCAAGTCCCCATTTCTTCCCTAACAAAGGAGAATCTTATAGAAGAAAATCATTTGCTGAAAAGAAAGTTAGAAGTTGCTCTTGAAGCAGAATCTAATATTGAAGAGGGAAACTTTTTTAAACTTTGTGACAAATTGCTGTCACCGGAAATGTCTAAATTCATAAAGACGCAGTTAAAATTAAAGAAACATTCAAAAGGAAGCAGGTAAGCATATAAGCTTAACAATTTTTCTTTATATATCTTTTGTTTTTCCAAATTTTTTAAATTACTTACCAAATTCGATTGAAATTTTCAAGAATTTCTTTACTATTATTATTAGGGATGTTATGGATATCCGTAACCGTAACCGAAACTACCGGATATCCGAAATAATTACATATCCGAAACCGAAACCGTATCCGAAAATAAAAGTTTCGGATTTGTTTCGGATAATACTGAGGTTGGAATACTGAGGTTAAATCGAAGCAAATCTTTGCTACATATATTTCTCTTAATATATTTCCGTTAATTTGTGTTTCGCGTTCACTTTTTGGGGTAAAATTTTTCTCTTCTTTCCAAAAAAAAATGTTCACAGAAAGCAATTATCCGTAACCGTAACCGTATCCGAAACATTATCCGATATTATTATATATCCCTAACCGAAACCGAAACCGAAAAAAATGTTTTTAAATATCCGTATCCGTAACCGTATCCGAAATTTCATATCCGTAACATCCCTAATTATTATTATTAAAATAATATGTAATTGAAGATAGGTTTTAACCAATAAAGAAATATGTATAGAAATTATTAAATTTTTTCTTTCAAAATTAACTATTTTAAAAGAGAATAATTTTAAATACAATATCTAAGCAATCGAATAATTATAATAATGAGCCAGGTAAATAATTCTGGGTTTTATCACCGTAATTATGTCTATATAACTTGTTATACAGTTTTTCAAAAATTTGCTTTGAAAAATAATTACTTTAAAATTAGGTGTGAAAGAGTTTTAAATGTGTAATATAATAAGAAAAATTTAGAAAAAAACCCACTATTTGTTTATGTAGCAAAACATCTGTTTTTCAGGTAACAAATTTATTTTTGTAGTAAAACATCTGTTTTACAGGTAACGAATTTTGGGTTTGCTTATGCTTTTATAGTTGGATTGTTTTTTTTTTTTTTTTTTTAATGAAATGTAAGTCTTACGTAAATTATAAAATTTATTTTGTTGGGTTACGTCTCATCACTTCTAACAAAATTAAGTTGGTTCCTAGCAAAATTTTTGAAATTATTAAAAATTTGAGAAATAAACGAGTGTTTCTGAAAAAAATTAATTTATTAGATGGATTATAAATAATTATCTATTACGTCTATTTCTTTGACCCGTTTGCGTGTTTATCCTAGTTACTTTTAAACTTTGATCAACTTACATACACTTATCCGACATATACTACATAAGAGTAATAATGGGCGACTATCAAGATAGTACCTATACTAAAATATACTTGAAATAATTTTTTTTTTTTATTTTTAAAATGAAATTTTTGCTCATTTACTATATTTGCACTTGGAATTAATTTTGTTTTTCAGATACGATTTGGAATTTAAACGCTGGGCATTATCTATTTATTTTGGAAGCCCAAAAACGTACCGGATTTTGCAGAAGACATTTACACTTTCGTCGGTGCGATGCTTGCAAAATATGAACCTACGGTTGTCAACCGGAATAAACGAAAATTTGTTTCACCTTTTAAAAATTAGTTTGGAAAGAAATATGAGTGAACAAAGTAAATATTGTATCTTGTGTGCAGATGAAATGTCACTAAAAACAAACTTATTTTACAATATTAAAGAAGATCAAATAATAGGTCTCCATAGTATTAATCAATTTCCAATTTCTCAACCAGCCAATTATGCTTTTGTTTTAATGGTTAGGGGCATTTTTGAAAACTGGAAGCAACCGATTGCGTATTCGTTTGTATCAGAAGGCAAAAATTATGACGATCTTGATGATTTTATTTGTGAGGTAATCGAAAAATTGGGGAATATTGGATTTAAAGTGAAGGCTTTTGTATCTGATCAAGCAAGGGTCTAATTTTTTACAGTTTGCTAATAAGCGAAAAGTTTCTATTACCCAGCCTTATTTTTTCGTTGGCGAACGAAAAATTTATTATATTTATTATATATCCGATTTTTATTTTAATGATATGAAAGCCTCTTGGGCGGACATCGAAAATTTTTATAAAAACGACAGCCAGAAACAAATAAGGCTAGCGCATAAATTGATGGACAGCCATATACAGCCTACAAATTTTCAAAAAATGAAGGTAAAATTGGCTGTCCAGATATTTAGTAACAGTGTCGCGGCTGGTATGCAGACATATTTAGCTTTTAATGCGTTACCAGACGCAGCACGCGGCACTGTGTACTTTATAGACCCTGTGAATAAACTATTCGATATATTAAATTCAAGCACTCTCAGATCTACCAACAAATATAAAAAAGCTTTTTCGGAGCAGCCATATCAAGTAAACACTTTAATCGAAGTCATGGATTTATTTACAAATATAAAAGTTATACAAAGATCTGGGGGTAAAGACGTCACAAGGTCTATAAAATGTTTCAAAGGAATGCAAATTAGCTGTAAAGCAATTTTGGACCTCTGGGCAGACATAAAAATTGAAAATTTTAAATTTTTGTTCCTAAGAAGATTAAACTAAGACTGCCTTGAAAACTTCTTTGGAATGGTTCGTCAGCAAGGCGGCAACTGTTTAGAACCAACTCCTGTACAGTTTACACGAGCATTTCAAAAAATATTTATGCACCAAATTTTTGAACATTCTAAAGAAGCTAACTGTGCTGAAGATTTAGATAAATTTTTATCTAATTCTAGTGATGTGCAGTCAATGCAGTCTTGGTTTGATAACAAAATGCCAATTCCAAAAACAGTCGAAATAGATAAAGTAGACTATAATTTCGATTTACCAATAAAAAATGGCCTAGCTTATGTTAGTGGGTATTTATTTTCAAAATGCCTAAATCATCACGATTGTCAAATTTTAAAAAATGTCAAAGAACAAATGAAGGCGGAAGGTATCAAATTGGAAAATATATTTATACATTTCAAAGCTTTCAACACCAATGATAACAATAAATTTGGTAGTTTAATAGTGTCACCATCGGCATTCACGGCGTATGTTGAGGAATTGGAAAAAATATTTATTTCCAATTTTGAAAAAAATATTCTGGGAAACGTGGGTAATGAGATTTTAAAGCAAATAAATCTAGTAAAATTTGATCCAATTTTCCCATGTTTCCCTATAGAATATTTAAAGAGGCTGTACACAAGAATGTGAATTTACTTTGCAGTCAAGTATGCAAATCGAAATTTTAGAAAAGTTGGCAGAAAACATAGGAAAACAATTTCTGTTTCTAATTTATAGTTTTTATAATTTATTATAAAGTATATATATATATATATATATATATATATATATATATATATATATATATATATATATATATATATATATATATATATATATATGTATTAAATATAGTATGTATTAAAAATATATATTAATTAAAATACAAAACAATTAAATGTACCTATATAATAAATACATGAAATACATAAAAATTTATAAAAGTAACAAATCGCTTTTTCATAATAAGAACCCTTCATAATATTTTTTTACGATCTGTGTGTTGGCGTCGTTATATGACTTAGTTTCGCTACTGCTAGAATTCAGTATACTGTGGTAATAGTAACAAAAGAAGTAATATTGAAGAACAAGGATTTTCCCAGCTTCAGTTTTAAAAAAATTTCAAACGGAGAATATGGATGTACCGGATGATGGAAACAATATCGTTGGGCCAGCTACTGAAGGGACGAATAAACAAGAACAAAGTACGGAACAGTTTAAGAAAACTATCACATATGTTTCGAATCCAAACAAACGGTAACATTTAAACGAATCTCGAATAATGCATAGTTGGGGTAATGCTCACTATGTAAAAAAACCACCTAAAGATGTAAACGGATATCAGTTGGGCACTTCGTTAGTTTGGCTGCCTGTTGAATATTTAGAGTTCTGTTTGTCAGAAGCTGAATGGAATTCCTTACCATATGGATGTCGTGTACAAGAAGTAAAAGTTAAAGTAACTCCAATTGGATCAAACGTATGTTTTAACACAAATGCATCGAGTACTGTATGGACAAATTCTACACAAACAATATTCGGTTATCATTCTGTTGGATTTAATAAATCTGGTTGTATAAAACCCTTTAAAGTGAGCAGTCGAACACATGAAAAACCAATGACATTAACAGGTATTGATAAGGTAAATGTTAAAATCGACTGGGAACGTTTATGGTCGTATAAAAAATCTGATACTTTGTTACCAGTAACTACATCTGTAATAAGATCATTGCCGTGGTACACTCTAATACATTATCCACCTAAGGGAAACTGGGATATTTATAAACATATAACGCAATGGGAATTCCATTCTCATTGTGGCATGCCACTAATTAATTACTCATATATACCAAAAAATGGTCATACCAAACATTTTGAATTTCCACACAATGCTGATACAAGAAATATAGTTGGAACCACAAATCTAAAAACGCCGTGAGCAGCGGGGCCCCATCACGGTAGTCGAATTTTCCCCTTCATCTTCGGTATTGAATGTTTACAAGCGAAATGTGATTGAAAGTCTACAACCGAATTGTCATTTTGTTGGTTTCAAAACTGGTCATGAGTGTCCGGCTGATCGAGGCTTTAAAAAAAGGTTTTAAGTATTTAAGGGCTGTATCTCAGGAAATTTCAATTTTGTGCCGAAAACAGATAGCAGAACAAAAACCAACACAATTCGTACGAGGGCATTCCTGCCCATGTTTATCCGCTAATTGCCTTTATGTTTTAGTTTTAAATATTAAAAAAGGACCTTAAATAGTAAACTGGAAGGCCTTTATAAAGATATTTTTTCTTTCAAAAAAAAAAAAATAAATAAATAAAAAATAAAAAAAATAAAAAATAAAAAATTATTTCTTCGGTATTGAGTGTCTACAAGCGAAATATAATTGAAAGTCCACAAGCGATTTGTAATTTTGGTGGTTTCAAAACTGATAATGAGTGTCCGGTTGATCGGGGCTTTATAAAAAGATTTTAAGTTTTTAAGGGCTGAATCTCAGTAAATTTCAATTTTGTGCCGATAGAAGTTAACAGGGAAAAAGCCAACACAATTCGTACGAGGGCATTTCTATCCATGCTTATCCGCCAATTGCCTTTGTGTTTTACTTTTAAATATTAAAAAAGGAACTTAAATATTAAATTGGAAGGCTTTTATGAAGATATTTTTTCTTTCCAAAAAAATCCAAAATTTCTATTTTATAAATAATAAAAATCCAAAATTCCTAAATAATAATTAAATAAATAAATAAACAGTGACTTTAATAATATTTGCAAATTACTTAATGTGTATGTATTTCATTTGTTAAAAAATTGTATTCACTTTTTTTTAAATTTTTTAAAATTACTATTCGCCTACTTGTATTTAGAATAAACATAATGCTTTTAAAACACATTTAACAATAGCATTCAATTCCGATGTAAAAATGGGAGAAGTGGGGGGAAAAGTGATGCGGACTCCCTACAAGGTACTAGCTGGATACTAACTGAATACACGTACAAAATTTCAGCCCTCTAGGTTTCCTTATGGAGTCTCTAGACGTGTTAGAAAACAAGCAAAAAAATTAAGGAAATATTGGCGTCAAAATCGTGGGGGTAAGGGTTAAAAGTTGAAACCTCCAAAAAACAGTGTCTGGCTATTAGCTTAACCTGTACACCAAATTTCAGCCCTCTAGGTTTATTTGGGGAGATTTTGACCCGAACGAAACTGTTAAAAAACAAGAAAAATCATGTTCTTTTGGGTATAAAAATGGTGGGGGTAGGGGTTAAAATTCGAGACCCCCAAAAGGCACCCCCTTGATACTAACTCAATCCGAATACAAAATTTCAGCCCTCTAGGTTTATTCGGGTGACCTGTGCAAGTGGTACAAACTTCGAAAACGTCGAAAATGCATGAAATTGTAGCTTAAAAATGAGGGGGGTGGGGGTAAAATATTAAAACCTCCAAAAAGCACAACCTAGGTACGAACTTTATCAACACACCAAATTTCAACCCTCTACGTTAATTCGGGGGGGCTGGGGGCCTGTTAGATCCAGCGAAAATCGTTTTTCCCCCCTCTACCCCCACCATATCATCCTAGGAAGCTGAATTTTGGATATGTTGTAGATAATTGACCGAAACATTATCTAAAACCGGTTTGAAAAAGTTTTATTGCTTTTCAGCCCCCCACGACCCCCTTAAAGGTCGGGTCCGAAAAAAAATTTGCCCAAAATTTGACCCCACTTTGATAGTATTGTTGTGCATCGGAATAAGCCCCACTTACCAAATTTCATCTCTTAACTTCCATAGGGGGGCCCTACACATATTAAAAGGTTGCGGGAAAATATATATATATATATATATATATATATATATCAGACATCTTTTTTTTTTACATAATCGTGTTCTACGGGTCCGAAAACGGATAGCGCCCCTGGTCTCGCCTCTCGCAGCTCTTATCGTATAGACTGTATAAGTCTAATTTTTCGGAGAAAATTCGACTAAAAAGTGAAAATTTTTTGGCCAAGTTTTTTTGTGTCAAGCCTAAAAATGAGTACTTATATATATATATATATATATATATATATATATATATATATATATATATATATATATATATATTTACCCGTTAAATTTGACCAACTGATATCGCCAAATATTAAATTTTAAATTAAATCTAAATTAAAAAAAATTATCTAGAAATAAATTCAGATATTTTAAGAGAAGAAGTTCACTATTCATTTAGCACTTCTCAGAAATTTTAGAATTCTATAGTTTTCCAGATAAATAAACTAGAAATTCTGTATACCCTACACAGCCCGGTTTTTATACATAAATGGCCGTTTTTTTGTTGTTAGTCTTTAACCCACAATGCTAAAGGTACAAATATTATATCATAAAGAAACACTACATTAGTGTGACTGCAACAGCAACGTAATATAAGTTCTTTGTTCGTTGCATAGAATACACTAATTTCTAATCATTTTTTATTATCACATTGTAAAAACCGGTAAGAGTGTTTTCTCTTTTCAATTTCGATTTTCAAATTACGTTTTCTTTGTCTAGTATTCAAGAAGGAACCCACCAATCATATCCTACAAAAATTATACAAGTTACTCGTGACAGTAATTTATGACTGTATATTAACTTACAATTCATCAGAAAATAAATTCTTAAGAAATAATATTTCAATTTTTTTCGAAAATGTAACAGAAGGTACAAATGTATAGCTGAGCGATCAAACAATTATTACGCCGGTGAGGCTCTTCACGCCGAAATTAAATCTTTTATGGCCTAAAATGTAGCCTATGTCCTTCCCTGGGCGGCAGTTATTTTTATGCAAGGTTTCAAGTCGACTCGTTATGTCGTTGATGCTTCCAAGACTACTAAAGTAGCAAAAACATTGTGATCACTTTTGAAAAATACAAAATATTTTCCCTCCAAAATAAAATTTTTTACGCGCATTTTACGTTTTAGAGCTTCCTGAATAATTTTGGTTTGGTGTCTGTCTATCTGTCCATCTGTGTGACACCAATTTGCACCAAGGGGCATAACTACTGAACTATTCGATTGTTTTTAATGAATTAAAAGAATTAAATTAATTAATAAACAAAATTAAATGATGCAATAACCTTATGTTCTTATGCAATGTATTGATTAAATGCTTAAAAGCCGTTAAAAAGTATTTTTATAAAGAAAGTTATTACAGTAATTGTTTAAGTTTCTTACTGTCTCGTGATTTTGATTCCCATTATGCATTTTAATGGCCATTTTTTACAAACCGCATAAAAAAACCGCATAGAAAAATTGCACAAAAAAGGACCGCATAAAAAAACTTCAGCTGTACTTATATTCCTACATACGAGAATATGCGTTTGAAATCTTGTACTTATCAGACAAAAAAGATATTTTAACGATAAATTTTTATTTTGTTATTGGCAAGCAGATGTTGGTTTAACCCTTTGCACTCGATAGGTGCCGCCACAGTGACACAATAAATACTCTTTGTACTCGAAAGGCGCCTCTCAGGCGCCATCTTATTCTTTACTTCAAATGTCACACTAAGGCAAATTATAAAATTTAATATTAAAATATAATGTTTGTAATATGCAAATAAAAATAAAATATATAAGTAAACTACTTTTGTTTAAAATACTTATCTTTGATGTATTACAATTTTTTATTAAAATTACTGTCGAGTAGCTGAGTACCCATAGGGTTAACTATTTTAGGATTATGGTAATTAATGAATACTGAATGAGTGCTGAAATATTTTTCAAAATATTAATAAAAAAAAAAAACATTCGTTTTGTACATAAGCCTGTGTATCAAAATCCTTAGAATGAAAATATATAGAACTCTTCAAAACAATGTCCTTGTATTAAGGCTTGTTAATATTACCCAATAATATTTTAATAATGGCTTCCATAGTCAATTAGTCCAGGTGCTAGGTGACATTGAGTATGCATGAAAGAGGTATAGAATTTGATTTTTGATTATTATTAAGGGGTCTTAAGTGCGTATGAAAACCCATGTCGTCGACTTCTAGCGTAGTCAACAAATTGGGGGGAGGGGGGAAAGTTGCAGAAAAAGCCTATCGGGAGATCGCTTATATCTTGCTTATTATTAATCGTAGAGTGATAATTTTTTTTTTAATTTGTTTGCAATGAAATGATCTAAAATTTATGTCAAATGCAAATTTTTGATATACCTAACGGTTTTCGTGTAAAAAAATGAAAATAGAAGGAAACGTTAAAATTTAAGTATTTTTAGTGTACAGAGCTAGTCAAAAGTATAAAAAAGTCAAAAATCTCAGCGGGAAAGCATTTTTGGGATAAACGATGAGGACAAAAGTTTCACCATTTGTTATGGCGCATCCGATGATGACCTTCACCTTGACCTCAAAGTCAAGGTTCAAGGTCATATCAAGGTCAAATCCGTTTTTTTTTTATGTAGCAACCCCCACTTTTGACCCCGGAAATGGAAAGAGCGGAAAATTCTGCATCTGAATATGACCCTGATCGTGATCTCAAGGTCAGTGATCAGGGTCAATTCACGAGCAAACCCGAATTTTTAAATTTTACCCTTACTTTCTGTTTTTATTTTTTTACACGAAAACTGTTAGGTATATCAAAAATTTGCAGATGACAGAAATTTTAGATCATTACATTGCAAACAAATTAAAAAAAATCATCACTCTACGGTCAATAATAAGCAAGATTTAAGCGATCTCCAGATAGGCTTTTTCTGCAACTTTCCCCCCTCCCCCCAATTTGTCGACCACCCTACAGGTCGACGACATGGGTTTTCATACTCTCCTAAGACCTCTTAACAATAATCAAGAGTCAAATTCTATACCTTTTTCATGCATACTCAATGTCACCTAACAGCTGGGCTAAATGTCCTATATATTCATTTCAATCTAAGAACCAACGCATAACATACAAAACATTGGTCCAATGCACCGGATTCGAAAGAAGAACGACATTGCATCACATTGCATTGGAAATCATAATACAAGAAGAGGACGACACGTGATATTCAACTGCCATCCGAGCATAAGTATAAATACATACATCTTTCACTGAGGTACACAACGGTCCAACGGAAGAACATACAAACTACAAGTACACTCTGTCCAGAAATGATAGCACACATCAATTTTTTTAAATCTATTAGCGAAATAGCTAAAAAAATCGGGCGATCTAGAAAAGTGATATATAAAACAAAAATTTTTATTCTGAAAATTTGTTTTACTATTTTTTTCAAGATTATATTACTAAAATAACACCTGTATTAAACGTAGTTATTATAATTATATTTGTACTTGGCGTAATAATAGATTTCAATTATTTTTGTTTTTAAAAAATTAAAATATCAATCAATGCAAAATACTTGGCGCCATTTTTGCAGATATCGTCAGATATCTGTTTTTGTCGGATTTCATTTATTTTTGTTTTCTGTTAGACAAAAAAGTACATCTAATTCTACTATTATACGACTGATTGAATTCCGGAAAATGCATTTAAAAATATGTTGTAGGAATTTATGGAAAATTAGCGAAGTGATTCTGAAATCGGTCTCTCACGCAGGCACCGCGGAAGTATTCCATGACAGGGGACAAACATTTTTGGTTACGCCATTCCTTCAATCTCCGGCACGACTTCCTCCGGTCAATTTACTGCAGTTATAATACGAAACGGAGATGACTAAGTCAATCAAATTATCAGTTAAATTATAAAAATATCTTACTTATTAAAGGGTTAGGCCTCTCTAGAATTTTCGAAAACTCGATTTTTTTCTTTTTTCAGTGGCCCCTTAGGACTTCAAAAATGATATCCCAAAAGATTATGGCCGGGAAAAATCTTTAAGTACTCGGTTTTTGAATGTTAGTACAAGGCTCAAAACTTCAAACGCTTTTATCTCAAAACTACACTTTTTAAGTTGGCCGGAAACATAACTCAGACAATTTTCAACCGATTCACTTAAAATGTTGAATATATCTTGAATAATACATTGTCTATCAAAGTACGTAGGGTTTTTTTATATTGCATAGTTCATTTGTTATTAACAATTATCTGGCGATTTTTTAGGTGAATTTTTTACATTCCACTATAGAACTGTGCCATTTCGCCAAAAATCAATATATCGAAAAAATCGTACGTACTTATAGCTGTTATTATATATAATCGAAAAAAGTTCATTGGCTCCTTATAATTCAAAACTTACAGGAGGTGTCCATCCGGCCGTGGACCCTGGAAAAAGAGAAACGTCCTCATAAAGACGCTGCACAGCCACCATTTTGAAATTAACCGCTTCAAAAAAGTTACTGAATACTGACATTGATATGTATGATAAACACCCTTTTTTGTAACCTCGATTTAGTTTGTAGTTTTTCTGAAAAAAATTCACAAAAAAGCCTATTTTTTCGGCTTCTAGAGTGGCCTAGCCAGTAACCCCTTAAATAAAATTATAAAATACTCGTATTATTTTTATTTATTTATAAAATTATAAAAATATTTCATTTATTACTTCAAATTTCAAAGATTCACTGGACGATACCGACGACATTGCGCCTCTCAGCCGTCTTTGAAGCGAATTCCCTAAGAATTTCAATTTAAATACAAGTGTTATTTAAATTTAAAACAAATGTTTCTATCCTATGCATGTCCAGTGTTCCTAGATAGGTTAGTCTTCTTTACTTCATTGATAGTCACAGCACAGAGAAGCTTTCTTTACCAGGTCGTAAAACTGTAGGGGGCGTCTAAAGATGAGTGTTTCACTAAAGTGTAAAAACTAATATGTAATTCAAGAGGGTAACTCACCCTCGTCTCCAGTGTTGCTCAAACTAAATTTTGATTTCGAAAATTTCCTTCCTATGTTATTCTAATTGTCTTTTTTTTCAATGAAGTAGTTCTAGAATTATTCAAATTATTAGAATTAGAGCAAATCTAGAGTCCCTATAGTAAATAGAGTCGTGACATGTGTGCTGAACGCTGATTGGTTCGGAATTTTCTGTCCACAGTTTGCGTAAAATACATTAGAAACAAATTAAATATTAACAAAAATCATTTAGATTAACCTAGAAAGAATAATTAAATTAAAAATTTTAAAAATTGTTTATTAATTCGTAACTTATAAACAATAATTATGTACTCAAAAATATTTACTCAAACATGTGATAATTAATTTGGAAGCTTCCCGCTCTGTTTCGGACAGAAAATGGATGACATGTCACGACTCTGTTTATTATAGGGACTCTAGCTTTGCTCGTTCAATCGCCATTTTAGACTTTTGCTTTATCTCTTACCATTTTTGAGATATTTGGAAAATTAAATATTTACGCCAGTTTTTGAAGGGCAGTTTCACCCCTTCAAACCGTTTTACTGCCGCTAAAAAAAAATAGGTGGCCCTTATTTTCCGATGCTCTATATCAATGAATAAATAAGCTCGGAGTAATACACTCCGATGACATTCCTTGCTAGTGGACACTCAGCTTTATTTGAAACTATAGGTTACTTAAGAAAATTCCCTGAACACCCGAAATGCGTACTTTTTGATCTGTATCGTAAGTTTACGTGAGGATTCAGTCAGTATTATTTTAAAAGAGAAATAGATCTAAAAATACAGAGTAAAGATACAGATACACATAAAAAAGTTATTAAAATGGAATGTCCCAAACTGTCAAATATTAATTTTTTTGATTTCGGGTGAACCGTTCTCAAGTTATTATGTCCATCGCATCTGATGCCCAAAAAAGGCGCTTTCGGAATACAGATGTAATTCCGCTATTTTCAAATATTTTTTTATGAAAAAGATTTAACAAATACCTATCTCAAAACATGTACTAATTTGATGCTGTTAATAATTTTTAAATAAATATTTCTTTTGCTGTTGAAAAGACTCGAGAAAATGTCATTTGCCCCGCTACAACTGTATGTAACCCCTTAATGCTATGTATTGCACATTAATCTTCTAGTCAGTACAGCTGAATCTATCCACTATATAAAAAAAATCCCACAACAAAATATATTCAAAAATATAAATAGCTATAAAAAGTTTGATTCGGTTCAGATTGTAAAAAAAAACAAAACGCCGTGAGCAGCGGGGCCCCATCACTGAAGTCGAATTTTTCGCTACATCTTCGGTATTTCCACGATATCTAAATGTGGTTGAAAGGGTACCGGCGGATTGTTATTTTGGTGTTTTCAAAACTGATGATAAGTGTCCGGTTGATCGGGGCTCTAAAAAAAGGGTTAAAAAGTTTTTAAGGGCTGAAATTCAGTATATTTCAATTTTATGTCGATAGCAGTTAGCAGGAAAAAAGCCAACACAATTCGTACGAAGCCATTCCTACCCACGCTTATCCGCCAATAGCTTTTGTGTTTTATTTTTAAATATTAAAATAAAAAAGGACATTAAATAGTCCTTTATGAAGATATTTTTTCTTTTCAAAAAATCCAAAATTTATAGTTTATAAATAAAAACAGACTAATAATATTTTTTTTTTTAAATTACAGTATGTATTTATTACGGTTAGTTCACTTTTTCTTTTAAGTTTACCTTGCCTACTTATATTAGTATTAAAATAAAGCATTTTAAACACATTTAACAATACCATTGAATTTCGATGTAAAAATGGGAGAAGTGGGGGAAAAAGTAATGTGGAATCCCCAAAAGGCAATAGTTGGATACCAAATCAATACATGTACAAAATTTCAGCCCTCTAGGTTTACTCCGAGAGCCTCTAGGCGCGTTAGAAAAAAAGCAAAAAAATCAAGGAAATATTGGCGTAAAAATCGTTGGGGTAAGGGTTAAAAGTTGAAACCTCCAAAAAGCAGTGGCTGGCTATTAACTTAATCTATACACAAAATTTCAGCCCTCTAGGTTTATTTGAAGAGATTTTGACCCGAACGAAACTGTTAAAAAACAAGAAAAATGATGTTCTTTTTGGTATAAAAATGGTGGGGTAAGGGTTAAAAGTTGAGACCCCCAAAAGGCACCCCCTTGATACCAACTCAATCCGAATACAAAGTTCCAGCGCTCTAGGTTTATTTGGGTGACCTGTGCGAGCGGTACAAACTTCGAAAACGTCGAAAAAGCATGAAATTGTAACTTAAAGATGGTGGGGGTGGGGGTAAAATATTAAAGCGTCCAAAAAGCAGACCCTAGGTACGAACTCTATCAACATACCGAATTTCAACCCTCTACGTTAATTCTGAGGGGCTGTGGGCGTGTTAGATCCAGCCAAACAAGGGGCCAAACTACTATTATCATAGTATTCCAAGTATAGCAGAAAAGTGACGTAAAATCCTCCCCACTTCGCATTACTATGTTGTGTAGGTACACACTCAGGTACGCATACAGGTTTATAGTGGTGCTGGTTTGATGTGTGCTTCTGTGTGCGTATTCACACACACAACTACAAAACACGTATTATCAGACAGACCAACGTGTAGCTCAAGCAATAATGGTCTTAAAATACATAACAATCGTAGTGTATTCGGTGACTTATACTGACTGACTAAATGCCTTAAGCTGTGACCGACCAACAAATGACACCAAGCGAGCTACACTTTTTTATTTTAGTTTGCTTCTAGTGTTCTATGCAGCCAAAACACTTTTTCCCCCGCTACTCCCTCCAAATCACCCTAAGAAGCTGAATTTTGGATATGTTGTAGATAATTGATCGAAACATTATTTCCAACCGGGTTGGAAAAGTTTTTTGCTTTTGTTACCCCCACCACCCCCTTAAAGTTTGGGTCGGATCCAAAATTTGCCCAAAAACCCCACTTTGATAGTATTGTTCTGCATCGGAATGAGCCCCACTTACCAAATTTCAGCTCCGTCCATGGGGGGGGGGAGGGCTACACATATCAACAGGTAGCGGGGATATATATATATATATATATATATATATATATATATATATATATATATATATCAGCCTTTTTTTTTCTTCATGATCGTGCTCTACGGGTCCGAAAACGGATAGCACCCCTAGTCTCGCCTCGTCCCGTTCTTATCGTATAGGCTGTATAAGTCTAATTTTTTCAGAGAAAAATTCGACTAGAAACTTTATGCTGTGGATCGGGATCGTATAAAAAAATTTTATCGAAAATACATAACTCAAAAGCTTAAAACCTTACGATTTCCTTAGAAGTTTCTTTTCTAAACAAGATAAAGCATTAATTTACACATGGGAACATTTTGTTTCATTTTTATAATATTATAAAATTAACGATTGCCCAACTTACACCTATGTTCAACTAGCCCCGCTCTACCCTATATAAAATAATGAATAAATTGTATGCATGTGTGCATTTGTAACCAACTACACTTTTAAAAGCTCATAGTCTAGTTTGCATTTTGAAATTTCCAACAAGTTCTAGTAGTCAAAGTAAGCAATTTAGTAAATATTTCAAGGATCCATGATTTTTTGTTGTTATTATAATTAAATAATATTGAATCCCACAGGAACATTTAATCGGGATAAGATTACACCATGTGTTAGATCAGGTTAAATAGTGTCTCTGTGTGTACTAAATTTCATTGACTTCGATTTAGTTAGTTAGATGTGATTTAGCAGTTGGTTTTTTTTTTCACCGGGAACCTTCAATCGGGATAAAACTATCCTATGTATTATTATTGATATTGCATTCACTATAAATTTCCATAACCATTTCAACATATTTTTATAATATAACTAAGTCTGACCCCCGGCTTCACCCGCACTGAATTCATCCCCCCCCCCTTTGTGTCTCCCCTTCTTCCCCCGGAAACCTTCAATCGGGATTAAACTATCCCGACTAAAACTATTTCAAAATTATTACTATATGTGTTCATCGTAAATAATGTTTGTATATTAAATTTTATCACATTCGATTCAGTCATCCTACAGGAACTTTTAATCAGGATAAGATTAGCTTATACATTAACTCAGGATTAATCATGTCTGTGTACGACTTTGGAATTTCTTTTGCATCCCCCGGGAACATTCAATCGGGATAAAACTATTCTACGTGTTATTAAAATTCTTGCTGCATGTGCTCCTAGTAAATAGTGTCTATATTATATTTCATCGAATTCGGTTCTGTCATCCGGCAGGAACCATTAGTCGGGATAAGATTATCCTATTTGTTAACTCAGGATAAATAATGCCAGTATACCAAATTTCATCGAATTGAATTTTGTTTTTTGAGGTGTGTTTGAATAACTGTTTTTGTATCCCTCAAGAACTTGTAATCGGGATAAAATTTAGCCCATGTGTTAATTTAGAGTAGAAGGAGTGTGTATACAAAATTTTATCAAAATCGGTCAGTGTCATTGAGAACAAACATCCAAACATCTAAACATCCAAACTTTCACATTTATAATATTATTAAGATACTAGCCGTATACCCGATGGGATTTCCCATCGGCAACATCTTTTTATTAGGTAATCACTGCTCACTTTCAATGTTTTTCAAAAGCCTAAATATCAATTTCCACGTTTCTAATTTCAAAAATGACGAAGTTTCATTTCTTGTTTTAACCCCTTAGGCAATGAATTTCCAGAAACGTTTACACAACTGACTTTTATTTATAAATAGAAGCCTAAAGATCAATCTTCATACATATCTTCTGTGCTAAATTTCGTCCTTCTAAACCCAACAGTTTAGGCTGTGCGTTGTCTGTCAATCAGTGTATAAAATATTATTTATTTGAATAGTCATAGTAACAATTTTTATATATCTAACTTCAAAAATATCGAATTTCCATAAAAATTTTCATTCCTTATTGAACCCATTTAGGGAGCAAATTTTCACCTACGTTACATAGGGAACTCCTGTGCAAAATTTCATTCTTCTAAATCCAACAGTTTAGGCTGTGCGTTGTCTGTCAGTCAGTCAATCAGTGTTAGAAATTTATTAAGTATGTAGATTAATTTTCAGTTAAGTTACATATAAACCCATATAGAACTTAAACTTTTTTTTAACACAATTTAAAAATACTGAAAAATTTAAAAGGATAAAATATTTTTACCAAAATAAGTCATAAAATTTATTACGGGCTCGAAAAAGGTGAATTTTTTTTTATTACACTTTTAAAATGTAAAGCCACCAGAGACACATGAAAGTATTTTTATCAAAAAAAGTAACTATGGTTAATGTTTAAGTTTCCTATTTTCTCTTGATTTTCATTCACATTATGCCTTTTAACCCTTTTGACCCGGAAACTAAGATTAATACCCAAAAAAAAATTCTGCACACACATAACCGCTGCACTTAAAAGAATATATAATACATGATAGTAATAATATATAAGCGAAAACAGTCGGCGGCGGACGGTGGATATATCGTCCGCCCGTACACTTCGCATATTATTTCGCGGACGATTCATCGTCCGCTCGGGTTAAAGGGGTTAAAGTTACCATTTGTGAAGATACTTACCATTTTAATTGATCTTCATTTTAATGAATTGTTAATATTAATCTGGTAGTTTTATTATTATATAAAAAAAGTATTCGATTTTTCAAATAATTAAAAAAAATCGAATTTCTCGCAAAATTCGATTATTTCTTCTAAAATCGATTTTTTACAAATCGATTTATATTAAAAAGAGAAAAATCGATTTTTTTTACTCCATGTCACATCCCTATTTATTACATAGCTTAAACAGTTTGTAAAGAATGTACATACAAAAATATGCACATAATGTATCGCATATACGACATATACAGTACATTATGTATGTAATGTATGTTTTACGGTATGTACGGTAGGTACAATCTCCACTTTTTTGTATTACTCGAAGCGCTTGCCTTTTTGTGTTTTCAAACAATAAATTTTTAAATAACATTCAGAATTTCAGCAAATTTATGGTTTTCAGCTATTTTACATCAGAAGATCCTTTTTAAACTTTCGTCCTAACAACAAACAAATATGTACATAAAAATTACACTTAATATTTCGTTGTTATTGTGTTATTAATGAATACGTGACTACTTAAAAAGAAATTAAATTAAAACTGAAAATATTTTTTGTACGAATATAAAAACATAAAATAACCTCAATAAAATTCTATCAGCTGGTTGAAAGAGTCAACCATATTTATAAAAAACGCCGTGAGCAGCGGGGCCCCATCACGGTAGTCGAATTTTCCCCTTCATCTTCGGTATTGAGTGTCTACAAGCGAAATGTGATTGAAAGTCTACAACCGAATTGTCATTTTGTTGGTTTCAAAACTGGTGATGAGTGTTCGGTTGATCTAGGCTTTAAAAAAAGGTTTTAAGTATTTAAGGGCTGTATCTCAGTAAATTTCAATTTTGTGCCGAAAACAGGTAGCAGAAAAAAAGCCAACACAATTCGTACGAGGACATTCCTGCCCATGTTTATCCGCTAATTGCCTTTACGTTTTAGTTTTAAATATTAAAAAAGGACCTTCAATAGTAAACTGGAAGGCCTTTATAAAGATATTTTTTCTTTCCAAAAAAATCCAAAATTTCTATTTTATAAACACTAAAAATCCAAAATTCCTAATTTATAAATAAACAGTGACTTTAATAACATTTTTAAATTACTTAATATGTATGTATTTCATTTGTCATAAAAGTAAGTTCACTTTTTTTTAAATTTTTTAAAATTACTATTCGCCTACTTGTATTTAGAATAAACATAATGCTTTTAAAACACATTTAACAATAGCATTCAATTCCGATGTAAAAATGGGAGAAGTGGGGGGAAAAGTGATGCGGACTCCCTACAAGGTACTAGCTGGATACTAACTGAATACACGTACAAAATTTCAGCCCTCTAGGTTTCCTTATGGAGTCTCTAGACGTGTTAGAAAACAAGCAAAAAAATTAAGGAAATATTGGCGTCAAAATCGTGGGGGTAAGGGTTAAAAGTTGAAACCTCCAAAAAACAGTGTCTGGCTATTAGCTTAACCTGTACACCAAATTTCAGCCCTCTAGGTTTATTTGGGGAGATTTTGACCCGAACGAAACTGTTAAAAAACAAGAAAAATCATGTTCTTTTGGGTATAAAAATGGTGGGGGTAGGGGTTAAAAGTCGAGACCCCCAAAAGGTACCCCCTTGATACTAACTCAATCCGAATACAAAATTTCAGCCCTCTAGGTTTATTCGGGTGACCTGTGCGAGTGGTACAAACTTCGAAAACGTCGAAAATGCATGAAATTGTAGCTTAAAAATGAGGGGGGTGGGGGTAAAATATTAAAACCTCCAAAAAGCACAACCTAGGTACGAACTTTATCAACACACCAAATTTCAACCCTCTACGTTAATTCTGGGGGGCTGGGGGCCTGTTAGATCCAGCGAAAATCGTTTTTCCACCCTCTACTCCCACCATATCATCCTAGGAAGCTGAATTTTGGATATGTTGTAGATAATTGACCGAAACATTATTTAAAACCTGTTTGAAAAAGTTTTATTGCTTTTCCGCCCCCCCCCCCCCACCACCCCCTTAAAGGTCGGGTCAGAAAAAAAATTTGCCCAAAATTTGACCCCACTTTGATAGTATGAGGTGCCTCGAAAATGAGCCCCATTTACCAAATTTCATCTCTTAACTTCCATAGGGGGGCCCTACACAAATTAAAAGGTGGTGGGAATATATATATATATATATATATATATATATATATATATATATATATATATATATATATATATATATATATATATATATATATATATCAGACATTTTTTTTCTACATATTCGTGTTCTACGGGTCCGAAAACGGATAGCGCCCCTACTCTCGCCTCTCGCAGCTCTTACCGTATAGACTGTATAAGTCTAATTTTTCGGAGAAAATTCGACTAAAAACACGTGCGTATGAAGGCGGGAATTAACTTAAATACGTCAAGTGTTTATTATCCATCTCTGTTTTTCTTATGGTAATTATTGGAATTAAAGTGGTATAACTATTCTTTTCTCCCTTTTTGTCTCATTATTTATATACGAAATAAAAGGGAGATAATGAGTAATGACCGTTTATTAGCAAAATGGACATATTCTTAATAAATTTATTTTGATAAATAGTGTTAGAAATTTATAATAACTGGTAGGTAAACAAATTAAAATGTCGTCGAAATATGTATACCAAAGTTAAATTGACAAAATTTTCGTTTTCTCCAAATTACACTAACTGAAACTTTCTTCAATTGATGAGATACAAAATATATGTTTCTTTAGATTAGGCCAGATATTAGGCCTAGGGATGGAAAAGGCGCGCGCAAAATCGATTCTCGACTTTAAAATCGACTTTCATTTTTTCGATTCTCAAAGTCGATTAATTGATTCTGAAAATCGACTTTTCGACTTAAATCGACTTTTCAAAAATTTATTAGTTTATTTATAGAAACTATTAAGTATATACTTTAAACAATCTGTACTATTTTTTAAATAATTTATTAAATAATGAACATATAATTTCTAAGAATTTAACAAGAGATAATTTATCAATAAATTGTTCGCGATTTGGCGTTGAACATTAACATTAAAATTAAAATGGACAGTAGAATTAATGGGTCGATTCGTATCGGTGTAAGCCAAAGCCGCTTGCACTCATTTTGAATCAATTTGCACTAGTTTTGATATATATTGTACATCGACGTATACGATATATACCGAACGCTAATACTTGACTCTTCTCTCGAGAACATGGAAAGTGAGACAAGAATATACAAAAATGTCAAAAGCAAGCCAAATGTGATTCAAAACAAGTGCAAATTGATTTAAAATGAGTGCAAGCGTCTTTGACTTACACCGATACGAATCGGCCCAATATTAAGCTACTGTTTAATTAATGTTAAGCTAATGTTTTTGCGCGATTTATAAATGCACATTGCATATACGCAAAAAGTCGAAAAGTCATCGAGTGAGAGTCGATTCCAGGTCGACTTGACGTGACTGAAATCGATTCTAAAAAGTCGATTATTTTTAGTAAATAATCGACTTTCGACTAAAGTCGGAGTCGACTTTACCATCCCTAATTAGGCCACGCAAATAACGAAATCTAATACAATGGGGATGGAGCTTAGGAAAACTGTAAAATTATTTTCTTAAATATACAATTAAAAAACTTGTGAAAAGCATTAGAAGGATAATTAAGGTGTTATATTAACGTAACTAGCGACATTTCTGAATAAATTTTCCGATTTTTCATATAATTTAATATTTAATATTTAGTGAGGTTAGGTGTAAAGATTTCATCCGTATAATATACGTTAGTTTCTTCTGTCTTTTACTTTCACAATTCTCTGTCTTTCGCAAAATTCTTGGCGACAGAAAACTATCGTATTCTTAGATACGTACGTATTTTGAAAATAAAGCGAATACCACTTTTTTTCTTTCAAAATTTTGCAGGTTCTTTTTAAAAAAGTAAAATTTTAGTATCAATATTATATTTTGACATTAATTATTTGAAAACGTAACTACGGATACAAATCCATTACTATATAACAAAATACTATTAAGGTCGGAACTTGGTCATATGTGGTTGCCTCAATTACACATTTATATTATCAGTCTATATAATATAATATATAATATGTTCACTGGTTTGTGATTAAACCTATTGTCAAATAAATTTACTTTTAAATATAAAATAGAAATGTAGGGGACGTGCGTTTTTTTGCGCATTTTAAATATCATTTAGCTGAAACCTTTACCAAATAAAATTAATTTTAACAATTAAATTGAAAATATTAATGAATTATGATTTTAAAAAAAAATAATAATAATAATAACGATTTCGTTTGGTTAGGTAAGTATATTTTCTATCAGTGAATTTCTTTTGAAATACTACCAAAGAAAACAAAATTTAAGTTATAAATTAACTAATTCAGTTGGAACTGCTTTTTTTGGATTGGAACATAATTGTTCCAGTTTTTGACAATTAGGAGCTCGCCAGAGAAAAATGTAACGCAATGAAGACGAATACGCCACAAAATCCAAATTTGCAACGTTATAAATCAAAGACGTCTAATTTAAAAAAAAAGATTGAGACCTGTTAAATATGGTTTCTAACTCACGGACTGGTCGTTTTTCATTTATTCCATAATTTTTAAATGCAAGAGTACTGTAAAAGTTAAAAATTTTTATCATAAAAAACCAGTGGGAAAATATTAATGTACGTTGATTTTTTTTTAATCAGACAGTATTCTCTAGTTTGAAACAGTTTATATCGTGAAAAACCAGAAAAAAAATACATATTAACGTGCGTTAACTTGTTTGAATCAGTGCTCTCTGGTTTGTAACAATGCAAGCTCTGATACGTAATATTAGGTAACAGTTAAAAAGCAATTAAAAAGCAAAAAGCAAAAATAAATGAAATCCGACAAAATCAGATATCTGAAGATATCTGCAAAAATGGAGCCAAGTTTTTTTTTGTGTTATTAAGTACTTCAATATTTAAAAAACGCCGTGAGCAGCGGGGCCCCATCACGGTAGTCGAATTTTCCCCTTCATCTTCGGTATTGAATGTTTACAAGCGAAATGTGATTGAAAGTCCACAACCGAATTGTCATTTTGTTGGTTTCAAAACTGGTGATGAGTGTTCGGCTGATCGAGGCTTTAAAAAAAGGTTTTAAGTATTTAAGGGCTGTATCTCAGTAAATTGCAATTTTGTACCGAAAACAGGTAGCAGAAAAAAAACCAACACAATTCGTACGAGGGCATTCCTGCCCATGTTTATCCGCTAATTGCCTTTATGTTTTAGTTTTAAATATTAAAAAAAGACATTAAATAGTAAACTGGAAGGCCTTTATAAAGATATTTTTTCTTTCGAAAAAAAAAAAAAAATGAAAAATAAAAAAAATAAAAAATAAAAAATTATTTCTTCGGTATTGAGTGTCTACAAGCGAAATATAATTGAAAGTCCACAAGCGATTTGTAATTTTGGTGGTTTCAAAACTGATAATGAGTGTCCGGTTGATCGGGGCTTTATAAAAAGATTTTAAGTTTTTAAGGGCTGAATCTCAGTAAATTTCAATTTTGTGCCGATAGAAGTTAACAGGGAAAAAGCCAACACAATTCGTACGAGGGCATTTCTATCCATGCTTATCCGCCAATTGCCTTTGTGTTTTACTTTTAAATATTAAAAAAGGAACTTAAATAGTAAACTGGAAGGCTTTTATGAAGATATTTTTTCTTTCCAAAAAAATCCAAAATTTCTATTTTATAAATAATAAAAATCCAAAATTCCTAAATAATAATTAAATAAATAAATAAACAGTGACTTTAATAACATTTGCAAATTACTTAATATGTATGTATTTCATTTGTTAAAAAATTGTATTCACTTTTTTTTAAATTTTTTAAAACTACTATTCGCCTACTTGTATTTACAATAAAAGTAATGCATTTAAAACACATTTAACAATAGCATTCAATTCCGATGTAAAAAAGGAAGAAGTGGGGGGAAAAGTAATGTGAACTCACTAAAAGGTACTAGCTGGATACTAACTGAATACACGTACAAAATTTCAGCCCTCGAGGTTTCCTTAGAGAGTCTCTAGATGTGTTAGAAAACAAGCAAAAAAATTAAGGAAATATTGGCGTAAAAATCGTGGGGGTAAGGGTTAAAAGTTGAAACCCCCAAAAAACAGCGTCTGGCTATTAGCTTAACCTGTATACAAAATTTCAGCCCTCTAGGTTTATTTGGGGAGATTTTGACCCGAACGAAACTGTTAAAAAACAAGAAAAATCATGTTCTTTTGGGTATAAAAATGGTGGCGGTAGGGTTTGAAAGTCGAGACTCCCAAAAGGCACCCCCTTGATACTAACTCAATCCGAATACAAAATTTCGGCCCTTTAGGTTTATTTGGGTGACCTGTGCGAGTGGTACAAACTTCGAAAACGTCGAAAATGCATGAAATTGTAGCTTAAAAATGAGGGGGGTGGGGGTAAAATATTAAAAGCTCCAAAAAGCACAACCTACGTACGAACTTTATCAACACACCAAATTTCAACCCTCTACGTTAATTTTGGGGGGCTGGGGGCCTGTTAGATCCAGCGAAAATCGTTTTTCCCCCCCTCTACTCCCACCAAATATCCTAGGAAGCTGAATTTTGGATATGTTGTAGATAATTGACCGAAACATTATTTAAAACCGGTTTTGAAAAGTTTTATTGCTTTTCCGCCCCCCACCACCCCCTTAAAGGTCGGGTCAGAAAAAAAATTTGCCCAAAATTTGACCCCACTTTGATAGTATGAGGTGCCTCGAAAATGAGCCCCATTTACCAAATTTCATCTCTTAACTTCCATAGGGGGGCCCTACACAAATTAAAAGGTGGCGGGAATATATATATATATATATATATATATATATATATATATATATATATATATATATATATATATATCAGACATTTTTTTTCTACATATTCGTGTTCTACGGGTCCGAAAACGGATAGCGCCCCTACTCTCGCCTCTCGCAGCTCTTATCGTATAAACTGTTTAAGTTTAATTTTTTTGAGAAAATTCGATTAAAAAAAAAATAAAAAACGCCGTGAGCAGCGGAGCCCCATCACGGTAGTCGAATTTTCCCCTTCATCTTCGGTATTGAATGTCTACAAGCGAAATGTGATTGAAAGTCTACAACCGAATTGTCATTTTGTTGGTTTCAAAACTGGTGATGAGTGTTCGGCTGATCGAGGCTTTAAAAAAAGGTTTTAAGTATTTAAGGGCTGTATCTCAGTAAATTTCAATTTTGTGCCGAAAACAGGTAGCAGAAAAAAAGCCAACACAATTCGTACGAGGACATTCCTGCCAATGTTTATCCGCTAATTGCCTTTATGTTTTAGTTTTAAATATTAAAAAAGGACCTTAAATAGTAAACTGGAAGGCCTTTATAAAGATATTTTTTCTTTCCAAAAAAATCCAAAATTTCTATTTTATAAATACTAAAAATTCAAAATTCCTAATTTATAAATAAACAGTGACTTTAATAACATTTTTAAATTACTTAATATGTATGTATTTCATTTGTCATAAAAGTAAGTTCACTTTTTTTTAAATTTTTTAAAATTACTATTCGCCTACTTGTATTTAGAATAAACATAATGCTTTTAAAACACATTTAACAATAGCATTCAATTCCGATGTAAAAATGGGAGAAGTGGGGGGAAAAGTGATGCGGACTCCCTACAAGGTACTAGCTGGATACTAACTGAATATACGTACAAAATTTCAGCCCTCTAGGTTTCCTTATGGAGTCTCTAGACGTGTTAGAAAACAAGCAAAAAAATTAAGGAAATATTGGCGTCAAAATCGTGGGGGTAAGGGTTAAAAGTTGAAACCTCCAAAAAACAGTGTCTGGCTATTAGCTTAACCTGTACACCAAATTTCAGCCCTCTAGGTTTATTTGGGGAGATTTTGACCCGAACGAAACTGTTAAAAAACAAGAAAAATCATGTTCTTTTGGGTATAAAAATGGTGGGGGTAGGGGTTAAAAGTCGAGACCCCCAAAAGGCACCCCCTTGATACTAACTCAATCCGAATACAAAATTTCAGCCCTCTAGGTTTATTCGGGTGACCTGTGCGAGTGGTACAAACTTCGAAAACGTCGAAAATGCATGAAATTGTAGCTTAAAAATGAGGTGGGTGGAGGTAAAATATTAAAACCTCCAAAAAGCACAACCTAGGTACGAACTTTATCAACACACCAAATTTCAACCCTCTACGTTAATTCTGAGGGGCTGGGGGCCTGTTAGATCCAGCGAAAATCGTTTTTCCCCCCTCTACTCCCACCATATCATTCTAGGAAGCTGAATTTTGGATATGTTTTAGATAATTGACCGAAACATTATTTAAAACCGGTTTGGAAAAGTTTTATTGCTTTTCCGCCCCCCACCACCCCCTTAAAGGTCGGGTCCGAAAAAAAATTTGCCCAAAATTTGACCCCACTTTGATAGTATTGTTGTGCATCGGAATAAGCCCCACTTACCAAATTTCATCTCTTAACTTCCATAGGGGGGCCCTATACATATTAAAAGGTTGCGGGAAAATATATATATATATATATATATATATCAGACATCTTTTTTTTTTACATAATCGTATTCTACGGGTCCGAAAACGGATAGCGCCCCTGGTCTCGCCTCTCGCAGCTCTTATCGTATAGACTGTATAAGTCTAATTTTTCGGAGAAAATTCGACTAAAAAGTTGAAATCAATTTTTAATACCAAGTACAGATATAATTACAATAACTACACTTAATAACCGTATTAAATATTTTAAAAAATAAAAATAATCTTTAAAAACAAGATTAACAAAAAATTCAGAATAAAACTTTTTGTTTTACTCGGCCCAAATTTTTGCTTAACATTTGTAAAATTTAGAAAGTTTTTAGTTTAATATTAATAAAAGTTAAAAATTTGGACAAAGTAGGACAAAAAGTCTTATTCTGAAATTTTTTAGCTTGTTTTTTAAGATTATTTGTATTTTTTAAAATATTTAATACGGTTATTAAGTGTAGTTATTGTAATTATATCTATACTTGGCATAACAATTGATTTCAACTACTTTTTTTTTTAAATATTGAAGTACTTAATAACACAAAAAATACTTGGCTCCATTTTTGCAGATATCTTCAGATATCTGCTTTTGTCGGATATTTTATTAGCGAATTTCCAGAATGGAAGCTCGCTATTACAGCCACTGTCATGACGCGACTTGAACCCGGGACCATGGCAGAAATTTGTTTTGAGGTCCCTAGAAACCGAAAATAATATTCACCAAAATTTATATATATATATATATATATATATATATATATATATATATATATATGTATATATGTATATATATATATATATATATATATATATATATATATATATATATATATATATATATATATATATATATATGTGTCCGCACGATAACTCTCGAACGAAATGTCCTAGGTTTACGAAATTTGGTGAAAATGTTGGAAGTCCCAAACCGTTGGACAAGTTCGTTAGCCAGACACGTCGGATGCCAGGAACATGGTGTTTGTTCTTGCAAAAAATTAGTTTTTTGCCAAAATTTCCACTTATTTAAAAATTTTTGCGAAATTTTTTTACATCATTTAAACGACGAAAAAAAATTACATAAAAAAGGTCTTTAAACTATTATTCTATGTCAACTAGTTTCCGAGAAAATTTAATTTTTATAAAAGGGCATTCGCTATGTTATGCAGGATGCTGCGACAGGGGTATACCTATATGCATAATTATATGAAAGAATGTGTTTGTGGTACAGGAAGATATAGATTGTATATAAGTCATATACGTCATACATATGTATATGTTTGTATGTTACTTATATGCCGTATGTTACTTATATGCCGTTCGTGAAAACAATTAGTTTTTTGCCAAAATTTTCTAAAGTTAAAAATTTTTTTGACATTTATTTACACCATTAGAAAGAGGAGGAAAAATCACTTAAAAGGGTGAAAAATCACAGAAAAACGGATTTTTATAAACGGAAATTCGCTATGTTATGCAGGATGCTGCGACAGGGGTATCTGGTTTTACAATAACAGGACAAAAAGCTGGTATACAGATTAATCAAAATGTTATTCAAGCAACCAATGAAACAGCTACATATTGTTCATTAGTTTAATCATACAGCCGTACAGAAAATGGTTTAAATGTAACAAAAAATGTTGAATGTCAACCTAGTGTTCATTTTGGTCTCATGGCTGTACAATCAAATGCACTCGACGATGGCTTAGATACACCACCTGAATTTGTTAATGCATCAGCATTTTGCCAAACTGAATCAGAAATTATATTCACTTATAATCATAATTATTGTAATTTGATTGAGAATAATAAGGAAATTCGGAACAATTTACATTAGACTACAGTTTAATACCTGACAATTATTACAATCATATAAATTATATGTATATGATTGTAAAATTGTCAGGTGTTCCACAATTCCACAACATTCCTTGTTTGTGACAAGTTATTGTTGTGGTTTTTGACTCGCTTATCATCAAAGAAGATTAGTATAGACTAAACAAAGATAAATTATAGCTTGGGCCTTTTTACTTGGCAGTAACTCGCGCATGATACAGATAGATATATTTGAAAATACATTACAAGAGACAATAACATCTGAAAAGTATCTAGGTTTAATTCATATTAAAAAGAGACACCTTTTTAACAAACATATTGTTCTCTTTCGTTCCCTCTTTTATTACCTACTACTAGATTTACGTCTTAAATTCGTTTTCTGCGCACTGCCAAGTTAAAAGGCCCAAGCTATATTTACTGTAGTTTTACTCGCTCATGAACAAGTAAAATACTATATTTAAAAGTATATTGTGCAATAATGGCGGAAAATTGTCGATTGCCCCCGAGAGCGAAGTTGAGCGCACGTTCGTAGTTAGTGCGCTCATTCGCTCGAGTGGGCAATCGACCATCCCGCACAAATTGCACATACTATTTTTTATTACGAATTTCACATACATTTTTCTATTATTGTTACTACTTTTTACATTTTTATTACTTTTTAAAATAATATTTATATTTCTTAGCTCATTAATTCCCAGTATCACCTTTAGGTGACAGTGATTTGGGATTTTTTTTTTACAGACAATATAACAAATTTTAAAAATAAATGTGTTACGACTAAAATGTTCATACTTAGTAGTATTCATGGTTTTAATTTGGCAACACTGAAGTTATGTTAACGGTCAAATTAATTCTGTTGTTTCAAACGATTTTATGTTTTATTGGGCGTGAGTGTATCTAGTGGTATTTTCGCTGTTATAAAAATGTCTAAAGAGATGGTACTGTTATTATTGTTATAACAAATAATTATTTAAGAATCAAGTTTATAATGAAAGTAATTTTTTGCTGGTAATTTCATACCATTTTACTCCGTTAATATTACAAATAACGCCCAGTATGACCTATAAGTGACACGCCATTAAAAAAAAACTAAAGGGTATTTTTTTTCAGTTTTTTATTTTTTATATTTTGAGTACCTAAAGATAAAAATTAACACAAAATGAGAAAATTTTGTCGATAGATCGCGGTTTGGAAATTGATGAGTTAATTAAATATTGTTTAGATTAGTTTGTTAGAGGTCTCTATAGAAATAATTATGAAATATTTATTAAATGAAAAATCAAGAGGCGGCTTTGTGTGTTTTATTATCAATTTGCGTGCGGAAAGTATACTTTTCGCACGCAAAAAGCATGTGGGAATAGTAGAGTGATCAAACAGCTATTTTGCATACAAAAATGTGTGCGCCAATTTAGTACTTCTCTCGCATAAGTAATAAAGAAATATTTAAAGTCTTGATTTATTCGTCTAATTTCAATATTAAAATTAACTTCATAACTTAACGCGTTTTCAGTCTTGCGATCATCTTCAGAGTTAACTCATAAATTAATTAATCTTTGAGACGTAAGTTGAGAAAAGTTATGTAGGTGGGGTGTAATATTATTAAAGAATAAATTTTTAGGAATCGAATTTTTTAAAATTGAACTTTCTAAATTATTCATAAAGATTTCGGCTAGGAGAGGGCTCAGAGCGGATCCCATAGGGAAACCATAATTTTGGATATTATCATTAAATTGAAGATAATTTTGTGTAAGGTTCAGTGAAAATGAACCCGTGAGTTCTTTTTTGTAAAATGTTTTTAATACCTAATTAAGATACATTCGCTAGAAGGGATATTAGGGAACATGTTGGAAATACCAATTGAAATCAATTTAAAATCATTGTGTTGCAAATGTAAGTTGACTAGTTTTTGGCAGAGGTCTACGGAAATTTTCTACGGTGTGTAGAAAATTTCCGTACGAGGAGTGAAGGGGTAGTAAGGTTACAATTAAGAAACCACTGGTCTAACAGGATATTTCTCTTCATGTAATTTAGTGAGACCATAGAGCATACACGTTAAGTTATAAAGTTAATTTTAATAGTGAAATTAGATGATTTTCGAATATTTAATATAAAATTTCATAAAGTAAATCTTTCAACAGTGAATCATTTAATAGTATATTGTACAATTAGTGGGAAAAGAGGCATTTTTTCTCACGAATATGAGTTTGTTGCGCGAGCCTACAAAGCGAGTGCAACAATTCATATGAGTGAGAAATAAGCTTTTCTCACGTATTTTAAACTATACTTTTTCTACAAGTATATTTTTTTCGTAAAATTTACATTTACATATTTAAATAAGTAGTAAAAATTTTTTAAATTTATAATGTCAGTGATAAGATGTTCAAATTTTTGCCAAAGCATACTTTGAAACTATGGAAACAATAATAAATAATCAATATATCTACATAATATGTATATTTTTAGAATTATTTATATAATATTATATATTAAATTAACGAAGCAGCTTACTTTTTTTATTATGTTAAGCCGTGGGAAATTATTTTGCACGCTATTTCCGCACGGAGTAAGCAATTGTTAATTTTTACATACAGTTACCCGTGCACAAAATGTTACTTTTAATAGTAGGAGTAGAAAAATTCATTTTAGTCCATATATGTAGTTAGTTTGTTGATAGTTTCCCAGTGATATTTGTATTCGATTTTAATTTCCTTTTATTATCACCATTTCTATTCAAAATGCTGCAGCAAATCGTGCAAATATAGAGAAATAAACATTTGAGTCGGGGATGTCGTAGGCTGGGTTGTCAATATAGAGTATATATATATTTATGTGTACATACTAACAAGTAAAGGGCCCGAGGCCGGACCTATCGATTTTGATGAAACTTAGATATGTTGTAGAACACTAAAAAATAAGCGACACGTAGATTTCAAATCTGCAGACCAAATTTTTATATTGTTTAATTTTCACCCCTATTTTAAGTATTTTTCGAGAAAATGTAAATTTTCACCATTATATTATTAGTTTTCTTTCTTTGTTAGTCTAATAAGTAATTTATATTTATATCTCAGTTCTTTATAAAATATAAAAATATTTCACTTTTTTATTAAAGAATTTTGTGAGAACAAGTGAAGTCTATTCACATACATGTGTTATAACACCCATACATGTATAGAGTTTTGTTTCTCATTTATTGCATTATAATTAGCATGGTTCTATCTCATGTTAAAAAATGTAAATTAAACAGATTTTCTAAGCTAACGTAATGAAGAATTTTTTTTTTATTCAATTTTTAAGTAAACAAGAAATTGAAAATTATGTTATGATATAATATTAAATATGAAACAAAACAAAATATGTACAATGTACATATGTATGCACGGAAAAATATTTTGAATCGATTTTGAAAATTTTTTCACTAATAATTAATAATGTTAAAAAATTAAACCATTTCAAATGGATTTAAGGTATTCTATGTGAGGTCAAGGTTTTCGGGACCTAAAAAGGCCAGAAATTAATTAACCAATCGATTTTAAAAAATTTTTCACAGTTAGTAAGTTAAAGTATTTGAATTAATTAATTAAATGATGTCCGCAAGAAGCTTACGGACTGCCATAAGTTATATGAGATTCTTAGAACCCTTTTCTTACTGTTAGAGTACTAGACTTGTATGAGTTTCGCCAGGATTTACTGATCCCATAATTGTAAAAAATAAACTAAACGACCAATTTTAAAAAAATCTTCACTGTTACAGAGCTAAACTATTTTAGATAGATTTAGAATACATTATGTAAGGTCCGCCAGGGTCCACAGGACCCAAAAGTGTCAAAAATAAACTAACTGACCGATTTTGAAAATTTTTTCACTGTTACAGAGCTAAACTATTTTAGATAAATATCGATTACGTTATGTAAGGTCCACCTGTGTCCATAGGACCCAAAAGTGTCAAAAATAAACTGCCTGATCGATTTTGAAAATTTTTTCACTGTTACAGAGCTAAACTGTTTTAGATAAATATAGATTCCGTTATGTAAGGTCTGCCAGGGTCCATAGGATCCAGAAGTGTCAAAAATAAACTAACTGACCGATTTTGAAAATTTTTTCACTGTTACAGAGCTAAACTATTTTAGATAAATATAAATTACGTTATGTAAGGTCCACCAAGGTCCATAGAACCCAAAAGTGTCAAAAATAAACTAACTGACCGATTTTGAAAATTTTTTCACTGTTACAGAGCTAAACTATTTTAGATAAATATAGATTACGTTATGTAAGGTCTGCCAGGGTCCATGGGATCCAAAAGTGTCAAAAATAAACTAACCGACCGATTTTGAAAATTTTTTCACTGTTGGGGAACTAAGCTATTTTAGATAGACATACATTACGTTATTTAGGGTCCGCCAGGGTCCATGGGACCCAAAAGTGGTAAAAATAAACTAACCGACCGATTTTGAAAATTTTTTCACTGTTACAGAGCTAAACTATCTTAGATAAATATAGATTACGTTATGTAAAGTCTGCCAGGGTCCATCGGATCCAAAAGTGTCAAAAATAAACTAACCGATCGATTTTGAAAATTTTTTCACTGTTGGGGAGCTAAGCTATTTTAGATACATATAGATTACGTTATGTAAGGTCTGATAGTGTCAGTAGGACCTAAAAGTGTCAAAAATAAAATAACTGACCAATTTTGAAACTTTTTTACTATTACCGAGGTAAACTATTTTAGATAGGTACAGGTTGTGTTATCTGAGA
Source organism: Brachynemurus nebulosus (assembly GCA_035578155.1). NCBI lineage: Eukaryota > Metazoa > Arthropoda > Insecta > Neuroptera > Myrmeleontidae > Brachynemurus > Brachynemurus nebulosus. The sequence goes on along the minus strand of JAPWDM010000002.1, from coordinate 4,349,865 downwards.
TCCACAACTGTCCTGCGGATGCAAATGCGGCGTAGAATGCTACACAACGGGTTTTGAATATATACATATATATATATATATATATATATATATATATATATATATATATATATATATATATATATATATATATATATATATATATATATATATATATATATATTACATAAAGTCCGCCTAGAATATACGGTCGAGCTGATTTTTTAATGAGGTCCACCGGGATCTTGCAGATCCGAAAACGCCAGTAATAAGCTATCGAACCGATGCTAAAAAATTTCTCACTGCTACAGAACTAAATTATTTTAGATGGATACAACTATGCTGCACAAAATTCGTTCGGGTTCTTGGGTCCCCAAAAATACCAAAACTAATTACCCAGCCGATTTTAAAAATTCTTTTACTCTTAGAAAGCTAAACTATTTTAAATAGGTACAGGTCTTAGATGAGATCCGCCAGTGCCCAAGATTTGGAAATTCGCTATGTTATGCAGATGCTGCGACAGGGGTATTTTTAATTTAGAATTGATATGTAGTTTTTGTTTCCACCAAATTTTTTGTTTTACTATGTAATACTGATTTTGGTTATAGTACAGGATAATAAAAGTATAATAAAATCTAGTTTTCAAACTTTTTTCTCAACTTTCATTTGATTATTCTATTATTATTAACGGTGGTCCAGTTTAAGATCCAGTCGGTCCAAATTAGCATACTAGTTTCTTAAATTGGACCAAATGACACTATCATTTTTACCCCCGGGAAAATCCTTCTAAAATTCAATTAGATCCGAATTAATATTTTTGTTTTATAACATAAAGATGGATTAATCAGACAATCCAAAATGATTGTTGTATCTCGATTGGTTTTCTTGTTGTAAATAAAAATGTAAAAAGTGGTCCAATATAGAAGACTCTCCCCTATATGCAAGCCATAAAAAATTATAGTTATAAAATATATGTTTGTTATTTATTTAAAAACTGTGACGATGGGATGTCTATGTGTTGTGTGAGAACTGAGAATATTGCATTGTCCACTTAATGATTTATGTAATGAAAATGAACTTCAGTTGCAGGTAAATTGGTATTATTTAACTTTTAAATAAACAATATGGAAAAAATTTTTTGTCTCAAAATGCGGGGCTTTTTACTGCCAGTGATAAGTACAATAGATAAGGTAACAAAAAAAGAAAAAGAAAAAAAGCAAAGATCCCAGCATCAAAAAGGTGAACGCTAGGAATTTACAAAATATAAATTATACTAAACTATGTTGATAAAATTGAACATTATTTAGAATTATAACGTATTTCGGAAAATCTGTCACAGATGGCGGTACCTGTACCAGTGTATATACATATCACAGCATTTTTAGCCGCCATATTGCAGGACGATTTAACTCGTCTTAATCATTTAAAGAGTTAAAACTATTATGCTGCTGGCATAAAAGAATAAACTTGGTAAAAATTTTATAGCGATGACTTTCATGTGGACATTTCAAAATTTTACGATAATAATAATTGATGCAGATAGTTTCGAATTTTCTGTTAATGTTTTCCTCTAAAGTTACTCAATTATGAATTGATGATGACTGAAATACATTTTTGTTTGTAATATAATTTGCCTTTCGTCACATCTGTTTTTCTTTACAAACTTTTAACTATTTAAAATCGTTTAAAAACGAATTTTTGATCTTAGTGAGGAAATTGAGAGGGGAAAAAATAAACCGTTATCAGACTATTGTTAATTTCTGTTTTTCTCTCATGTACTTTAGCTGCAAAATTATCGAATATGGAACACATTGTACAGAATTTGGGATACATACCAATTAGGGTGAATGCGGGAGAGATGCCGCACATTTTGAAAACACTTGATTATTCTTAAAGTATGCATTTAATTGATTTGAAATTTGGTACACAATAAATGTAAACATTATTCTTTAAAATTATTTATAAATAATTTTAAATTTTGAGTCATAAAGGATTCATAATTAACATTTTTGTAGAGCCTGCAAAGCGGCGTCTCTCACACACCTATGGGAGAGATGCCGCATCAAGGAAAGTGAGACGCCGCATAGCTCATATCAAAAATTTTGTATTTTACACACATCTCCATACATCATGCATGCCATATGTAACCATTTTTGGCACTTTATTTATATATTATCTTAACTAGTCAGCTTTTTTTTTGTTTCTGAGTACTTTTCAAAACACTCAATACACAGGCAATCATCATTATTTTCGTTATATTCACTAATATGAGAGCTCTTGCTGATCTATTAATGGATCTTTTATATTTACGTGGCATAATTTACAGTCCAAATAAAAATTGCATAATTAAGTTATAAATCTATGTTTTTAATATGTAATATGATGCGGCATCTATACCAACTTGAAATGCGGCATCTCTCCTTTTTGTTGGGATAGATGCCGCATCTTCCTACAGCAAGCATCGTGCGGAATTCTAACCTAAAATTTTATACAGTACTTTTAAAATATACCTAAATTAATAACAAAACTCATTTTCATTAAAACAATGAAATATACATTCTTAAATTTTAATGAATTAAATGCTTGATAAAATATTATGTTAAAAAACTTACTTTTCAATAATAAAAAGTTGGATAGTTACTAAACTAATGCTCTGATCATAAATGTAATCATATACAGCTTAAATAAATAACTTGTTTTAAACATATAATCCATTAATAGTGCTATCTATCAATCAACGGAAGAACTATGGCTACCGCGGCGTCTCCCCCGACGCGGCATCTCTCCCGCACTTACCCTAAACGGGTATTTACAGTAGTATTTTAACTAAAAGAAAGTTTTTTAAGGGGAATTCTGAGGTAAGGGGATTACAAATATTTTAAATGTTAACCAAGGCAACACTGACAAATAAATGAAAGAGAGATAATTATATATCTTTTATATTCAATGAAAAGAGATAACTTGTAAAAATAAATGAAAGAGAGATAATTATATATCTTTTATATTCAATAAAAAGGGATAAATTGTAACTAAGAGGAATTTATGCCCTTTCTTTTAGTTAAAATTCTACTGTACTTTTGTAGTTACTGAATGAAGTTGTGTACCAATGTACCAACAATTAAAGATTCAGTTTTTATGATAGTTAAAAGAAAATGTTATTAATTTTTGAAAAATTACAACTCATGGAAGTTTTTCTTGTGTATTTTTTCATTGTTCTGTTGTGTTCTTTTTTCGATTTGTTTGGTAAATCACAAGTGTAGCTTTTAATGTAATTTGTTATTAAATTAATAATGTGTAATGCAAATACTAATATCAGAGTTATGGTTTTTGTAATATTCATAATGTCCTGTGATATAAAAAACTAGGAAATTTTTAAAACTACAAAAATAATTCATAAACTTATTTTAATCAGAATTTATGAAAAATTCTGTACGCTTTTCTTTGTACGTACTTTTCTTTATATATATGAGTTCGACAAGCAACACATGTTTACATATTATGGTAAAATAAAAAATTTTTTTTTTTATTTTTAAAAAAATTTTTATATACAGGGTGCGAATAATTTTAGTTTGGTCAGAGGCGTATTCAGAGAAATTTACATTAAACGATGAGCTGGCTGGGGTGCGCTTTTCTCAGATAGCGAATTCCGAAAAATTTTTTATGTCTTCGGCAATTTTACACCGAGATAAACCATCTCTGAAAAGGATGAGACTTATTTATTTTACACCCTGTATATGTACGCTCTTTATCTCTCAAACCCGAAAAAATCATTCCTTTTTAGAACAAGATTAACAATATATCTTTCAGTTCGCTACAAGTACGTCTATTTTGTCATATTTTTATTTCCACAAATTCGACTGACATCATTTTCAAGGCCAACTTGACATACCTACTTAAAAATATATACATACAATCTAAAGCATGTATTTAGCCATAATACAATTCACATACACTTCAAATTTTTGCGAAAATAAGATTACATAGAACAATGTTTCAAAAATCTATATAACTTCCAACATTTTTATCAAATTTTTTAAAAGTAGATAGGTAGTTAATTTTTTAACAATTGTCCCATGCCAACTGGTTCTCGCGAATTTTTTTTAACATGTGAATTTATGTAAATATTATGTCTTACCGTGTTACCCTATGTAATAGCTGAATTTCTAAACTTTTAAGAAATTGCTATTTTAAGGTACCTATATTTTTCTCATTGTGATAACAAATTCGTGGGAATTTTATTTTTAGTACTACAAATATTACAGTTACAGTAAGATACTAGAAAGAATAGTGAGAATGTTTTTGCTGCAGATATTTAACAACTATTCCTTTATGCTTGATAACTATAGCAACATGTTCATAATTAATTTTGTTCCCTGTTAACCATAAATGCGTCATAGAATTGTAAACACTAACATTAGAACATTAAAAGAAAAATTGGTGAAGTGTGGGTTGACAACCTCTCCGATGACAGAAAACGCAAGACTATAATGCTTTCGTAGTTGCATTAGACTACGGAATCCTAAAAATCGTCTTATTTAAATAAAAATACAGATTTTGTACTATTACTCTATAATTCTATATAGTAAATGTACGTGTGTAGTCAATGCATTAAAAAATAAATTTCTTGAACAATCCAGATAGCAGTAAAAACAACCATAACAATTTCATTTTTACCGTAGCAATTACATAATTACCTGTCTTGAATTAATACATAAATACTCAAAAATGTTTGCTTTCAATAAATTATTTTCTTTCTATCAACTACGTTTATGAATATAATCTTTTTCCGAAAACCGATTTTTTCTCAAATTTATTTAGTTCAAAGTATCCAACCAAGTTTCATTTTAACAAAACAAGGTAGATAAACTTCATTTAGTAACTTTTTTTAATGTTAAAACTTTACCACGATGTTCCACGATTTGTAATAAATACTGCTCCAGGTCTTTCCACATACGTTACATATACACCAATACCTCAATTTGCGTCGTGGTTACGTTTAAAAAAAACACGACGCAAATTGAAACGACGCAAAGTGAATTATGATTTTCTATAGCAAACCATGTAAAGATCGAAGATAGGTTTCAGGGTTACGAAAATACTACTTTTAAAAAAGAAAATTGAATAAAGTAAACATTTAAAAAACAAAAATAATATAAAATTTTATTACATACATACAAAAAACAAAAAGAAAAAAACAAATTCAATTGAAACAAAATAAAATAATCAATTAATTTATAAAAACAAAGTAAAAAGTTTAAAAGGTGACTGTTTGTTAGCGATCTACACAATCCTCTGGGGGAAACTATAGTTCTTGGGGCCCTCTTTCCTTTCAAGTTCGTAATACACATTTATTTTAGTTTTATACCAATACGCTCAAAGTAGTTGCCATCTATTATCAATCTTTATTACAACATCAATAGATACATATCCACCATATTACAACAAAAAAGAAAAAGAAAATTTAAAAAAAATTCGAAAAAAAAATTAAAGACTGGAACCCAAAACAACGCAACTTCGAAAATTTAACGACGCACAGTGAAAATTAGTACTAATTCGGCAGCGACGCAACTTCGAAAAAACGCAAAACGAAACAACGCAAAGCGAGGTATTGGTGTAGACATTTAGCAACCTAACAATGAATATATCGAAAACTTTATGGTCATAAATACATAAAACAGTCTAATCTACTCATACTTAATTAAATCAATAGGTATTTTAAAAACAATAACTTTTTACTGTAAACAAAACAATTTTCCCTACTAATTATTAAAGATTTCAGTCAACCGACATCTATCCTTTGCAATTATAAAAAAAAAGTTTATAAAGCCATCTTCACACTTATTATATTTATATTTACCGCTCAATACAATCTGATGTCATAACAACCTTTGCTGAATTTTTAAACAATTATAAAAATTAACCACATCTAAATTATTTTGTTGATTTAAAAATTTTATTTGAAGAAATTTTAAAAATTTCATTTTAAACCAAACATACACAACACACCAATTAGTGCAATTCGACAAAACACGACTGAAAAATTGAACCAATGAATACATTACACGTCACACGTCGGTTTTTTTATTTTAAATAATCGAACAATGAAAACAATAACAATAGAATGACCAAAATTTTGAATTTAAATAAAAAACAAATAAAAAACGAACACAATAATTAAAAGTACGTTACGACTAAAAAAAAGTAGATTTAAAACTTTAAAAAAAAAAAGTTTATTCATGTTTTTATTCCTATTTTATTGTTTATTGTAAGTTAACAATTAAATAGAACTGAAGTACCATCTCTTAGTTCAGCTACAAACCAACTGTTGACCGCTTATAGTACGACGTGGTTTCATTCGAGTATTATCGAAACAGATCGCGAGTATATATTATTATAAGGCCCGGCATACACGTTACGGTATACGGTTCTGTAACAAGTAAATCGCGGTAAGTTCAACCGCGACAGTTAAACCGCGATGGTTCGACCGACGACAGTTCAACCTGACGAGGGATCAACCGACGACAATTCAACCTAACGACAGATTAGGCGATGACAATTCAACCTCACGATAGTTCAGCCTAACGACAGTTTAACCAAACGACAACTGAACCGAAGAACAATTAAACCACAGGACATTTTAACTGCTTTACACTAATATATAAATTAACTAAATCCAACCTCAACTAACCGAACTCAATAAATTATTAACAAATTCAACCTAACCTAATCAAACACAACTAAATAAAACCTAACTGATCAAACTCAACCTAAACTAACTGAACTCAATAAATTATATATAAACCTAACCAAACCCAACTTGAATTAACCGAAATCAACAAATTATAAACAAACCCAACCTAAACTACCAAACTCAACTTAAACTAATCGAACTCAACAAATTCTAAACAATTCCGACCTAACCTAACCAAAACCAGTCTAAACTAACCGAACTCAACAAATTATAAACAAACCCAACCTAACGTAACCAAATACAACTTAACAGACTAACCTAACCAAACAACACCTAAAGTAATCGAATTCAATGAAAGGTAACCAAATCCAACACAACCCAACCAAATAATATAGCCTTAATTGTGTATATTTAGTCTCAAGTCTCAAGGGAGGCAAATTTCATTGTTAGATAAAATTCAAATAATGTTGTTCTTATTAGTTAACAGATTGTACAAAGGTTAAATGGTCTTCAGTTAAAATGTCGTTAGGTTCAATTGTCGTCGGTTGATCTGTCGTCGGTCGATTTGTCGTTAGGTTGATCTATCGGAAGGTTGATCTGCCGTCGGTTGGACTATCGGGGTTGAACTGTCGCGGTTGAACTGTCTGCGGTTCACTAGTCGCGGCACCACGGTATACCGGAGAGGTATACCTGTACAGGTAAACTAGATAGGTAAACCTGAGCGTGTATGTCAGTGAAACTGTACAGGTGACCAGACCTGCAGAAAGAATTGAAAATCAGTATTTTCTACCTGCGCAGGTATGTATACCGGAGCGTATATGTGAGTCAAACAACACCTACACAGGTTTGATTCAGTTGCTTATACGCTTTCACTAATGATGAGTAAAACCTGTGCAGTTTACCTGTACAGGTATACCTCTTCGGTATACCGTAACGTCTGTGAGCTCGTTGCCCTACGTTACTTACATAGGTTTACCTGTGCAGGTATACCGTAACGTGTATGCCCGGCCTAAAGTATACTGACGTACATATGACAGTAATAATATATGTTAATGTCTGTAGATGCGTGTAACTGAATTTCAAAACAAGTAATGTCGGCTTTTGATGTCGATTATTATTCTTATCGGAATTAACATGATTAGTCTTCTAGTCGACAAACTCAATCATTGGATGATCCTAAAAATAAACGTGGAAGAGACACCAAAAATTTTAAAAATCTTTCAGAAGACTTAAAAATTCTTTCTCTTCGAAAATTTAAAGACATTTTTTCTCTTTCATTTAAAAAGAATTAAAATGTGGAAACAAGTCTAAAACTTCAGGACCTATTCTGACAAAACCAAACAGTAGAATAAAATAGTAAATATGAAGTATAAAAAAAAAAAGTTTGAATATAAAAACAACATATAGAATGATTCATCCTAAAACAGTTTTCAGACCTGCAAATCCTAAAATAGTTTTCAGATCCCAGAAAATAATTTACGATTGTTCAGTTTGTGTATATCTTTCCTACACTTGCATAATTTTTTTTAAATGTCAGTGTCCTGAAATATTTGATAGCGTTTATGAGGATATTGAAAATAGATATGTTTGTTTTTCCTCTGTCTCCAGGAGGTACAGACTCTCATTTCGATTTGCAATATCCTTTGCGCTAGGACGCTCATTCGTTCTTGAAGCTAACGTCATCAAATTTTCGAGAAACAAAATGTAGGAAAAAATTTAAATAAAACACACACACATATATATATATATATATATATATATATATATATATATATATATATATATATATATATATATATATATATATATATATATATGTATATATAATAAGTACATAAAAGATCCGCTGTATAATATTATAATATTATTACAATAATATTTTAAATGTGTATACGTAACTTGCGCAATCGTTGTATTCGTATGAATCGATTCGCTTCTGTTGCGCAATGACGTCATCAATACATACGTATTATGCCACGATTAGTACATATTATTATGTACCTAGTATTAATAAACTATGTATGTTTTCTATTTAATATTACAGGTACATGAAGTTTAGTGACATCTAAAGTGGCAGATATCGTGGTTTTGTAATAAGTTCGCCGGGATGGTTTGGCCTAATAAATGATCGAACGAATAACTGCCGATATATGTTCGAAATTTTATTTATTTTTTTTTCCTGTAATTGAATTTGAAAGTGTCTCGAGACTGAATGTTTTATATAGCAATATCTTCTGAAGTACGCATTCAGATCAAATACAGTAAAAACCTAGTAGGCTACTGACTATGTAAAAATAAACAGGGGGAAAAGGAACTAATTCGTAACAGGTGTTTTATTGTTTCATATGTTCAGTTGCACCCCAAAGATGATAAATTCACAAAGTGCTATTAAAGGGCCCCTCCGGATAAGATAGGTGAATCTGTCTAAGGTCCAACCTGGGTCGGGAGTGCCATGGTAGGATTCACCCTTGCACATGTATTCCATAGCTGCAATTTAGGTCAAGGTAGCTTTGTGTTTTCGAGTTCAATGTTCAATGTGAAAAATGTTCAGTTTTGGACTTTTCCCGATTTTCCACTTTGCTTCCCCCCAGGTGCATAAGTATTATATATATATATATATATATATATATATATATATATATATATATATATATATATATATATATATATATATATATATGTAGGGTTCTTCTCATTTGGAGAACATGCAGCTCTCCAATACACGGTGTTTAGAAGAAGATATTTGCAAAAATTTCTAAATGACCTACAAAGACACACAAAACGCGACCTTGGACCAAAATGAGACATCGATTTTTGAAATCTACGCCTTTGAATTAGTAAATATATGTCTAAAAAGTTTTCGCAAAATTGGACCAAGTAAGGCTAATTTAAGAATTTAAATAAAAGGGGCTCTAGTGACACTCGGTGTTGCAGCTGTCTTAGTGGGCTTGTTTAGCCACAAAATATCGGGACGTCTTCCTCTCACCCTTAAAAAAAAGCAACCATGTGCGATTGAGGCTCATTATCAGTGCTTTCATCAGTATGGAAAGGTCTCACAAAATATCATGAATCAAAAAACATGACCGCCGTCACAAAAAGGTAAACTGAAAAATTAAAAACAAGTTAGTCTTCAATTTTTATCGCAGTTGGGGAGCAGTTTCGTTAAGGATACATGCTTCTGAAGGTTCCTTACCCCCCACTTATCTTTATCCACACTTAACGAGCCATGTCATTGTCCAGGAGGTAAGGCAAGGACCTAGTGAGCGTGTTTTTTTTTAATTTTTGATGTTTTGCAAGACCTTTTCAGCAGGAACACTGGTTATGAGATTTTATCACGCACAGGACACGTGCTTTTATTTAAAATGATAGGAAAGCTTTGCGATTTCCTAGGACTGGATAAAGCCATTAAAACGACTATAAAGCCGCGTGTCTAGAGCTCCTTGCATTTACAGAGCATTTGCCCTGGTACAACTCAAAAACATAAAGCTAGTTTGCCTCAATATTGCCAGATATTTTTTAATATTTTTTTACTAATTCGAAGCTATATTATGTCACCTAGCCTATATTTGTCAGAGTAAAGTAAGAATTTTAACAATATCACCCCCATCTAATTTGTTTCAAACTATAAAATATTTTTATTGTGAAAAAAATAAATTCGTGTATCATAAAATGAAAATACTTCTATTATATTTCAATCCTCATCGCTGTCTTCATTTATAACTAGAATTTCCTGCATACTGACGATTAGAAAGGTATCAAGCGTAGGATATGTAATATATTACAGTCTAGCAACATGAGAACAGCACGCCAGAGTTCTAGCACCACTGAGACAATCGCAATAGCAACGTTTTATGGCATCTATTTCATTAATGTCCGGTTGGTATTGAATGTATACATTGTAAATTGTCCCAATGGTGCTTGATCTCTGGGATGCTGTTCCTATGTTGCTAGACGGTAATATATTACTTATCCTATGCTTATCGTCGCTTATAATAATTCAAATATTACTCAAAAATAGAGGTTATTTTTAAAAAAAAAATAGGTTTTTACCGGTTTATATTAAATATTTTCAATCTAAAAATTATTCGAAACTTCTATTCTTCAGAAAAATAAAGAAAAATAATAATAAAACACAAAGCTTTTTTTGAAAAAATATCGAAAAAAATAGATTTTGAATTTTTTGACCCCCTAATACCCTCTCAAATATTATGAAACAATTCATGAAGATAGATCTGGTCAAGACACATCACATATATTTTTTTCGTCATGACGTGGGTCAATAGGTTTTGTTCTAAAAATATTTAAAATTTTTCAAGCCTCGGAAAATTTGAATTTCCCGCTAAAAAATTTTGAAAAAAATTCTACTTTATGCGCGCTTCGAAGACCTTCAATTTGGTACCAGAAAAACTGAAATATCTTTTAATACGGCTGAGATATGTGAGAAAAACGAAAAATCTTCGTGATTAGATAAAACAGTTTCTGGAGCACCTACCTAAATAAAATTATGGGAAAGAGCACGTCTTTTGATTCTCAACAAACCTAGCTGGGTGAGATTTCAAAAAGTGAAAAGGCCGATTACCCCCCCCTTTGGGCCAAGGCCCTTTTTGCAAATATCTTCTTCTAAACACTATGTTTTGGAGAGCTGCATGCACTGTCTTATGGAGCTCTTAGAACCCTACATGCATATATATAATACTTATGCACTTGGGGGGAAGCAAAGTGGAAAATCGGGAAAATTGAACATTTTGGTACAACTCGAAAACGCAAAGCTACCTTGACCTAATACATATTGTAGCTACGGAATACATGTGCAAACCCTACCATGGCGAACCCTACCATGGCACTCCCGACCCAGGTTGGACCTTAGGCAGATTCACCTATCTTATCCGGAGGGGTGCGATAAAAATATTTTTGATAAAGACTGGCTGAGATACAGTCGTTTAAAGTTACCTCCTTTTTTACAGTTTTATTAACTTTTACTTTTATACCAAGTTATTTATAATTTTTACACGCATAAATTCTTTTTATTCAGTACAAAAATTATTTCTACTTTATCCAATAAAAATTTTTAGAGAATGAAAATAATAAAAAATGCCTCATTACATATTTAATTGATAAATTTTCCAGTGCAATCATTGACATTATACAAGCAAGGGAAGATGAAGATAAATACTGCTAAAGAGAAGGCTTATCATTTGAAAAATGTAGTTATAGTTGTCCAGGATATCGATCTTCTTATCATTTTATCAATGTTACCGAAACAGTATACAAATGTACATATATTTATTAAACCTAGTATCGGAAACAACAGCTAAATAAATTATACAATCGCAATAGTTTCTCAACAAATCGTAATTTCTCTTTATGGCATTAAGACTAACAGTCTAAGTAGTTGTCGCTTACAACTTTTTCAAAAATTTTATCGAAAAGCACAAAATTTTCTTTAGCCAATTTGCCACCAACTTCTGATGCAACTAGATATCACGGTTTAAGTAAGCACCACCAAATTCAACAGTGGAAAAGAAATTTGAATGGGGTTGGAAAAAATCTAAAAATAGATTAAGACCAATGAAAACAACAAAACCTCCTGCACCGCGGGCTTTATTGGAGCAAATGAGACATGAGAATGTATGGGCCTACATTTTGAAAACGCGGATGTGCCAGAAGTTACGGAAGAGGATGTTCAAAACGATGTTGATGAAGATATTGATATTGAATTGGAAAACATTATGAGAGAAATATAATAGCTATGTAATTTTAAAAAAAAAATTAGAACAACTGTAAATTAGTAAAATATTAAAGTTTTTTTTTTATACCTAAGATCATATGAATATCAAAATTTTTAACAAATACTACTATCATTATCTCGGATAAGGCCTCTCCAGTGAAGACCATTGGGCGGAATAAATTTCCAGTTTATCCTTCTGGAAATAGCTAAATCAGAAATATCAACTTTATGCTGCTCATTACGTAGAAGATCATATAACTCTTGAGATTGTAGATTTGCGGTCGTAAAATTTGTTCCGTTGTCACTATAAATTAATTGTGGACATCCTCTACGGGAAATAAGTCGTTTGAAACAAGGAAGGAATGCTTCAGTACTGAGACTGGTGACAACTTCTAAGTGAAGGGCTTTGGTGACGAGACAAATGAATACGGCGATATAGCCTTTTGCCGTAACGGAACGGTGTAAAAGGTTCAAGCGTATGTCGAATGGACCACAGTAGTCAACTCCCAACTTTTAGAAAAGCGCGAACTGGAATCACTCTGCAAGCGGGTAGATCCACCATTAATTGTTGAGACACAACGGATTTATAGCGATAACAAGTAATACAATTGTGTATTACAGATTTAATTGCGTTTTTTGTACACCGGCATGTAATAAGCGGTTATGCGTTTCCGATATTGTATAACATATATATGGGTAGTTCTTCAAACGATGGAAGAAAATAGACTTAATTCCGGCCACACATTTTTTTCATGCATGAGCTTTGGAAAGTAGTTTTATTTCAAGGTGATGACATTTTTTACACTATTTGAAAGTGGCCATTCAAAATATTAAAAATTATAAATTTTATGGCCATTATAAAAAAAAGAGACATCCAGGAACGTGAAAAAATGAGTAAAAAACTAAAATTAACAATAAAGAATTTCTTATATTTATTTTTATTATTAAGCACAATTTATTAAACTATTAAACAATTTATTAATTTTTATTATTAAACAATTTTTATTATTTTTATTGTTAAATTTTTAATTATTAAACAATTTATTATTTGTTTAATAAATATTATATATTATATTAGTAGTTATATGGTGTATATATGTAAATATTAAAAAAAAAATTTAAAAAAAAAAACTAAATAAATAAAAAAAAATTGGGAATTTATTATTTATTAAAAAATATTCGAAGTCATTTCCTACAGTTTAATACATACTATATATTATATAAGTAGTATATAATATGTATCAGTAGTTATATTAATTATATAGTATGGTATTATACAAAAAAAAAATGGGAATTTATTTTTTATTAAAAAATATATGGAGTCATTTATTACAGTTTTCTAATGACATTTACCTAATTTATTTACATTATTTAAGTTAAACCCCGTTTTCGGAGCTGCCAGGAGACTGAGAATATTGGAGATATTGGAGAAAAAGGATATTGAGAAATTGACTGGACCGAGTACGATCTCACTTACAATGTTAACTGAATTAATTGATACAACTCCAAATTAAATAAAACATGTACTTTATTTTATTTATTATATTTGAGTTAATTACTATGACAAACGATGATTTAATCGGAATATAATTTTTTTATATTTTTTAAGTGTTTTGGTTTGATAGGAGAATGATGCAAAGTTCGGGAGACAAAATTCAATAGAATATTTCTTAAAGAAAATATTAAAAAAATTCAAAAATTATTTATACAATAAAAAAGTATCAATATTATAGATTACTACTGCAGTGTAAATTTTTTTTTATACATTCAGAAAAAATAATTATTTAGTCTGCTATGTTTTACTTTGGAGAGGAGACATACCAGGAGACTGAGAATTTTACATTTTAAGTGTCATTTTTTATAAAAAAATATATTTCGAAACCGGGTTATTTTGAGTGACCAGTTAGATGCAGTAATGGTTTACAGGTTCCATCTAGAAAAAATGTATTTTTCAAAATATTAATATACAAAATGCGTTGGGCCGTCCAAAATTCCATAGTTTGAAGAACTACCCATATACAGTAGTAGGTATATCATTTAATATATATAATATATACCTATCATACCTTATAACAATAATTGGTATATTAGTTGTCTAAATAGTGTATCAGTTGAACCTGTTGTCATAATTCCTCAAGACCGTGAACCTGTTAATATGGATCCGTTATAATCAGACGTGGAAAAAAATGATCCCTAACTGCTGGAGGGCTGTCATAAAACGTAAAAATATTATTAATCTCTTTAAAAATCAGTTTTACGACGTTTTACTGTTAATACCACATCGTCAGTGTTGTGTCTGTGTTTGTGTTTTTTAATTGCCAATATTATGAATCATTTTGCCTGTTATCTGTACATACATATATTTATATTTTTCTAATGTCAAAACTAGATCATGTTCAAACATGTAAATGGGCTATTGGAGTATGCATTACCTGATACATATAAACATAATATAATACATTTTGTTTATATTAAGTAAATATAAAGAAGGTGAGATAATATACATGTTATTTTAAATAATCACAAAGGAAATAATGTTTACATTATAAATATTTTCAATTCTGCTCACAAAATTTCTGTTACAGTTAACCACTTATCTATTCAAAATTAATTTTTTTAAATTATTTTTAAAATTAAAATTATGTATTAAATTATGAAAAATGGGTAATTTTTGATTTTTACAGATGTGTTCTCAAAAGCTTCTTTAGGCTAGTCCTCAAATCCAGAGAAAAATCCTCAGCTTTGTAATAAAATGAACTGATATGTGAAACTTTTTTACTATTAAAAAAGATATCAAATCACCTTGACCTAAACTAGTTTTCTATAATCAATGCTATTTTGTTAAACTACATAATATAATATTCTATACAGGCTCGAGTTATGGACATATTCACATATGTTTATGATCGATATAAATGGACCTACCTATAAATATTATATTATTAATGAATTACAATAATAATGAAAAATTTTTTTAAATATTTTTCAATTACTATGTTTTTATTGTATACAATTAGTTTAATTTGAGTAATGCAATTATAGTTGAGTTATTTTTACATTAAAATTACGTCATTTACCTACATTTTTAAATTAATGTAATTTTTTTTGTTTAAATTGATATATTAATGGTTTATTAAATAGTTTGCAAATGACGTATTAGTTATTGATTTTGACGTTAAATTTTCTAATAAAAAAAAAGTTTAAAGGTTGTTAGTGAAAATGCTTGACTAAAGTGAATTTTATTCATAATGACCCTGATTATAATGACATTTCAGTTATGGCTACGTAAAAACTATTTCTCGTGAGTGTAAATTATGAATTTACAGAATGGTTTACAGAAATACGGTTTTACAGAATATCCGTTTTCTAAAAGGTTTTTCTAAGACGACCAGAGTTGAATTGTATGTTTCTAAGAGGTAATATATTCCTGGTATCTAATATCAAAAGATCTTCCTGGTTGACCAACATATGCTGAATTACAATCTCCAAAATCTAACCGATAAACACCAGGTTTTTTGTATGGATCAGTTTTTTCTTTTGCATTGAAAATGGATTGACCAATATTATTGACAGAAGAAAGGCGGTGGTTAAACCCAATGAACTGAAACAATTTTATGAGAAATGTTTACTAAAGGCCATAGCAGGGTAAGATCGGGAGAACGGCCCTTGACGAAAAATTGAGTGTTCTTACAGGAGATAATACTTCTTAGCCCCAGATACATTCCTGCCAAATTTCAACCCTCCAACGCTAATAGTTTATAAATAACCAATAGAACAAAAATTTTAGAAGAAAATTTTTTTGAGGAAATTACTGAGCCGATTTAATTAAGTTTAATATATATTGTGTACCAACCTTAGGCAAAGTAATAAAAAAAATTAACGTCGTATCCCTTTATTATACTAATTTTTTAAATTTTTTAATTTAAGTAAATTTTTGTGGCACGAACGCGTTAGTGACACCCACCATTATCTGTTCAATAATATATCTCTTAGTACTCTATAACATATATTTTTATGGAAAGATTTTAGTTGGTAGAACATAATAATATTTAAATACAAATGAATGCCATGTTAGGTACTTCTTATATTACTTATGTATAAAAATGACCATAAAGTAAAGTATCTACCTTATTTCTAAAACACAGTAGAACTCTAAGAAGTGCAACAAAATGTTCCCTTCTCCTCTGAGTTGCAGTTCTTGGACTTTCTGTAACGGTCTAAAAAATATATATATTTTGACCTTTTATAAAATATATGTTTTAAATTGTTATAAAAAAATAATTTCCAAGGTTAATTTTAATATTATCTGAATATTTGATTGAAATCAACAAAATTATCCCAGCATACTTACAAAATAAAGTTATATCTAACTCTAAAAATTATAAGTTTTATAAACTTTATTTAAATAAAGATAATAATAATAACAATAATGGTGGTGAGGACACCTATAGCAGCTGCCCTTGGCACCCGAGAGGGATATTTATCCCCCATTGGTGTCAAGGTGGCTAAGGGTGCCAGGAGTAGTTTATGCGCAATATAGAAATCTTCGGATTCCATTAGCCTCTAACTACCCAAGATCGGCAGCTTTCCTTCTCGAGGTACCACTGTTTTCACAAAAGATGCCAGATCAAAATTTTCGACGAGGACGAACGTCGTATGACCGACAGAGATATCCACCGTATGAGAGAAACACCACCGTCTGATTGTGCAATAGCTTCTCGCCCGGATGTCTGGCAACAGTTCGTGTGCGTTTAGTATCCGTATGTGTGTGATTTTCAAAGTCGTGAGTCGTGTTCCGCCCAGTCGATTGGTGATATTTTTATGCTGTGATTTGTGGTAGTCTGATCTGTGATAGATTTCGTCCTGTGATATTATTGTTTTTACTCTTTATAGTGTACACTGGTTTGTGCACACTAGTGTTACACATCTGTGATATATATTTACTGTAATACTTCTCGATCTTTGTCTTTGTTATTTCGACGGGTAGGAATGTGGTACTCGACGCACTCTTTCGCTGTATGAGTCGACGTCTAACCGAACAGCTTGAGCGAGCTCGCCCAGTAAGTAGACGTCGTAATCCCTCATATGGATGCGGTTCTGGGCGTCGATGTGGCCGCTTCCGCCCCGTCGGAATGGGGAAGACAGTCTTGGTCAGATTTTGTCTGTGATACTCTGTGGCATTGTCTTGTTCCCTGTAGCCCCGATTCGGACGAACGTCGGTGAGTCAAGTACCGGTCTCCCGTGTAAGTTGAACCCCGACGTCTGACTGAAAGGTTGTAAGTTACTCACTTAATAAGCAGACGTCACTTGTTCCTTACACGGATGAGTTCCTATGAGTTGACGAAGCCGTTTCGGAATTGTCGGAGTTATGGGGACCAGGATCGTGTCACAGAGCAATTAATTCGACTGGAACTTATGTGATATTGTTGTTTTATTTTTTAATCAAAGTTTGCGTTGTTTGTTTTTAATCGCCTTGTGCTTGTTTTAACTTTTTTATCTTTTGTTATGCCACCAGAGAGCTCTTTACACCCCTGGCGGTATTTTTTTAATTCTTCTTGTTTCGTGTTGTCTTTTTTGCATTGATTATTTGTGAAATTGCTCCGCACCACTGAGTTTTGTGTCTGTACCAGTGGTGTGAAGAACGTAATTTTGCCCATTTGAGGACAGGACACTACATCTTATCGCCTAGTGCGTCATGTCCTGCCTTAACCGAGCGTTTCACTAGACCCTGGGATGGCAGGGTCTGCCCGTTATTTTGTTTTAATTTATGTGTTTGTCCGTTGTCTATTGCATTTATGTGTCCCTGTCCGTTCTGTGTATATTTTATTTCCACTGTTTATGGCGACGCATGCCCATAGTAGGCGATGTCGCCGGGTGCTGCTGACCGCGCCATCCACCGGCAGCGGTACCCCAATTTAAAAAAAAAATAACAATAATACGTCTTAAATGTTATATTGTTTTAATAATAATAAATATTAACTTAATAAATTGCAACAAAATACTTCAACAATGTATAGTAATTATAACAGTCCGGCTAAAACCTGTTGTAGTTATAAAATTAGATAGGTAAATTACATGTGCATATAACTAACTTGAAGATACATGAACCATTTATGGCAAGTAAATGATCTGAACATACGCACATACTTAAGAAAGTAGTGTACGAGTGTACGCAATATGTAGCTCGCCCCTCTCACTTGATGTTTTTGTTGAACTTCTTGGAGTGTGCAGAAAGTGGATTTTTTCTGTAATATTACATACGTTCTTAACTACGACAAACAAGTTTAGACAAACTTCTAGCTTTATCTGCCGTTTGTCTTCTTTTGTTAACACAATGACGGGTCATGAAGAATTATGACGAAGTTACCAACTGGTATACTATTTTGACAGCTAATATACTTTGTATGAAATTGTTGACGTCGTAAGACGTCGTATATGAGCTATTAAAGTTTCACTTGATATCTTACAAAGGAAAAAACTCTGAAAAAAAAGAAATCAATGTCTTATTGGAGTGGCACTCGAACAAGTGATCGGTGGCCTAGTTGGTAAGGCGCTTGGCTGGTAACCAAGAGATCCGGGTTCGAGTCCCAGCCGATCCAGTTTGGTAATTTTTCAAACACTATGTCAATTTTAATTAACATAATGAATTGGCCATTTGCCAAAGTACATCGAGTGTTCAAGTATCAGCCAAAGCTGGACAGTGAGTGAACATATGAATATTGGTGTATGTTTAAATACGGATAAAAATCCGCCATACACTAATAATGTTTCACAGGCACTCGATAACATTTGAAATTAAAAGTATAAAAAACTGCGTCTCGCATTAGAGAGAGGTTGTGTTTGATTGATTACTGAATTGGAGTGGCACTCGAACAAGTGATCGGTGGCCTAGTTGGTAAGGCGCTTGGCTGGTAACCAAGAGATCCGGGTTCGAGTCCCAGCCGATCCAGTTTGGTAATTTTTCAAACACTATGTCAATTTTAATTAACATAATGAATTGGCCATTTGCCAAAGTACATCGAGTGTTCAAGTATCAGCCAAAGCTGGACAGTGAGTGAACATATGAATATTGGTGTATGTTTAAATACGGATAAAAATCCGCCATACACTAATAATGTTTCACAGGCACTCGATAACATTTGAAATTAAAAGTATAAAAAACTGCGTCTCGCATTAGAGAGAGGTTGTGTTTGATTGATTACTGAATTGGAGTGGCACTCGAACAAGTGATCGGTGGCCTAGTTGGTAAGGCGCTTGGCTGGTAACCAAGAGATCCGGGTTCGAGTCCCAGCCGATCCAGTTTGGTAATTTTTCAAACACTATGTCAATTTTAATTAACATAATGAATTGGCCATTTGCCAAAGTACATCGAGTGTTCAAGTATCAGCCAAAGCTGGACAGTGAGTGAACATATGAATATTGGTGTATGTTTAAATACGGATAAAAATCCGCCATACACTAATAATGTTTCACAGGCACTCGATAACATTTGAAATTAAAAGTATAAAAAACTGCGTCTCGCATTAGAGAGAGGTTGTGTTTGATTGATTACTGAATTGGAGTGGCACTCGAACAAGTGATCGGTGGCCTAGTTGGTAAGGCGCTTGGCTGGTAACCAAGAGATCCGGGTTCGAGTCCCAGCCGATCCAGTTTGGTAATTTTTCAAACACTATGTCAATTTTAATTAACTGGTATACTATTTTGACAGCTAATATACTTTGTATGAAATTGTTGACGTCGTAAGACGTCGTATATGAGCTATTAAAGTTTCACTTGATATCTTACAAAGGAAAAAACTCTGAAAAAAAAGAAATCAATGTCTATTTTGTTTTATTAATAAATAAAGTCGTCAGGTGCCAGTTTTACTTGCGCTAACAGTGTTGCGTACAATCAGTTGCTTTTATGAATTTGTTGTAATAGTATAACAGATTTGGTTGACGGATCCAACACGCACCTGGTTGTGTAAGACTTAGTTACATGATCTCACGATAAACATAATTTCGCGTGGTTAAGTTAGCAAAAAATGGAAACAAATTCATATATCATAAACTTAAACTCTTCGATACCAGGGGTGGGAACTATTTAAAATGATTTCATTTTAAATATGTATTTAAAATACATAATGGCATTTTGCATTTTCTATTTTAAATAAGTTCGTTCAAACCATTTTGTATTTAAAATGAAAATTTAAATCCAAATTTATGTTTATAGATATGACACTTATGACCAGGGATGGAAACTATTTAAAATGATTTCAATTTAAATATTTATGTATTTAAAATACAAACTGGCACTTTGGATTTTCTATTTTAAATAAGTTCGATCAAACCATTTTCCATTTTGTATTTAAAATGAAAATTTGAAGCCATTTTACATTTAAAATGAAAATGCATGTATAGTTGTATACTCAAATTCATGTGTATATGTATGACACTTATGACTCATATTAATCATAGAACTCGAATTGAACGCAGTCTAACAAACTCTAAGTTAAATATAAGTTGATTCAATTGACTCAAATTTTTATAACTCGAGTTACAATGTCACTTGAGTTAAATTTATTATTAGGGCTACAGTTCTCTCAAGTCAAACTTTTCTGACTCAAGTTCTGTGTTATTATCTTTAAGACATGTCGATAAGAAATGTTTTGGTATTTCGAATAGATAATTTTTATATGTAATTTAGAAGTCGCAGTTGTGGCTCCGCGATGTTAGCACCCCAAATGTGAAATTTCGATTGACCAATTACATGATTTAAAAGGTCAGAAAATGGTCATAACAGGTCAACTGGTTTCATTAATTGGTCAGCAATAGAAAATTTTTTATTGAGGATTAAAATATTTCAAGGTCATTCAGAAATTTCAGCACCCAAATTTTGTGAAATTTTGAAAAACCAATTACATCATTCAAAAGGTCAAAAATTGGTCATAAAAGGTCAACTGGTTTGATTAATTGGTTAGCAATAGAAAATTTTTTATTAAGGATCAAAGTTTTTCAAGGTCATTCAAAAACTTTAGTACCGCAAATGTGAAATTTCGACTAATCAAAAACATGATTTAAAAAATCAGAAAATGGTCAGAAAAGATCAACTGGTTTGATTAATTGGTCAGCGAAAGACAAATTTTCACTAACAAGGAATGTCACGGCGGTGTACCCCTCCGATTTTGTTTATTCTTCGATATGTTGTAAAACATCGAAAATTAAGAGAAATACGTATTTTTTTCTAGCGGCTGTGAAACGGTTTGAAGGAGTGAAACCAGCCTCCAAAAACTGATACGTGTAAAACGATAAATACGTGAAAAAATCTAATTGGCCTGTTTTTGCTCAATTTCATAATATGAAGTTTAGGGGTAAGTAACTAGAGGGTAACTGTGTTGACATAATCATACTATTTGAGTAATTCAGGAACTTCTTCATGGAAAATAGCTTAAAACAACGTAAAAATGATATTCTGCAATTCAAAATTCTATTTGATCAACAACGGAGAGAGGGGGGGTCACCCTCTTAAATTATATACACTCATTTTTAGTATTAGTGTATATATAGTACTTAAGGGTAGCAAGTTATGGGCATTCCAAACGTATTACGACTATCACAATATAGTTTTCGTTATCGAAAATTATCGATATCGAAAATAATGATATTTTCAAGATGGATAATACATACGATAGTGTAACTTCCGAAGCACTTATTTTGACATTAGTATCCTCCGCCAGTATGTTAATAATATAAATGAGTGTATGAAAGTGTATGAGTAATGTAATTTAGGAGGGTGACTCCCCCTCTCCCCCTCCAATGTTGATCAAAATTAATTTTTAATTCGAGAATGTCATTTTTACGTTGTTATAATTGTTTTAAGCTATTTTTCATGAAGAAGTTCTTGAATTATTCAAATAGTATGATTATGTCAACAGAGTTACCCTCTAGTTACTTACCCCTAAACTTCATATTATGAAATTGAGCAAAAACAGGTCAATTAGATTTTTAAAAGCTTTTATTTAACTTGCTATGTTAGTATGTTGGTTTAGATCAAATCTTGGAATCAAAATTTAGACAGGTTGTAATTGAGCTAGAGGTTTCAAATTTTACATACCAATCTAACCTTGATGACAATGCAATATTGTATAATTAGTTTTGCCCTAAATTGCCCCAAACCAAAATCGTTGATTTTTAGTCCGGTGCAACTTTTTGACACTTCGAATTGTCAGATATTGTCCATTGATTTTACATTGTAATTTTTTGTTTCTATAGTTATATTTGATTAGGGTAAGTTAACTGATTAAAATATTATAGGTAAAGAAATTACTTTAATTTTTTTAAAATTAATTGTGACCAGACTAAAAAGTAGAAAATAAATTAAAGTAAAAAAAAATGTTTTTTTAAGAAAAAGCTTTTATTTAAAAATTGGCTAAAGAAAAAATAAAATAACTTTTTAGTTAAGTTTGAAGTAATATGCAACATAATTTATAAAAGCTTGAGGCGTTTAATTAAATTTAGTAACTACTGAAAAGTAAAATAACTACACTTATATCCAAAACATCCAAAACAGAAATAATTAATGATAACGCCTCAAGCTTTTATAAATTATGTTGCATATTGCTTCAAACTTAACTAAAAAGTTATTTTATTTTTTCTTTAGCCAATTCTTAAATAAAAGCTTTTTCTTAAAAAAATTTTTTTTTACTTTAATTTATTTCACGTTTGAAATCTATAAACAAAATTTTAATATATTGTATTTTTTACCCTCTTTTCACAATATTAACCCCAAAATTTTAACCCCCAATCACCCCTGTTGATGTAATCTAAACAAGTTGCATATCAACAGATAACTCTTTAAAAGGAACAATATCGCCAATTTGAACTTTTAAAAAATGTCTATCTTTGACCAGTTAATCAAACCAATTGACCTTTTATGACCATTTTCTGACCTTTTAAATCATGTAATTGGTCAATCGAAATTTAACATATGGGGTGTTAAGGTTTTTGAATGACTTTGAAAACTTTAACTCTTAATAAAAAATTTTCTACTGCTGACCAATTAACGAAACCAGTTGACCTTTTATGACCATTTTCTGAGCTTTTAAATGGTAGAATTTATCATTCAAAATTTCACGTTTGGGGTACTAAAGTTTTTTGAATGACCTTGAAAAAGCTTCAAACCTTAGTAAAAAATTTTCTATTACTGACCAATTAATCAAACCAGTTGACTTTTTATGACCATTTGCTGACCTTTTGAATAATGTAATTGGTTTTTCGAAATTTCACAACTGGGATGCTAAAATTTCTGAATAAACCTTGAAATATTTTAACCTTTAATAAAAAATTTTCTATTGCTTACCAATGAATGAAACCAACTGACCTTTTATGACCATTTTCTGACATTTTAAATCATGTAATTGGTCAATCGAAATTTCAGATTTGGGGTGCTAACATCGCGGAGCCCGCAGTTGTAGCGTACTCAAGGTTTGAATATGTTAAAGCTGTATTAAATTTTACAATATTTTTGAGTAACAATATTTCAAGAGTTAAATTTCGTTTTCATAACATGCAAACTTTATAAAATTTTCTCAAAGAACTGCCCTTATTTGATTTCAGTACGTTTGACATTTTCTTAACTTTTTTTTAGCGAATTTCCAGAATGGAAGCTCGCTATTACAGCCACTGTCATGACGCGACTTGAACCCGGGACCATGGCAGAAATTTGTTTTGAGGTCCCTAGAAACCGAAAATAATATTCACCAAAATTTATATATATATATATATATATATATATATATATATATATATATATATATATATATATATATATATATATGTATATATATATATATATATATATATATATATATATATATATATATATATATATATATGTGTATGTGTCCGCACGATAACTCTCGAACGAAATGTCCTAGGTTTACGAAATTTGGTGAAAATGTTGGAAATCCCAAACCGTTGGACAAGTTCGTTAGCCAGACACGTCGGATGCCAGGAACATGGTGTTTGTTCTTGCAAAAAATTAGTTTTTTGCCAAAATTTCCACTTATTCAAAAATTTTTGTGAAATTTTTTTACACCATTTAAAAGAGGAGAAAAAATTACATAAAAAAGGTCCTTAAATTATTTTTCTATGTCAACTAGTTTCCGAGAAAAACTATGTTGTTTAGACTGTGATACTTTTATCGTAAAAAGTGTGAAGCTATTCACAATCTAAGCACATATTCGATACAATATGTATCGTACCCATAATATACCAGGTGGCCCATTTGGATGTATACATACGATTTACATGTTAATTTTTAACATTGGATTCCTATAAGGAAAAAGTTATGTCACAACAGTGGTTTGAATAAACTAATAATACTAATTTAATATTATAACTACTACTGTTACTATCGCTTTAACAACAATAGTGCAGTAAAATAAAGAAATGAATGTCGCAATTTCCAAGCAATTCACTTTTACATAATAAATATTTGTGTCATCTGCTGTAAATTCAAAAAGGCATTTTTGTATTTTCTTGAAAATAAATATTAAAATAATAATACCCCTGTCGCAGCATCCTGCATAACATAGCGAATTTCCATTTACAAAAGTACGTTTTTCTCGGAAACTAGTTGATATAGAGAATTGTAAATAAAAAAATACCCCTGTCGCAGCATCCTGCATAACATAGCGAATTTCCATTTACAAAAGTACATTTTTCTCGGAAACCAGTTGATATAGAGTAATTGTAAATAAAAAATACCCCTGTCGCAGCATCCTGCATAACATAGCGAATTTCCGTTTACAAAAGCTAGATTTTCTCGAAAAATAGGTTACATAGAATACCTAATGGCTTATAAACCATTTTTATGTAATTTTTCTCCTCTTTTCAATGGTGTGAAAAAATGTTGCAAAGACTTAAATTTGGAAAAATCTTTACAAAAAACTAATTTTTTCACAAAAATGCCCAAAAAATCATATTCCAGGTATCAGACGTGTTTTATTGAAGAACTCATTCAAGATTTTTGCACTTTCAACGTTTTAATCAAATTTCTTACAAGTCACACAAAAACCCTTTATGTTTGTAATAAATAATCCCTGTTTAGTCAAATGAATATTATAGTCCAAGCTCCGATAGCGTAAAATCATAACTGATAAAACACCTCAAATTAAAAATGCTAAATCGATAGTAACTAATGCCGACAATAGGCATTCGTTTCTTTATTTTAATTAAAAGTTTTTGTTATCATCTACGTATTAAATTTGGTCTGTCTGAAGCAATGTTATCTTTAAAAGTATATTTTTTATTACTAAAATTAAGTTTGGGATCTCTAATATCAATTACAGTTGACCCGGCTTTAAAAAAATATAGCTAAGTTTGTTAAATTACCTACATTTTTTATTAAATTATCGCATTATTAAATAATTCCGGAGTATTATTTTTTTTTAGGCAGTAGTTAACAAAATTTGCCAGATAGCCCAATTTTAATAGATTGGTAATGTCTAAAAATTTTACTTAAAAAAAAAAAAATTTGGGTGTTATGTGAGGTAAGTTTGCCTAAAATTTTCACTAATTATATTAGGAGAGGTTTGTCTGACATTAATTAATAAAATACGCCAGAAAGACCAATTCCTTAGTAAAATTATATAATTTGTTATATGTAAATTTCAGCAAGGTGTTCAGCAAGGTAAGTTTGAGGTTAAAAGATAATATTTACTTGACTAATACCACTTTATTTAAAGTTTTTAAATATCTGTGACATGTTTCGAACCCATATGGCCATTAACTAACAGTCGTTAATGGCCATATGGGTCTGAAACATGTCACAGATATTTAAAAACTTTAAAAAAAGTGGTATTAGCCAAGTAAAAATTGTCTTTTAATTTTAAAATGGAATACCATAAAGTAACGCTCAAATCTATCAAATATACCTAAGTTTGAGGTTTTTTACAGCCATTTCAAAAAATTTTTAAAAATAGAATTTAACAAAAATTCAAAGGTCTGTCGAATATTTTCTATTGTCGGCATTAGTTACTATCGATTTAGCTCTTTTAATTTGAGGTATATCAGATATGATTTTTTGCTATCGGAGCTTGGACTATTACAGACATCTGAATTCATAAACATTGTAGATATCTGTCATCAGCTAAGAATATATGCATGTATATATACATTCTCAACATTATGTATACATATGTATGTATATTATATACACATATACATGCAATATACATGTATATTGTGTATGTCTGCGCTAGTAAGTACACCTACCAGATACCAACATTTATGAGGGCTCCAAATAAAAATACCCCTGTCGCAGCATCCTGCATAACATAGCGAATTTCCATTTACAAAAGTACGTTTTTCTCGGAAACTAGTTGATATAGAGTAATTGTAAATAAAAAAACCTTCTTTATGTGAATTTTCCGCCTCATTCCGCCAAATCTTTTTTACGAAAAATGTCCAAAACACCGTAAACGTTTTCACGAAATTTCTTAAAAATAAGATGTTTCGTTCTTGAGTTACCGTGCGGACACTTAGTAAACATATATATAAATGTGTCCGCACGATAACTCAAGAACGAAACATCTTATTTTTAAGAAATTTCGTGAAAACGTTTACGGTGTTTTGGACATTTTTCGTGAAAAAGATTTGGCGGAATGAGGCGGAAAATTCACATAAACAAGGTTTTTTTTATTTACAATTACTCTATATCAACTAGTTTCCGAGAAAAACGTACTTTTGTAAATGGAAATTCGCTATGTTATGCAGGATGCTGCGACAGGGGTATTATTAATATAAATCAAGATCAAAAATTTATAGATAAAATTTAAAGTAAAAATACCCCTGTCGCAGCATCCTGCATAACATAGGTATTCCCTTTTATAAAAGTTAGTTTTTCTTGGAAACTAGTTGACATAGAATAATAGTTTAAAGACCTCTCTTATGTGGTTTTTTTCTCCTCTTTCCAATGGTGTAAAAAAATTTCACAAAAGTTTCTGAATAAGGGGAAATTTTGACAAAAAACTAATCTTTTTCATGAAAATTGCCGGAAAAAACATGTTCCGGCCCTCGGACGTGTCTGGTTAACGAACTCGTCCAACGGTTTGGGACTTCCAATATTTTCACCAAATTTCATAAACGTAAGACATTTCGTTCGAGAGTTATCGCGCGGACACACACACACACACACACACACACATATATATATATATATATATATATATATATATATATATATATATATATATATATAAATTTTAGTGAATATTATTTTCGGTTTCTAAGGACCTCAAAACAAATTTCTGCCATAGCCCTGGGCTTAAGTCGTGTCATGACAGTGGCTGTAATAGCTGAATTCCATTCTGGAAATTCGCTAATATGAACAACAATCAAATCTATAGTCATGTGATTGACCTGCACTCATCGACTGCTACTGAGAGATTGACTACTAAGTAGCCTAGTGTGCCCAGAAATGCCCACTGTTGATTACAGAAAAGAGATAGTTGCTGTATCTCCGTACTCTGTGGTCATACGTCCTTCGTCCTTCGTCTTTCATCAACAACTACGACAAGTACTGTCCCATGCTCATCAGTCGAATTAACTTCTACCATCACTAGACACCCACACATACATGTACTCTTATACATGTATCATAATTATGTAATCGTATACATATATATGTATACGGGTATACGAGATAATATATATTCAATATAAATACATATTGTGTCGTATATGTACTTAGACTGTGACTAACTTCACACTTTATACGAGGGAACGATCACAGTATAAATAATATATAGTGAATTTTCAATTTGGTTATTTTTAATTTTCTCGAAAATTTGCCAACGTAGGAAAAAGGTTTTAAAGCCTACCATATTTGATTGTTTCCGTACTATTCAATGGTGTAAAAATATTTGGAAATTCTTTTGAATTTTGGCAAATATTGGCAACAACCCATTTTTCGAGGTTCTAGGCATCGGATCTCGGAAACTAGTTGACATAGAAAAATAGTTTAAAGACCTTTTTGTGTGATTTTTCTCCCTTTTCTAATGGTGTAAAAAAAATTACAAAAATTTTTGAATAAGTGGAAATTTTGGCGAAAAACTAATTTTTTCCACGAAAATTGCCAAAAAGACCATGTTTCGGCCATCGGACCTGTCTGGTTAACGAACTCGTCCAACGGTTTGGGACTTCCAATATTTTCACCAAATTTCATAAACGTAAGACATTTCGTGTAAAGTGTTTTTATTTACTAATATCAAAAATATAGGTAATATATACGCATTACTTTTGAATTATAATGATCTAAATATTTTTAAAATTTTGGTTAGCCCTGGTACATCATTCCAAAGTAGTTCCTATTCTGACTCTAGCGTTCCTATTGATCTGAAGCGCGTTCCTATTCATGCTGCATGCGTTTCCTACTTTTGGTCCTATTCACCCCAATGGGGAATTTGACTAATTTTGGGAAACTAATTTAAAATACGCATATCTATGTATTATGCATGTATATAATTTTAATTTTTTTAAATAATGCCAAAAATCGTTAGAAAAATTAATTTAATATTTGTTCTCAAAATTTGCGCGAAAACGTTCATTAGCTTTAATTACGTCACATTTTCTAGATAGCCACAGGTGTCCTGCAACTAAGCAAAAAATATGTTTGTTTTTCTTATAATTAGGAAAAGAAATTGTTGATTTTTAAAAAAAATTAATTAAATTCAGATTAATTTCCATAGTTATGTTTACTAACCGGAATTTATGTAAATAGCGACTCTAGTGACTACAGTGTTGAAATATAAGAAAATGTAACGTCACAACCCCGTTTCTACTAACGTCATTTTTGCTGAAAAATTACTTTTTAGTCGAATTTTCTCCGAAAAATTAGACTTATACAGTCTATACGATAAGAGCTGCGAGAGGCGAGAGTAGGGGCGCTATCCGTTTTCGGACCCGTAGAACACGAATATGTAGAAAAAAAATGTCTGATATATATATATATATATATATATATATATATATATATATATATATATATATATATATATATATATATATTCGCGCCACCTTTTAATTTGTGTAGGGCCCCCCTATGGAAGTTAAGAGATGAAATTTGGTAAATGGGGCTCATTTTCGAGGCACCTCATACTATCAAAGTGGGGTCAAATTTTGGGCAAATTTTTTTTCTGACCCGACCTTTAAGGGGGTGGTGGGGGGAGAAAAAGCAATAAAACTTTTCCAAACCGGTTTTAAATAATGTTTCGGTCAATTATCTACAACATATCTAAAATTCAGCTTCCTAGGATGATTTGGTGGGAGTAGAGGGGGGAAAAACGATTTTCGCTGGATCTAACAGGCCCCCAGCCCCCCAGAATTAACGTGGAGGGTTGAAATTTGGTGTGTTGATAAACTTCGTACCTAGGTTGTGCTTTTTGGAGGTTTTAATATTTTACCCCCACCCCCCTCATTTTTAAGCTACAATTTCATGCATTTTCGACGTTTTCGAAGTTTGTACCACTCGCACAGGTCACCCAAATAAACCTAGAGGGCTGAAATTTTGTATTCGGATAGAGTTAGTATCAAGGGGGTGGCTTTTGGGAGTCTCGACTTTCAAACCCTACCGCCACCATTTTTATACCCAAATGAACATGATTTTTCTTGTTTTTTAACAGTTTCGTTCGGGTCAAAATCTCCCCAAATAAACCTAGAGGGCTGAAATTTTGTATACAGGTTAAGCTAATAGCCAGACACTGTTTTTTGGGGGTTTCAACTTTTAACCCTTACCCCCACGATTTTTACCCCAATATTTCCTTAATTTTTTTGCTTGTTTTCTAACACGTCTAGAGACTCTCTAAGGAAACCTAGAGGGCTGAAATTTTGTACGTGTATTCAGTTAGTATCCAGCTAGTACCTTTTAGGGAGTCCACACTACTTTTCACCCCACTTCTTCCATTTTTACAACGGAATTGAATGCTATTGTTAAATGTGTTTTAAATGCATTACTTTTATTCTAAATACAAGTAGGCGAATAGTAATTTTAAAAAATTTAAAAAAAAGTGAATACAATTTTTTAACAAATGAAATACATACATATTAAGTAATTTGAAAATGTTATTAAAGTCACTGTTTATTTATAAATTAGGAATTTTGGATTTTTATTATTTATAAAATAGAAATTTTGGATGTTTTTGGAAAGAAAAAATATCTTCATAAAAGCCTTCCAGTTTACTATTTAAGTTCCTTTTTTAATATTTAAAAATAAAACACAAAGGCAATTGGCGAATAAGCATGGATAGAAATTCCCTCGTACGAATTGTGTTGGCTTTTTCCCTGTTAACTGCTATCGGCACAAAATTGAAATTTACTGAAATTCAGCCTTTAAAAACTTAAAACCTTTTTTAAAGCCCCGATCAACCGGACACTCATCATCAGTTTTGAAACCACCAAAATTACAAATCGCTTGTGGACTTTCAATTATATTTCGCTTGTAGACACTCAATACCGAAGATGAAAGGAAAAATTCGACTTCCGTGATTGGGCTCCGCTGCTCACGGCGTTTTGTAATTATTTTTTAAAAAATTAAATAATGACAGTTAAGATGAATTTACATAATAAATCGCTGTCTTTTATTATCAATTTTTATTAAAATTTGTTTTTATTGTTTTTCTTTGGTACTGTCAAATACCCCATTAGTAATTTGGATAAATATACAAAATATGTATATGTAATAGGTGCCTTCACACGTACGTTCCTTGACACACATCTGGCATGTACAGTGTATTCGCGCGTTCCTGAATTGGAACTTATCCATTAATTGGTGTGTGGTAAATCCAGAAGTAATTAGCGCGGGACACTCTAAAAGTCTCTAAAAGTATATTTTAAAAACAGATTAAGCTATCGCACACATTTTTTTTACAATTTTAGAATATAGGACAAAACGATATGTAATTGTTCAAAGTACCACCCATGCGTTTTGTGATATTTTAGAATTTTTAAAATTTTGATTTAATAAGGGTAATTTTTAAAATATAAGCATTAGTATCTTTAACGACTTCTTTAAGTTTTGTTGATTTATATCTGACCTACTTTTACTCCATATAATAAATTTAAATATACTTAAATTAAAACGTATCTCTATATAGTCCATGAATATGCATTATCTTGAAGTTAACTTTAAAAATTGTCAACTTTTACTAAAGCCAACTTTAGTGTTTTTTAAATAAAATAAATTAATTTTATGTAAATTTTAAATCTTCAATTTAGATCAGTAATATACAAAATTCTAAATCTTGTTAAAACTGAAACTATTGGTCTTAATTATAATGTATATTTTCATAACTTCCCAAACTACTTAAATATATTATATATGTATATGATGGCCGGATTGTAAAATCGTACCGGCCTGAAAATGATAATTATAATGATGTAGGTATATTTTGATTTAATATTCAGTTTCAGGCAAAGGGTAATTTTATAATGACCTCCAACTGTAAATAATTACCATTTTTCCAAAATGAGATTTTAATGATGCTTCTGCGTCTACTTACTTCTATCCGTATATTAATATTTTACGATTTAACAAAAATTTCTCAGTGTTTCCAATATTGAGTTTTAGTATCTTTTTAACTAATTGCCCACAATGCCAAGAATTGAAAAAAAATTATTACCAAGTTTTAAAATTATTACTTTCATTAATATTTTGCATATTTATTTATATTTGTATTATAGTTATAAATAATAATAATTATTGTTTAATAGTGTTAAAATTGTTGACATTTATTTTATACAATAACAAAACAATTATACAGACTACGCATATATTGTTTTCACTATGGTTGTAGCGCTACAAAAAATAAAAACTAAATCCAGTCATTTTATAAAGCAGCTAAAGGGTTAGACAGCCGAATTGGCTGAAAACCTGAAAAACATAATATAATAATTATGGGAGACTTAAATATTGATTTTCTACAAAATAATATGAAAAAACATAAATTATTTGATATACTGGATTCATATAACTGTGTGAATGTAGTAAATGAAGCGACACGGGTGTCCGAAAACACATCAACGGGGCTGGATTATATCATAATTAGTAGAAATGTGAACTATCTTTCATCAAAAGTCTTGAATACATTATTATCAGATCATACTGGACAAATTATAACTTTAGACTGTGAGGAAACAAGAGAACAAACAACAATAATATTAAAAAAAAAAGAAAATTTTCACATATTAATAGAGAAAATATGAAATACATATTAGGAACTGAAATAGGAAAAATAAGTATTTATAATGAGAATATGGAACATTTTTGGGGATATTTCAAGTATTGTTTTGATGTTAGTTTCCCCACTCATATTCAAAAAGTACCTAAAACCAGTAAAATCAAATACCTGGATAACTAAACAGATCATTGGAGAGGGTCGCGAATTAAGGAAGCTGTTCAAAGAAAAAATTATAACAGTGAATTAGAGGAAAAGTACAAAAGACTAAAAAAAGAACAGAAGAACAACATAGAAGATGCCAAAAAAGGCGCTATTCATAGACGATTTAAGATAAAGCTAAGATCAATCTTAGCTAAGATAAAACTTAACTTATTCATAGACGACTTTAGGTTGGATTTAACGCTAAGTTCATTTTTATCTCTTACTTAAATTTAAAACAAGCAAATGCAGACTTAAGTTCATCTTAAATATATTTGTACATGAAATTTTTTGACATTTGGACATTTTATCAAATTTGAAAGAACGTTTTCGAAAAAAAAATATAAAATATACGTAATTAAATATTTACATTAGAGAGTTTTTGCAAAATACCGTAAGTTGTACGGTAACGCTATTTTGACAGTTTGAGTAATTGCGCATGCTCCACAATAACGTTAACGTTAACATAAATGCGGTAATCTAGTTTTTTTACGCTATTTCCTTTCGGATACCGTAAGTAACCACGTGTGAAATCGAACCTGTAATTTTGAATAATTTTGTAAATTTATAAATTTATATTAATAAGCCCAATGCTCTTAATTCTAGTAGCTCTTCCATGTTTTTAAAAGCAATAATTATCAAAAATTCAAGTGTATTACCTTGAAAAAATTCATACATTTACTTAAAAATCAAAGAAAGTAAGGCTATTATACTGAACTGTCAAAATAACGTACAATAATTTACGGTAATGTTGAAAAAACTCTAAAACTATATTTTACGGTAAATAGGAATACGGTAATGGTCACGTGACAAATAGCGTTACCGCATAATTTACGGTATTTTGCAAAAACTCTCTATTAAGTATTGATGTAATAAATATTTTAAATGTAAGTAGATGAAAAGAAAAATTGAATCAAATTAACGTAGTTTTATAAGTAATTCAACCTCTAAATATTTTCAGTTGCAAAAAAATTTTCATGTGCGACGAAAATATCGATTTGCAGTATGTATTTGACGAAAAACTTACAATTTTGTAGACAACTAACTAAAAAATATGTGGAAAACAGAACAAATAAGGAATTATTACTTACTTCTGTGGCAGAATATTTTGACTTCTTACCGTTCCTACTTACATTTTTTGTGTAAGTACCCACGTATTTTTTTAATGTAAATATTTATAAACAAAACGATGGTTTAACATAATATTTTATTATACTTTAGTTAATCTTAATTTATTATTACATTTTCTTTTAGTTGTTTCCTACTGAAATGTTAAAAATAATCGGAACCACACTGGAATTACTTAATGTTTTAAGCCTCTAAGTACCACAGTTTATGTTTAAAATTATAAAAATCTAAATCATGGACAAAGTTTATATCTATCTTATACTTCTTTTGTAAAAATTTTTAATAAATAAACAAATATTTTAGTATACGTTATAATTTATATTTTATTGTAACTTCATAAGTCACTCAGATTACATAAAACTGATTATATAAACACAAAACAATTATAATACAATATTTACACAAATTACATGTTTTAAAGACAATTCACATTTTAAAAAAATAATATTAAAATAGTCACATGATACTACATACATATATGTATTTTATAAAATTTTAAATTTATTTGCGACCACGTCTTTAGGTTCTGCATTTTAAACAAACGAGCATAAAGGTACTACGTACGGACATATTCTAACAGTTTAAATAATATTTACAACAAAGAAATTTAAATTTCCAATAAACAGATTTTTCCGTTAATATTTGTTATTTATTATAAATTAAATTAAAAGGCATAATTATGTATACTTTTGTATTATTTTAATAATTACAGCAAAAATATTAAAAATTTTAATTATTTAGTAATAGAATTTTCATTAATTTAGATACTTCGCGCTACAACTGTTAAAATATTTTTCGTCTTTCTGATTGCTTCCAATTGGTGAATTAATTGTAAAGATGGTGTACACCCTACAATTATCATTAAAACTAGCTTCAAGCTTGTCGTTACTAGAACGTCTTCAAGTAAAGGTCCCGAGGCCGGACCTATCGATTTCGATGAAACTTAAATATATTGTAGAACACTAAAAACTAAGGGACACGTATTTTTTTTTATCTGCGGAAAAACGGTTTGAAGGGGTGAAATCGCCCTCCAAAAATTGGGGTAAAGATTTAATTTTTCAAATATCTCGAAAACAGTAAGAGATAGAGCAAAAGTTTAAATTGGCGATATTGCTCTTTTTTAAAGAGCTATCTATTGATATGCAATTTGTTCATATTACGTCAACAGGGGTGGTTAGGGGTTGAAATTTGGGGGTTAATTTTGCAAAAAGGGGGTGAAAAATAAACAATATAAAAATTTTGTTTACAGATTTGAAATCTACGTCAAAAAATCTAATTGACCTATTTTTGCTCAATGCCCTAATATTAAGTCTAGGGGTAGTTAACTAGAGGGTGACTATGTCGAATAGTCGTACAATTTGGGTATTTCAAGAAGTTCTTCTTCATGGAAAATAGCTTAAGACAATTAGAATAACGTAGAAATGAAATTCTCGAATTCAAAATTGAGTTTGAGCAACATTGGAGAGCGGGTGAGTCACCCTCTTAAATTACATACTAGTTTATATACACTAATTTTTGCTATTAACACACTGATAGTGGGTAAAATAATGTCACAATAAGTGGTTCTGAAGTTGGACTAAAATGAAATTCTCGAATTCAAAATTGAGTTTGAGCAACATTGGAGAGGGGGTGAGTCACCCTCTTAAATTACATACTAGTTTACATACACTAATTTTTGCAATTAACACACTGACAGGGGGTAATAATGTCACAATAGATGGTTCTGAAGTTAGACTATCGTATGTAAGGTTTTTATTAGGTTTCGTTATTTTAGGTTAGGTTATGTAATTTTCGGTATCGATAATTTTCGATAAGGAAAACTATAATATCCATTAAAAAACAAACCTAATAAAGACCTTACATATGATAGTCCAACTTCAGAACCACTTACTGTGACATTATTTTACCCACTATCAGTGTGTTAATAGCAAAAATTAGTGTATATAAACTAGTATGTAATTTAAGAGGGTGACTCACCATTCGAGAATTTCATTTCTACGTTATTCTAATTGTCTTAAGCTATTTTCCATGAAGAAGAACTTCTTGAAATACCCAAATAGTACGACTATTCGACATAGTCACCCTCTAGTTAACTACCCCTAGACTTAATATTAGGATATTGAGCAAAAACAGGTCAATTAGATTTTTTGACGCAGATTTCAAATCTGTAAACAAAATTTTTATATTGTTTATTTTTCACCCCCTTTTCGCAAAATTAACCCCCAAATTTTAACCCCCAACCACCCCTGTTGATGTAATTTGAACAAATTTCATATCAATAGATAGCTCTTTAAAAAAGAGTAATATCGCCAATTTAAACTTTTGCTCTATCTCTTACTGTTTTCGAGATATTTGAAAAATTAAATTTTTACCCCAATTTTTGGAGGGCGATTTCACCCCTTCAAACCGTTTTTCCGCAGATAAAAAAAAATACGTGTCCCTTAGTTTTTAGTGTTCTACAACATATTTAAGTTTCATCAAAATCGATAGGTCCGGCCTCGGGACCTTTACTTGTTAGTGTTCGTAAAAAAGTCTTAGTTTTAACTTTGCTAAGTGCAAACTTACAAGGAGTATCACGGGGGTGTACCCCTCCGATTTTGTTTATTTTTTGATATGTTGTAGAACATCGAAAAATAAGAGACACGTATTTTTTTTAGCGGCTGTAAAGCGGTTTGAAGGGGTGAAATCACCCTTCAAAAATTGGGGTAAAAATTTAATTTGTCAAATATTTCGAAAACGGTAAGAGATAGGGCAAAAGTTTAAATTGGCGATATTACTCTTTTTTAAAGGGCTATCTATTGATATGAAATTTAGTATAGATATCTATAGATATGCAGTTTAAATTACATCAACAGGGGTGGTTGGGGGTTAAAATTTAGGGGTTAATTTTGCGGAAAGGGGGTAAAAAATACAATATATTAAAATTTTGTTTACAGATTTCAAATCTATGTGAAAAATCTAATTGACCTGTTATTGCTCAATTTCATAATATTAAGTTTAGGGGTAAGTAACTAGAAGGTGACTGTGTTGACATAATCATACTATTTGAGTAATTCAGGAACTTCTTCATGGAAAATAGCTTAAAACAATTATAATAACATAAAAATGATATTCTCGAATTCAAAATTAAGTTTGATCAACACTGAAGAGGAGAGGGGGAGGGGGGGTGAGTCACCCTCTTCAATTACATACACTCATTTTTAGTATTAGTGTACCTATATATATTATATAGTACTTAAAGGTAGCAAGCTATGGGCATTCCAAACGTATTACGACTATCAAAATATAGTTTTCGTTATCGAAAATTATCGATATCGAAAATAATAATATTTTCAAGATTGATAATACATACGGTAGTGTAACTTCCGAAGCACTTATTTTGACATTATTATCCTCCGCCAGTATATTAATTAATAAATGAGTGTATGATAACGTAATGTAATTTAGGAGGGTCACTCACCCCCCCTCTTCAGTGTTGATCAAACTGAATTTTGAATTCGGAAATATCATTTTTACGATGTAATGATTATTTTAAGCTATTTTCCATAAAGAAGTTTCCGAATAACTCAAATAGTATGATTATGTCAACACAGTCACCCTCTAGTTACTTACCCCTAAACTTAATATTATGAAATTGAGCAAAAACAGGTCAATTAAATTTTTTCACGTAGATTTGAAATCTGTAAACAAAATTTTAATATATTGTATTTTTTAACCCCTTTTCGCAAAATTAACCCCTAAATTTTAACCTCTTCACTACTGATTTTTAAAAATTTTTTTATACTCAATGACTATATATTTGTCTAGCGTACTGGACATCATTTTAAGCAAGCGTTCATTTTGATTAAAATTTTTAATCTCTTATCTCTAAATAATCGTAATTTGTGTAATTTTAAATAATATTTAGAAATTTTTAGTTTTTCTCAGTTAAAATTCATGTAAGAGTACCCCTAAATTTAATGTCCAGTATAATGGACACCAGTAGCGAAGAGGTTAACCCCCAACCACCCCTGTTGATGTAATTTAAACAAGTTGCATATCTATAGATTTTCGAAATATTTGACAAATTAAATTTTACCCCAATTTTTGAAGGGTGATTTCACCCCTTCAAACCGCTTTACAGCCGCTAAAAAAAAATACGTGTCTCTTACTTTTCGATGTGCTACAACATATCAAAGAATAAACAAAATCGAAGGGGTACACCCCCGTGATGCTTCTTGTTAGAGTTATCTTGTCTTTATGAATAGCACTCATAGATTTTACAATTGCTAGCCCACAAGATATTTTGATAGGGATAAACAGATTGCTTAGCAACGACATTAAAATTAACGAAAAACTCTTATTACATCATGAAAATAGGGTTATTAACGAATTAACAGATATTTTAAAGATATTCTCAGAATTCTATTCTGAATCTGTAACGCAAAAATTAGCTCATAATTTCGGAAATAACTTATCTAGTGATTGTACTAGAACTTACAGAAGAAACTCACAATCAATGTTTATCTTTCCGGCAGATAATGTTGTGTTACAAGCCGGGTTTATTATTTAAAATTTAAATATTTTATATAGTACAGTCATTTGGTTTAAATAAAAGGGGTTACCTGGAAAGTTTTCCGGGAGTTTTGAAAATGGGTGATCTTATAAATTTTAAGGTGCTCTTTTCGAATTTCCATTTTGCTACCTCGTATCTTCGCCGCTCGCGCCGCCATATTGGAAAAATGACGTCGAAAAGAAGTTTTTTGGCGATATCTCCTTTCCGAGTCATTTTACGAGGAAAATATTTATACACAAAATTAAACTAGAGAAAATTTCCTACAATTTATGTCATAACAATTTTTTTCGTAAAATCAATAGTTTCGGCGTACGAGCCCCGCAAAGTGTTAATTAATACGCGTTTTCGCGAAATAAGTCGTTTCCACACCACCTTGAGGAATAGTGAGCGTAGCACACTATTAGGTTGGTCGTCCATTGGTTGCGGACAACTGCGATATTTGATTCAGACGATTACGCTTGTCGTTCGTCCGAAATAATATGTTTACTGTCCGTCTACTAGCTCAATATTGGTCAGTATCTTTCGTTTTAATTTTTTTTTCGCAAGGTATAGATGATATAAAAATGCGTAAAAACAATTTGTGGCACGTAATATGCAAAGTTACATAGTTATAATTGTAATTTACCTTCAGTTTCGTTTCAATAAAAATAAAAATCTCATGAAACGGACTTCTTCGCGCGAAAAAATCCAAACAAAATTGAATTTGTTCGCATGTTGTAATTATACCTACGGAAACGGACGAATGAGACGCTTTCAATGGACGAGGATGTATAGCTTCACAGCTGTTTGTATCGTTCGTCCGTTTTCACGCGTATTCGTCCGAATTAAATATCACACATTTCTGCATCCATAGAACGACCAGCATTATTCATCTACGCTGACACATATTTTTCTTATATTTATGAAATATAATATACTATGAGTTGTAGGTATAAGGTTACTACAATGGTAACCTTGGTAGGTACTGTTGAAGAATATGAACCTGCAACACCTGGTCCATTAGGAAAATTTAAACGAAGAAGATTACGCTAAATTTCCGAACTATACATGACAAGGGGATTAGGGCTACTGAGCAAACCACATTAAAAAAATGCGTAGCTTACTCTACCTCAAGGTGGTGTGGAAACGAGTTACTCCGCAAAAACGCGTATTTAGTAACATTTTGCGGCGCTCG
This sequence comes from Brachynemurus nebulosus, assembly GCA_035578155.1. Classification (NCBI taxonomy): domain Eukaryota; kingdom Metazoa; phylum Arthropoda; class Insecta; order Neuroptera; family Myrmeleontidae; genus Brachynemurus; species Brachynemurus nebulosus. Next base: position 4,310,197 of record JAPWDM010000002.1, on the reverse strand, counting down.
TACGCTGAAACTATTGATTTTATCACAAGATCTTTTTCCCAGGTGGCTGAGGGTGTTGGACGTGTGACTCAACATACTAGTGTTTCTCCAATCAAAAATGTTCCTGAGACATCTAAACGGATTGAACCACGTGATGAAACGGTGACAACTTTACATAGTGAGGAGCAGGTATCGGAGCCGACAGAAGAGTTCAAGATTGTCCAGTACAAACGTGGAAATAAGAAAGAACACAAAAGACCTACACTAACAGGTGCTAAACTAGGCACTAAGATTCAAACTGTTGAAGCTAGACGTTGGATTTTTATTTCACGTCTTGACAAAAACACTACGGAGGATGATGTACTAGAATACTGTAATGACATAAATATAAGACCCATAAGCTGCTCAAAATTACAAATATAGTCGACCGAGGCTGCGGCATTCAAAGTGGCTATTCCAGCTGAATTGTTCGAAAGTGCTATGGATGCTCAGTTGTGGCCCCGTAACGCAATAATTAGGGAATTCAGGAAACCAAAAATAAATTTTCCTCCACCAGCCACACTGACAAAGAAGTCATAACTAAACATATTAAAAATAAACAAGAAGTAAATATTTACCACCATAATGTCCAGTGCCTCAGGAATAAACACTTGGAGATAGAATTAGCACTAATGGAAAATAACAACATATTCCATGTGTTATGTATTACAGAACACTGGTGTAAAATGGATGAAAAAATACAACTCGACAACTATGAACTTGCAGTGCAATACAGTAGAAAAACGGCTAAAAATGGAGGATGTAGCATATATGTTAGAAACGGGTACGAATTTAGAATAATCAATACAGATGAGTTTGCAAAAGAATTCCATTTTGAAGTGACTGCGATAGATTTAAGGAAATTTGAAATGATTGTAGTATGCGTGTACAGATCACCTACAGGGAATAATGTGTTTCTTGAGCAATTTGGGCATCTTCTAGAAACAATTGCAAATCGACATGCATATAAATTAATCATTTGTGGTGATTTTAACATTAATATTTTGGACCTAGACAATGGAAACACCAAATCATTTATCGAAATTTTGAATGAGTTTGGATTGGAGACTACAATCAGTGGAATTACAAGGCAATCAAGTCATAAGGGTACGTGTCTCAATAACATATTAGTAAATAATCAAATAGTCAGTTACAATGCACAAATACTACAGAGCGACATCTCGGATCACTATGCTCAGTCAATAACTATAAACCCGATGATTCAAATAAATAATACAACAACTGAATATCCAAGAACTTTTAATAAAAATAATATTACATTGTTTACATACCTTAATTCAAATGAATCTTGATTGACGGTCCTGAACGAAAGTGATCCAGATAGAGCATATAATCTATTTCATGAAATTCGGAACTATCACATATCACAGTGTTTCCCACTTAAAATTATTAAACAAACAAACCACAATAAGAAAAATGAGCACAACTGGGTGACAGACGAAATTATTCAAATGTCAACACTAAAAAACACAATACACAAGTTAACTCAGGAATTTCCACACAATATGCAATTGAAAGATAATTATAATTTATGCAAAAAGTCATTAAAACATAAAGTAATTGAAGCTAAAAAGATTGCTAACAAAAATCATTTATATAATAGCAGTAATTTTATAAAATCAGCGTGGCAAATAATAAAAAAAAAACACAGCTGGTACAAATAAAAACAAGCCTGACATACTATTGTCCCATAATAACCAACTGATTCAAAATAAACAAGAAATCGCAAAAATTTTTAATAACCATTTTGCTAATATAACACTAAACCTGCCGGAACCAAACTATAATAGAATCTAACTGATACTACCAAAATATGCAATCTTATTTATATGCAGAAAAATACTAATTCGTGTGGACCGGACGGGGTGCCAATAAAAGTTTTGAAATCTAGTGCCATTTATATGTCCTTACCATTAGCACACATTTTGAATGTGTCCTTCACTAATGGTTGGTATCCATCCTTATTGAAAAAATCAAGAGTTAAGCCAATATTCAAAAATGGAGACCCTACAAGAGCGAATAATTATAGACCAATTTCACTTACCTCGAACATATCAAAGGTATTTGAAAGAACTGTGTATTCTAGACTTATGAATTACTTGCAAAAGTTTGGAATCCTTAACAATAAACAATTTAGATTCATACCTAACCAAAATACTGAGTCAGCAATATTCAACACAATTAAATCAATTATCTATAATTTAAGTAAAAATGAAAAAGTATTTTCCCTATTTGCGGACTTAAGTAAAGCCTATGATTGTGTTGATCACGATTTATTATTGTACAAACTTAGTAAATATGGAGTCCGAGGAATAGCATTAAAATGGTTCCAATCATATCTGCAGGAACGGACACAAAGCGTTAATATTGATGGCTATCAATCCAGCATAATCCATCTAAAAAGAGGGATACCACAAGGGAGTGTACTTGGGCCTTTGCTATTTTTAGTATATGTGAATGATTTGCCAAATAATATAACTTATAATATAACGCAGTTTGCTGACGACACAAACTTGATCATTAGTGAATCCACTCTTCAGAATGCAATTGAATCATTAAAGGACGCATTCAATAAATTGGAGAGTTGGTTTAGTGCTAACTCTCTTAGTTCGAACGTAAAAAAAAACAAATATCCTGCAATATACTAGAAAGAACCAAGACAGAATACTGAAAATTAATCTACAGGGGGAAGAGCTAAAAACTGTGGATTATTGCAAATTTTTGGGGATTCAGTTGGATAGTCAATTAAATTGGAAACCTCACATTGATTTCTTAAGAAATAAAATAACTAAATATGTATTCCTTTTAAGACAATTGTCCACACTAGTTGACATAGAAACAGCTCTACAAGCTTATTACGTCTTTGTATACTCGTCGCTTAGATATGGCGTGATATTTTGGGGAAATTCAGTCAACCGTAGCCAAATATTTTTATTACAGAAAAAGTGTATAAGAGCAATCTTTAATTTACGACAAACAGATACATGCGTACCATTTTTCAAAAAACATAAAATACTGACGCTACAATCCATCTATTACTATGAAGTAGCGATTTTCGCGAAAAAGTATTCTAATTTATTTCCTCAAATGTGCGATGTACATACCTATGACACTAGGGGGGCCAAGCAGCTTTACACGCCACAGACGGTTAAGAAATACATCTTTAGGAACATATGTGATATGCTGCCGCGGGTTTATAATAAGATTGTGCCTAATGAGTTGAAAAAATTGCCTATTCTACAATTCAAAAAACAATTTGAAGAATATCAAATCGACTGTGCATTCTATGACATTGACCTAAATTAGTAATACAATGTTGAGAACCACTGATTTCGTGGTCTCTAATCCAAAAGCTTACAATTGGTGTATCTGTTGTTTATGAGTACCATCTATTGTATAATCCTGTAATTACTAATTACCAATACTATAAGTCTGTTGTCAGCTATCAGTAATCAATAATGTTATTTTTTGCTTTTGTTGTTATTAATTATGTTGTTTATTTTAATATATATATATATATATATATATATATATATATATATATATATATATATATATATATATATATATATATATATGTATTCAGTGTTACAACTTGACTTGTTCTGTCCATGTTAATAATGGTTTTTGAATAAAGTGTTATTATTATTATTATTATTATTATTATTTTACGAAAAAAATGGTGAAGACAAAAATTGTAGGAAATTTTCTCTAGTTAAATTTTGTACATAAATATTTTCCTCGTAAAATGACTCGGAAAGGAGATATCGTCAAAAAATTGCTTTTCGACGCCATTTTTCCAGTATGGCGGCACGAGCGGCAAAGATACGAGGTGGCAAAATGGAAATTCGGAAAGAGCACCTCAAAATCTATAAAATTACCCATTTTCAAAACTCCCGGAAAACTTTCCAGGTAAAACTACCAGATGAATGTACTAATATGGGAATAATAATAATTCCAAATTAAAAAGTTTGTATCGAATTTTAAGTTTTATTAAAGTAATGCGTAGATACATATTCTAATCTAATGAACACTTGCATAAACAAATGCATACATAATTTATTAAATATTTCTATAAACAAAAGGGTCATTCATCGAAGTAGCGGCAGTAGAGAGGCTAGGTCGTTACTACGGCACGTATGTTCTACGGCACACTACGCGTCAAAAGTATAGACCCCGATAATGGGTGGCCGAATAATTTTGTGTCGTACTGTACTTGGCTTATCAGACTTCCGGCTGCTAATTGGTCTGTAGTTTTTATCAGTGTGGGCGCGCGACAAGCCACTGTTGTTTGTTGAGTCAGTTAATTGGTCTGTGCGTTGTGCGATAAGGCTTTGTTGTTTGTTGAGTTATAGTTAATTGGTCTGTGCGTGGGTGTTTTATGCTCATTAAAATTAAATGAACTTTGATCTCATTAAAAATAATTGGATAGTTTTTTTGAACGTTGCGCTCATTAAAGTTAATTGGGTAGTTATTTTGAGCTCATTAAAAAAGCTGATAAAACATTCCGGACTTCGGAATTGTGATATCATAGCTATTTTTAGAAAAAAACCCCACCAAATTTCATGAGTGTATGAAAGTGGCGAGTAAGAAATTCGATAGCGCAGCAAGTATTGAGCAAGCAGCGAGATTTTACTCTAACAATGGAAAACTATCAACAACTTAGAAAGAGTTACAAAAGTTTAATTAAAGACAACGAGCTTAAAGAGGGTGAAAAATATAAAATTTGTGGTTTTCGACGTGTGAAGACAAAGTTTGGTGAGCGGTTTGTTGTGGAATTGGAAACGCATTCGTTGTTCTTACTGGCCCGATTCAATCGATTAACGGACAAGGACTTAAAGGAAATGCAAGAACAGAAGCTTGCAATCACTAGCCGCGGCAAGATTGGTGTAAATTCTTTCGACATTGATTTGGTTTCTGGTGAATAGAGTACTAACAGTAGTAATGGATCCCCTGCAACAAATACAGCAGCAGCAGCAGTCGGATGAGGCTTACATATCCGAAGCATGTTATAATCCAACATGTGATGGTGCTAATCATGAATGGATCAATTTCGGATTCAGCCAACCAACTTATTCGACTAATTTCTATTACAACACACAACCATCAGCTGATTTACTTCTAGAGAAATTAAATACACTGGGTGCTGGAGTTCAGAAGACAAGAAAACCATTCAGGAACCTATCAACTTTAACGCCAGGTGTACCACTCACAATTCTTAATGCGAGGAGGATGAAACATGGTTCAACTATTATTGTTGAATTTGAATCATTTAAAATATATTTACCTAAACGTTTTACTAATAATTTAAATGAGTTAGAAATTAGTAAACTCTGCAAATATTATCCAGTTTATAAGAATCAAAAATGTGTTGAACTTGTAGCATAAAAGATATTTATAATAAATGAAAAAAACATACATTGTGTGTGTAATTATGTTTTTATCATTCTCAACAAATTAATGTACAAACATCCCCCATATTATGATAGCAGCAAAAGTTTGCAAAAAAATGTTAATATAGCGAGAGATATCGGCTAGTTTTAAGTAATTTTAACATCAAAGGAAAAAAACTCATTAGTTTAACCATCGTTAAAAGATAAGCACTAAAATCATCTGTCGCTTGCGTTTGTTTAATAAAAATTCACTCATTCATAAAATAGCAGTCTAAAAAATCAGTCATTCAAAAAAGCGCAGCCCAAGAATGGAAACAAGCAACTATAATCAGGTGGGCAATTGGTGGTATTGTCCATTTAACAGGAGTCACCAGGTCTTAATGGAGCGCTCATTCCGACACTACATCAAATGTCGAAAAGCATTTTTGGAGGAGCATCCAGTATGTAAAAATAAAAAGTATTTATAATTTCTTAACCTTATTGATTTATTATTTCTGGTTTTTATGTTTAGAATCGAAAGCCGCCCGAGTACGAAGAAAAATTTACGAAGGGTTTCTTAGATAATTTATTTATATAAAAACTATTGTATTTTTATATTAAAAAAAATTATTTTTTGTTTTTATAGGACCAAATTGGATACCACAATTTAGACCGGGGTGAATTTAATAAAAAATTTTTATATATAAATATATTGTTTTTTTCTGTCACCCAATCCCTAAACAACCTTTAAATTTTCAGAAAATATGCAGTGTACATATACCTAGTAAAGGTTATATCTAATAATAATAATAATAATAATAATAATAATAATAATAATAATAAACACCTCGTTTCAAGTAGCAATAACAACAATATAGGGAGTGATGTGACAAACCCGTCCGTGAATGTACTACGGTACTTTTACGGATTGGTTTGGCACATTACCCTTCCACAGAGCCTAATACCTTGCATAATGCCGGTATAGGTGAATGTTACCCAGTACTGTCCTACTAAGTAGTGAGCGCCAGGTTGGCGTAAAAGTCTATAATAATAATAATAATAATAAAAATAATAATAATAATAATAATAATAATAAAAATGCTGGGCTAAAATCCATCCTTCACGTCCCCGTTCGTGCCCAGCGGGCAACTGTTAGCTTCGGCTAGCAGGCTGACGAGGCTCTGGTAAAATTTTCGGCGACGATGAACGTCGTATGACCGACCGAGGTTATATCCCCCGTATAAGAGAAGTGCCACCGAAAGTTGAGACGCGTCTGTAAGTACCTTGACCGGAATTCAGCACTGAGGGAGCCTAGTAACTTGTATGGGTGTGGTTGCCGGAGTTGTGAATCGTGTTCGGGTTAGTCGAATAAGTGATAATTGTTGCTGTGATTTTTATTTTTCATCTTTGGTGATATTTTCTGTGGTGTTTTTATCTGTCCTAGTGTCCACTGGATGGTGCACTCCAGTGTGACACAATTGTGATCTGCTCTGTGATAATGTTGATTTCTGTCCCTGTGGCTTCGACGGGTAGGAATGCGGCGTTTGACGCATTCATTCGTGTCGGCCACACGTGTGAGTCAACGTCTGCCCGAACGGCTTGAGCGAGCTCGTCTAGTAAGGAGACGTTGTCGTCCCTCGCACGGATGCGTTTGTCGGCGTCCTTGGCCGCTTCCGCCCCGTCGAAGTGATAGGAACTTAGGTCGGATCCATTGTGATACTCTGTGGCGTTGTCCCGTTCTCTGGTGCCTCGACTCGGACGAACGTGGCCTAGTCATCGTACCGGTCTCCCGTGTAGGTTGACCCCGACACCTGACAGAACGGCACATGTACCCAGTAATCAGTTATCTGACAGAACAGTACATGTTGCTCAGTAATCAGATGTCACTGTCCCTACACGTGTGAGTTCCTAGGTGTTGACGAAGCCATTTCGGAATTGTCGAGACTATGGGGAGCGGAATCGTGTCACAGAGCAAGAAATTTTGAAAACTGTGATATTGTTGTTGTTGTTTTTTAATAAGATTGATTTTAATTTGTTTTATTTTAACGATGTACCACTGAGGGCCTTTTCCACCCGAGGTGGTACATCAATTGTTGTTCTTATCTGTGATATTTTGTCGTGCCGCTGTAGGCTTGCTGTTGTGATCCTTCAGCGGTATCGTTTTTAACTACTTATTGCGGCACTGGTCGGCCTGTGGCTTCCCAGTGACGTAATAAGATTTCGCTTTCCTTGTGATATTTCTTGGGTGATATTTCTAGTCAGAATTTTCCACTCCGAGGCCCTTTACACCTCGGAGATTCATAGTTGGATTTCAGACCTTGGTGACCGGACGCTCTGGCTAGCCCTTAGCGTACCGCCACCAAGGACTGTCCGTACTATTTAGGCCCTGGGATGGCAGGGCTCATCGTTGAATTTTAATATGTGTATGTTGTCCATTGTCTATTGCATTTATGTGTTCCTGTCTTTATGTGTTGTTTTTATCTTTACTGAGTTTTGGCGGCGCATGCCCTTAGTAGGCGATGCCGCCGGGTGCTGCTGACCGCGCCATCCACCGGCAGCAGTACCCCAATTTTAATTAAAAAAAAAAAAAAAATAATAAAAATAATAATAAAAGAAACGTAAAATAGAAAGACACATCCACACACATACACAAACACACACACAAACACAAACAGTCCTTTCCCTTTCCTCTGTCCCTACTCCTACCTACCATCTGAGGACACGAAAACGAACTAGGCTTTCACAGCCCTCTGTCATTGAGCCAACATCTACGCTCCCACAAAAGTCTCGCCGTACGACCCAGTGTACACCAAAATAGACGAATAACACCTTGTTTCAAGTAGCAATAACAACAATATAGGGAGTGATGTGACAAACCCGTCCGTGAATGTACTACGGTACTTTTACGGATTGGTTTGGCACATTACCCTTCCACAGAGCCTAATACCTTGCATAATGCCGGTATAGGTGAATGTTACCCAGTACTGTCCTACTGAGTAGTGAGCGCCAGGTTGGCGTAAAAGTCTATAATAATAATAATAAAAGGCTTTCACAGCCCTCCTCTGTCATTGAGCCAACATCTACGCTCCCACAAAAGTCTCGCCGTACGACCCAGTGTACACCAAAATAGACGAATAACACCTCGTTTCAAGTAGCAATAACAACAATACAGGGAGTGATGTGACAAACCCGTCCGTGAATGTACTACGGTACTTTTACGGATTGGTTTGGCACATTACCCCTCCACAGAGCCTAATACCTTGCATAATGCCGGTATAGGTGAATGTTACCCAGTACTGTCCTACTGAGTAGTGAGCGCCAGGTTGGCGTAAAAGTATAATAATAATAATAATTTAGTTATTCAAAAAATATTTTCACAAAAAATTAAAAAAGTGAGATAAACAATTTTGTCGAAAAAATAAACCAACAAAAGTGAAATAAGTAATTTTGTTAAAAATTTACAAGCAATTAAATAATATAATAGTGAAATATGATTTCTAATTTTAGAAATATATAATTGTGATTATTAATTTTTAATGTGGTATTTTTTATTTTACTCATATGAGGGATTAGGATGGCTTTCATTATGAGAAAAGATTGACTAAAGGTGAAAATAAATTAAAAACTATTTCTTAGAAACATTTCATTTTTTATTTAAATATATAAGTATACATAGGCAGGGCTAAAGCATTGATAATACAAAAAAAATGTGTGTATATATGTACCGTCATTTAGGGTGGAATTGATCAAAAAAAAAATATTTTGGTCTTAATTTTATAGAAATAAAACACAATCGGAGCAAAATGGGTTTATATGTATAGACGATGGTAATACGGACCTTATTGCAAAATGTCGTTTCCTTACATATCAAAAGATAATCTACAGGAAGCAAGGAAGCCATGAAAAATTTCATACTCGTTATGGGGTGACATTGTTCACACGAATTCGCAGCCCTGAAAACGCACTTTCTTCATTAAGAGTAGGCCCGACGAGAGGGTGGTGTAGCCGGGGTTACAGCCTCGCGGATCGGGCTTAAGGAGGGAATCCGTAGCTGTCCGCAGAAGGCCAGAAAAAAAGTTAAGTTTTGGTTCATCGCTTATTTTTTGGGGAGGAAAATTTTTAAAAATGACGGTTTTAGTTCCAGGGCCCGCCATTTTTTCCACAGCCCTAATTAAGAGTATAAAAACTGTTTGACCACCATTTTTTTTTTAATTTTCAAAAAAATTCTTATTGTAAAAAAGTTTGTTTGATGCTTATAATAAATTTTAAGAGTTTTAAAGAGTATAAAACATGGTCAGATACATCGTATACAAGCCCGACGAGAGGGTGGGATAGCCGGGGTTTGTAGCCCCAGGGCCCGGGCAGAAAAATGGGGCCTGGGAAAAAGTAAGAACCTTTCTTTTGGCTCGTCGTTTATTTTTTGGGGGTATATTTTTAAGAGATATGCTCTATTCCCGGGGCCCGCCATTTCTCTCTACGGCCCTGATCGTATACGGCTATACGCAATTAATCTTTCAATACAATAATTGAACAATCTCACCCCATGTATATGATTAATCTCAACCCCACGCAATAATATGTCCAATATGACAAAAAATACTGAACTGATTATGTACAGCCAAGCACGCGATGGTTACAAAGCATCAACAATTATGTGTATTTTATTAAAATATAAAAACTGTGTTTAGATTTTGACTTATCAGATAAAGTTTTAAAAGTTCACTTTCACCCAAAAATACGACTTCTTTTAATACACTATATTTTTTTTAAATATATGGAACTGCTGAACTTGACGTGTATAGGATATTTTCAACCATCTTATTTCTTCCATTATCGGTCGGTAAAATCGCATTCTAAGCTATAGTTCTGGCGCTATATTCAATTTAAAAAAATATGATTTAGTGAACAATCTCACCCCCGATTATTATCAATTTCACCCCAAATGACGGTAATTATTAATTTTGTGAGATTTAAGGACATATTTTTTTCATCACTCCAACCAGGTGAATTCGGGGTTGACAATGGACAGCTCCTCTATATGAAAAAACAAAAAAATTAAATATTACCAATATAATAAATATATGTATACATACCGTTAATTATGAAAAAATCTGCAAATCGTTTTTCACCATTAAAATTTAATGCTAGAGTTATTTCACCAATCGCCCGATAGCCTACACTATGATAAAAAACAACTTTTGTCGACTCGTGTCGATACAAATTGAGCGCCCATAATGGAATTTTAGAAATGCTAATAATATTGCAATTACAGTTATAATCAATACCGATTGTTGGAGCAAATAATACATCATCAATTTTTTCCAAAAAGTAAAAAGCTTTTCTGTATGTATTTATACGCATAGCTACATTGTATCTAATACGAGCAATCAGTATATTTTCTTAATTAGAAATAAAACTAATTATAATTATCTGGCGGTTTTTTATATTTCAACTTATGGTTTGAATATAGCACCGTTGTTGCTGTTGTTGTTGTTGTTGGAGTTATCAGAAGGCATTTTAATTAGATAAACGATAACTGTTTTCAATTGTATGTTCAAATGCCGCTTTATAATTAAAACAGCCATAAATATTAACTGTTACAAAAAATTTTTATGATATTTGATCATCAAACTTATGAAATATTGTTATCAACAATTTGTCCAATAAATTGTTCTAAATAGGTTTTAATTTTTTCTAAAACTGACATTTTTGGACATTTTATTTCAAACATAAATAAATCGGGTTTTTTAATTTCAATGATTTTAGCAGAAAATTCGCTATATAAATAAACTCGCTGATTTTTTAGGAAATAGTATAATAAACCATTTGTATACCGGAATACTGAATGAATGTTTAGCGGAATTTCGGGGAATTTTTGTGAAATAATACCATAGTTCTTAGCAACTAATCCAGAATCGCCTACTTCAACATAATAAAATTTATTATGAAATATATAGGTTCTACCTGTATATGTATTAAACATTGCATTAATTTTACTTTTTTGCGGTATGTGGAACAAAGATATTACAGACTTGAGAAATTCTGGGACTAATTGCATATCCGGATACGTTATTAGGTAAATTTCATTTTCAACTAAAAGAACAAGTTCATCACTAGATTTTTGATAAATTGACGAAATTTTACTAGTTTTGTGATAAAAAAGGTAAAAGTTCTTCTATTAACTTAGGTTTCGTATATTCGTTCTCATTGAGACCAACTAACTAAACTCATTGGTTATAAAATACAGTGAAACCTGCCAAGTTGGACACCTCTGTATACTGGACACCTGCTCAAGTTGGACACTTTTCAGTTGGCCTGGCGAAATTACATTGTTTTAAATGCATATTAATACTTATAAGTTGGACACCTCTATATGTTGGAAACCTGTCTAATTTGGACAGTTTTTTAAAATGATTTTTGATATTTTGACCTGTTTACGTTGGACATTCATGTATTTTACACGTGACCGAAACACGTGTTAGTCACGGTTTTGGATGCAATTCGATGGATCAGCGAAGCATGGCAAGCTGTATCTACGGAAACAATTGTTGTGTTTTAGACGAGCTGGTTTTAGTATTCCAAAAGCAAATGAAGGGGATCATAATGAAGACCCTGATTCAGAACTTCGCGATGCAATTAAATTATTACCTCCAGAGTTTCAAAATCAGTTACAAACTGCTGAAGAAATGATCACCGCCGATGCCTACTTGGAGGTACACGATCATGTCTTCAATATACATCAAGACGTTCTTGAACATGTTTTACAACTAGACGAGGAACAAGAAATCGAAGAATCTAGTGACGAGTGCGATAAAGTAGCGGAGAAACCAACAACCCCTGAAGAAGCTTTGAACGGTATAAATACCGCCATTAAGTATTTAACTGAAAACCCATGCGAACTGTTAGAAGATTTATTCAAAATTCAAAGCAAATTAGAAAGCAAAATTTTCCTAAAAATTGTATCCAAACAAACTAAGATAAGTGATTTTTTTACGAAAGATAATGTTTAAATATCTATAATATGTATGTATTACGATTGTTATTCGATAGTTTATTTCAATAAATATTGATACGTAGATGTGTGTATATGTATTACTTTAAAAATAATTAATTTTGCATTATATTCTAAATTAGTGTTAACCTTAAAATTACTAAGCGTAGATGATTTTGGTATTTTGCATATGTTGGACACCTGTATATGTTGGACAGTTTTTGATTGCACCGCGGGTGTCCAACTTAAACAGGTTCTACGGTATATACATCGTTTTATCCACAATAAGTAGCGCATCAAAATCTTTTAAAGTACATAATTTGGGGGCGACCAACGTCTTTTCATTTACACCATACAAATTTTGAATATTGGTTATAACTTCCGAATCTAACTTACGATTCCATTTTGGATTGTAATAAGGATACATAATATATTCATTATTATTATCACTGTGGGTTATTCCGACGGAATGGGCAATTTCGTGTGTTAATACAGCAAAAAGGTTTAAGCTCCCAGCTTCCTCGTCTTGTTTTAACGACTACCTTTCATCCGCATGAATATGAATTTCGGTGGTTCTGTTAAAGTATGGATAAAATGCGTGAGCCAAGACGCCCCCGCCCCCAACAAATACCTCCGAGCACCAATTAAGATATTTTTCAAAGGTGTGGTTAAGTTTACGGTTGGAAATTATGATATCGGGATTAAGATTATCATGCCGAAAAGCTAAATTCAAATGATCCTGCCACATTTGAAAGGCAGCTTGCGTTAAGTTCAAAATCTTTTGATTAGCTCCAACATAATCCCAGCTTAAATAAGTCTTATTCCACTTTCTAAGATTAAAGTCTAGGTTATCAAAATCATTAAATAAACCACCCTTCAATTTGTTGTTGTCGTTATTTAACTTTTGAATATCATTGTTTTTATTAATTCAATAGGCGAAATAACATGGTATGAAGATTAAAAATATTTTTAAAAGAACCATATTTTGATTTTTCCAAACTAGCGTTGTTGTTGTTGTTGTTCCAACAAAAGCTCGAGAGAGAGTGATTTAGAAAACATGGTGAATCTAATTTTATACCACATTCAAAATCAAATTCATATATATCTATAGATGTGTTAAAGGGATAATTTAAATAAAAAATATCATATTTTTTTAATTCATAATTTTTATTTATGTAAAATAACAGATACATACAACACAATATTTTTAAAACTACATGTTTTCTAAATAAAAGTTTTTTAAAATTATGCCATTTTCTAAAGCACACATCTTGTCAGTCGTATGAAGTAAGCATCGCCTTGAACTGTATTCGTCTCGGAGTCTGGAAAGTTTAGGGATGTCAAAAATTTCCTCCATGTTCACTATCGATGGTTGATCTTTAATCGCATCAAACAGATCCAAAACCCATTCACGTTTTTCACCACCCTTCACGTATACAAACGAGAACTTCTTTAGAATCGGTTTCAGTATGTTGCGAAGTTTTTTGTATGAAATGAAGCCGCAAGACCAGTTAAGACCATGATACTGGTGATATAGATGAGGAGCAACACGCTGGTATTTCTCTGGTAATTCACTGAAATCAAATGGCGGCTCGAACAAAGGATGTAACAAGTCATTAGATTCCTCCACAACAATACCAACTTCTTTAAAGAAAAATTGATTGTTCGGGCCTTTGTAACCTGTTACATCAAAAAAACACGATTTATTCGCCATCTTACAAAGACTGGTTTGTTTTGCAATCAACTCACGCGTTTTATATATTTTGGAAAAGCTGCATCGGTGGTGGTGGGGATTAATTAAGTACATTATTAACTAAATTAGTTAGCGAAATGTAATCAAAAATGACGTCATGAACTAGAATAGCTATTGCTGTAGTATCAGCCGGAATATCCTTCTCACATTTAAATTCCAATAGAACATCAACTGAACCGCTTTTCAATGACTCATTTTGACGCGAACAATCAATCAAAACTATTGGGGCAATATTCCTAAAATTTTCCCGCGTTAATAGCGGCTCATTATTGTTATGGTAATATGAGGATTGAAACCTAACGTACATATCATAAAGTATTGCAGATTGGTTTGTTCCGAATTTGATATGTAAATCATCATACGGGAACATTTGTGAATTTAGGAAAACTTTAAAATTGCTTAAATCACAATTGTTAAATTTGGAAACATTTTTACCAGCAATATTTTTCTGCAAAGCGAAAATGATATGTCGAGGCTTTTCCAGTTGCGTAGTTGTTTTAACAACCCAAGTGTTTTGTTGAGATGTTGGCAGCGCTGGCTGAATATATGTTTCCCACGTTCTAAAACTGATTTGTGTTGGGCTGGCTTGTTCGATATACTTTAACAGCAGTAACTTTATTTCATCGAAAACAGTTATGTGCGGTACATGCCATTCCAGTTTACTAATTTCTAGTTTCATACCCGAAGTTGAAACAAATACATCGGTATCCGTTCACGAACGAATAAGGATTAGCTCGTGTTTGGCATTTAATAAAAATTTTGGATAATCTTCAGCAAATCCAAATAATTTCTTAAGCGGAACGCAAAAACTAAAGTATGGTTGTGATAATTTTACGCTACAATTATTATCAACCGACCAACCTGCGTTTAATAATTCCTTACTTTCGCCATCATTTAAGCATAGACAGTTTTTTAACGTAGTCGTTAGACCCACATATCTAACACGCTCAATCTCAACACCATTTAATTCATACCTAATTTCATCAAACAAATATGCAATACAATTATTAAGCAATGATACACTAACCACAGGTTCTGTGTTAGTAGTAGGTTTTGGAGAGTTTGACGCCCACCTTCCCACCTGCCGACTTTTTGAGCGACCTCGGCAGGAGGCAAAACTACCGAGGCGGTTCTAGAAGCCTCCGGCGGTGGGTGGAGCAAAATTTTTGTCCAACCTAAGTGAACCCAGCGGAACTTGATCCAACCTAACGACATCTAGTGAAATTTTGTCCAACCTAAGTGAACCCAGCGGAACTTGATCCAACCTAACAGAACCTAAGGAAACTTGGTGTAACCTAACAAATATTTTCTAACCTAAGAATTCCCTAATAGATGACGCAGCCACCTTCGAGCCCTGTAAATTCCCTAATAGATGGCGCAGCCACTTTTGAGATTTGTAAATTCACAGCTAGATGGCGTTGCTAGTCTGGATTCCTGTGTGTGTAAGTTTGAAAAATTGTCAATAGATTGCATCGAAAACCTTTTTTGATAGTTAAACTAGCCATTAAAAGATGGCCTTGCTTTTATAATATTATAATATTTTTATCTGAAAACAGGCTTAAACTGTCAGCTGACGTCACTAAAGGTAAACTGATATCAAACAGCGAAGATTTCTCTCTAATATGCAAAAATGAATTTTATCATATGATTGTATATTTTTATCTGAAAACAGGTTTAAACTTGTATAAATTGCCAGCTGACGTCACTAAAGGTAAACTGATATCAAATAGCGTAAATTTCTGTCTAATATGTGAAAATGAAGCAGCAGGTTTTACCCTGTATGGCTACATAAAGTGTGATAGCTGACGTCACCATACTATTTTTCTGCTATAAAAAGGGCGCGACAGAATTTCTTCATATACAATTTTGTTCGAAACTTTAGTGAAAAAAACATTAAATCTTATTGTTGTGAATTTTCAATTGTTGTGTGTTAAGAGTTAATTGTTGCCAACAATGGAATCCATTACTGCTGGTGCTTCATCTGGAAACAGAGACTTAATTCAAAAAATGGCTGGAAATTTTGTGGATGAATTGAATCATCTTGGCGCTGTTAAACGATGGATTAAACTTTCTGATATGGAAATTGGAAAAGTATATAAAATAATGGGAGCCAGTCAACTACCATCAAAATTCGATTCATCAAAAATGAAGACAATATTGGAATTAGAAATTGGATACATATCATTGCCGGCGAGATTTGACAATTTGAACGAGCAGATGCTGGCATGGCTGCAAAGCAATCCAAAATTGGGTTTCATAAATAATGGACCAATCAGACAAACTCATAAACTAGAATTCAAAAAAACATTGGATCTTCTTGAAATCGCAATTCAAAACGATGGATCTTCTTGAAATTTGTAAATTTTCAATTGTTGTGTTAACAATTAATTATTGCCAACAATGGAATCCATGTATTGTGGAAATCGTTCGTATTCATCACATAGCATTTCAGAGTTGTCGATAATTTGTTTAATAATTTCCTCTCGACGCTTCGCTTTACTTAGTTCTCTTAATTCTGCATTGAAGAAAACTGCATTGAAGAACATTGAAGAAAATTGATGTAATGATCCGTAAATTCCATACAACAGAAATATTCCGATATCTCAATATTCCCAATCTTTCGTCTATAATTGCGCTTGAAAAGTCTACAAACCACCTCTATAAATTCAATGGTATTTGTTGAATAATTTTTTTCTATTTTAATACACAAGTCGACCAATTGGTGATCTTTGATTCCTCACAGAACACTTTCTTGCATATGCACAAATTTTTAATATAATTATAAATTTTACAAGTTAAAAAAGTGATCATTGTGTACCTATTTTTGTTTAAAACTATACTTAATAAAATAAATTTAAAGAAAAAAAAAAACCGATCTTTTGATTTACACCGATCCCCTAAAAAGAAATCAAACTAATTTTTGATATTATACCTTAAACTTGATGTATATATAAAAATTCCATTTACAATTATGGTACACCATATATACTCGTAAATTTTACAAAAATGTATCACTCTGTACATTTTTTTTAAATCTGTGTGCATATTCTTTGATGTTATTTAATCAGCTAAATCTTTAATCAACTAAATCTGCAGCGTTGTCGCAAATTGCCCTTTATATTATTAGTACGCATCTGTACAAACCTTAAATACGTTAGCAATTTGCCACAATCACTGCTGTTCGATTATTTAAAATTATACCATATGTATGTACATTCTATTACCTTCTAGAATTCGTAATGCGCCTGCGACATACGTCACACGCCTTAGCTCCGATGTTCAGCTTGATAGACAACTGCTGAGCATAAGTAGTATGGTGTGATAGCTAGCCGGAAAAACATATCCGATAGCTACCTCGTCTGATCAGCCCTTCAGGCTCTTACAGACGTTTTTTTTATAAATGTACTTATAATATACCATTATTGGTGATTTGGTGTGAAGGTGCTTCGATATTACGATGTTGTAAATTATTATTTTTTTTTTTTTGATCAATAGTTCAATAATTTAATAACACTTTTGACACCACACAATTTTGGGTGAGTGTTATTGAATTTATTCAATTGTGAATTTAGATTGACATTTATTTGTTTCCATTATCAATTGTGTGTATTTATAATACTTTTTTTCTCATTGATGATTGGTGTACAAATTCTTGTACTTTTCGAATAAGTTGTCAAATTTATTTTTATTTTTTTTCTCTTACAACATCGTATGTCGCACACTTTCACACCCAGTGGCGGAGTCCACCTTTATATAAACGTATACACGTAATTAATAATTTTCTTAACCTTTGTTATTGTGTACGTTTACCTGGGGAAACCAGTTTAAGTGATATTATATTTTATTTTATTTTTTTCTTGGTACGGTAACGTATTGTTTTGTTCCTTTATTTAATTTTTTTGGCGTTAAGTATTTGATTCCAATTTAACTCATTATACAGTAAATTCATATATTTCGTAAACGAATATTTTCGATTTATTTTGACACTGTTATGAAGCAATTAATTTTGTTTCGATGACTGCAGCATTGTGGCTTCCTGTCATCGAAACCACTTTAAATATTTCAGAATAAATTAACATAATCAATTTTTTTTGAAGGATTGTAGATAAGTTTTTCACTGTGTACTCTGTAACATTTTTTTTTTTTTGGATTTATAATAAATTGTTATTGTTTTGAAAATTTCATTTCTTTTCATTTTTTTACTCCTTCAGGAACTTTCAGAGATTTCGATCAACGAAATAAAATTCTCCTTATTTTCTTTTAATACCGGGATTGAGATTTCTATCAGTAACAAGTTGTGAGATCCGGTGTAATTTGATGAAATAACCTTTCGTTTTCTTATGCCAAACAGGTATTTGGGGTTTTATATCCGTAAATTTTATGCACCTACTCACAGCTTTGTTGCAAATGGTAGCAGAGCTTACGGAATTTTGGTAGTTTCATAACAGTTTGCAAATTTTTCATACAAATTTTTTTATATTTTAAAATACTCGTTTGCGAATTTTTGACAATAGTGTTGCATATATATATTTTTTTTTTTCTGTTTTCAAATTTGTTGCTTTCTAAAATTTTACAATGTCAACTCATCCGAAATCGCATTCGTCGAATGAGTCTATTCCTGATGTTCAACTGGAGGAAAAAAAGGTTCGAAAGGATGAATTTCGTTCACCAATATCATCATCACCAGGTTCTCCAGAATTCAGAGGTTTTGCTCAACAAGTGGTAGCTGGACCGTCCGCTAAACCAACGGTTCAAGATCCAACAAGTGCCCACCAGTTTTTAACTAGTCAACAGGATGTTACTCAGCCTTACGTAACCCAAGGTCATCAACAATTGGACTTAGTAAACACCTTCTCTAATCTGATTGAAAAACAACAGTCGATGATTCAACAACTGATTGGCCAGTTAAGTAACCATTCTACAAATAATATACCTTTTGAAAATCAAAAATTTAAAATTGATGATTTTATTAAGGATGTTCCTCTATTGAATACATTTTCTTCACATTCAATATTAAAATTTATTATTAAAGTTTCACATATTATCAATTTAAAAATATTTGACGAGCAGTTCCTCATTAAATATTTAATTTTGAAAGTCAGTCCGTCATCTCATAATATATGGTCACAATTTTTGGAACAAGATTTTAATTGGTCTCAAATAAAAAATTCATTAATGGATATTATTTCGCCCGACCAAAAACAGTCATTAATTACCTTATACGTTAGAAGATCTCAAAATTCGGACGAAAAATTTTCTAATTTCGTCTCATCAATTTTAAATTTTTCGAACTTATTAACTCCTTTTGCAAATGTCTCGGACACAATAAATTTAATTTTTTCTAATTTAAATCCCTATACCTTTGATTTACTTAAATTGCATCCTATACCCCAGACATTTGACGAACTTACTAGATTAGCTAGACGTGTAGATGAAGTTAATTCCCGTCGCCCTCCTAAAGTTGAAAATCAGACGTTAAGCGACAACAATAATTCCTAAATGCAACTTCTATTAAAAACAATCTTAAATACCCCAATAACAATACTTGCCGTAAACACCACACTCATCCAATAAACAATTACGTAATTTTAAAAAAATAAGCAATCGCGTCCAGACAGGCCATCTCAAATAGGAAAACACATATATTAACGCGATCAATACTTGTCAGTTTGTGTTAGATTTTGCTAATTTTGGTTAGTATTTGCTCTTTCTACTTTAATAAAATAAAATTTTTGAAATCAAGATTCAATAAAGTGAATAGATGGATTTTAACCTTATCCAGGTATGATTTTTCTATTTCACACATACCTGGAAAAGAGAATGTAGTCGCAGATGCATTATCTCGTCTTTTTGAAATCGACGACAATGAAATTCATAATACAAATTTTGTTAATACCATATGTACACCTGATAGTGGTATCTCTAATATGTTTTCACACTTTGTCAATAACGTGAATACTACTCCCCATAGTTTTTTCGACGTTAAAAATTTTCAGAAGCAGTCAGAGGAATGTAAACTCGTTTATGATAATATAAAAAATCATTTAAACGTCGATAAATTTACAATTTCCAATGGCTTGTTAATGAAATTAGTCGGAAAACACAATTTGAAAAGAATTGTATTGCCGCAAAACGCTCTTAAATACATTATTGATTATTATCATTCAGTTTCCCATTCGGGAATAACGAAAACATATAGGGATATAGCTAAAAGGTTTTGGTGTCAAGATCTTTACAAACATGTCAAGTCCTTTGTGCTCAAATGTAAACATTGCACTCTATCTAAGCCAAATTATCACACCACTAAACTTCAATTGCAATCAACTATTCCTACGCATATATTTCAACATATATTTATCGATTTCGTGGGACCATTAGTACCTTCGGCTGTTAACCGTCATATGTATATTTTTACAGTAATTGATGCATACTCAAGATTCCTCATCACCAAGACGTCCATTAGAGCGACTACTGCCACTGTGATACGCCACCTGACTGAAATCTTCAATATATATGGGTATCCAGAGTTAATTACGTCAGATAATGCCAAGTGCTTTAAATCGTCAGTATATTCCAATTTTTTGTTGGCACACAACATCAAGCCTATATATACGAGCCCGTATAATCCGCAAGCCAACCAAGCGGAACGTGCCAACAGGAATATCAAGCATACGATGTCAACACTAATGTCGCACTATGCAGTCAAACACAAAAACTGGACGAATATGCTCAATTACGCAACCTTTGGATACAACAACACTACTCATGACGCCATCAAAGCTACACCCTCCGAAGTATTTTTTGGTCGAAAATTATTATTACCCCTCGATAATGTCTTACACCTGAACGAGATATTCAACGAAGAGGCAGTTCCGTCTCCCGAAGAAATTCAGAACGCAGTAAAGAAAATGCATGACGTTATCGCCAAACCCTACAAACGTTACCCTTTAAAATCACCATTTAAAGTGGGTCAACGTGTGGTGGTTAAAAATTTTTCGGCCGCATCGTCAGTGGATACCTCGAAGAAGTTTCATCCACAATTCGTCGGTCCCTACACAATCGTTCACCTTTTGAGTGACTCTACAGTGGTGGTGTATGATGAACAGAAAAAACAATCTCATAGAGTGCATATAAACTCTATCATACCATTTCATCAGTGAGTGTATCTCTTTCTTTTAAATTTTCCTTTAGAAAATTTTTTTTGCAGGCCGAGCATGCAGCGTTGTCGCAAATTGCCCTTTATATTATTAGTACGCATCTGTACAAACCTTAAATACGTTAGCAATTTGCCACAATCACTGCTGTTCGATTATTTAAAATTATACCATATGTATGTACATTCTATTACCTTCTAGAATTCGTAATGCGCCTGCGACATACGTCACACGCCTTAGCTCCGATGTTCAGCTTGATAGACAACTGCTGAGCATAAGTAGTATGGTGTGATAGCTAGCCGGAAAAACATATCCGATAGCTACCTCGTCTGATCAGCCCTTCAGGCTCTTGCAGACGTTTTTTTTATAAATGTACTTATAATATACCATTATTGGTGATTTGGTGTGAAGGTGCTTCGATATTACGATGTTGTAAATTATTATTTTTTTTTTTTTTTTTGATCAATAGTTCAATAATTTAATAACACTTTTGACACCACACAATTTTGGGTGAGTGTTATTGAATTTATTCAATTGTGAATTTAGATTGACATTTATTTGTTTCCATTATCAATTGTGTGTATTTATAATACTTTTTTTCTCATTGATGATTGGTGTACAAATTCTTGTACTTTTCGAATAAGTTGTCAAATTTATTTTTATTTTTTTTCTCTTACAACATCGTATGTCGCACACTTTCACACCCAGTGGCGGAGTCCACCTTTATATAAACGTATACACGTAATTAATAATTTTCTTAACCTTTGTTATTGTGTACGTTTACCTGGGGAAACCAGTTTAAGTGATATTATATTTTATTTTATTTTTTTCTTGGTACGGTAACGTATTGTTTTGTTCCTTTATTTAATTTTTTTGGCGTTAAGTATTTGATTCCAATTTAACTCATTATACAGTAAATTCATATATTTCGTAAACGAATATTTTCGATTTATTTTGACACTGTTATGAAGCAATTAATTTTGTTTCGATGACTGCAGCATTGTGGCTTCCTGTCATCGAAACCACTTTAAATATTTCAGAATAAATTAACATAATCAATTTTTTTTGAAGGATTGTAGATAAGTTTTTCACTGTGTACTCTGTAACATTTTTTTTTTTTGGATTTATAATAAATTGTTATTGTTTTGAAAATTTCATTTCTTTTCATTTTTTTACTCCTTCAGGAACTTTCAGAGATTTCGATCAACGAAATAAAATTCTCCTTATTTTCTTTTAATACCGGGATTGAGATTTCTATCAGTAACAAGTTGTGAGATCCGGTGTAATTTGATGAAATAACCTTTCGTTTTCTTATGCCAAACAGGTATTTGGGGTTTTATATCCGTAAATTTTATGCACCTACTCACAGCTTTGTTGCAAAATCAGCTAAAATTGTTACATATTTACGTTATAAATATCTAAGTGTGTATTTTTCTTTTAAGTATATAACTTATAAATACTCATGATTACTTTACTATATAACTGTAATCACGCGATATCATGTTATAAAATACATAAGAATTTACTCATTTAATGTAAAAATATTTGGTCATCAACAATTAAATAAAAACGAATTTTTTTAAATATATATAGTAATATAATATTTCGCATATATACAGTACTCTGTTAAAAGTACGGGTTTCTACACCGTTAAAAACATATATTTTACAATATCAATATATTGTAAAAAAATCATATTTCTTAATATTTTTAAAACTGAATATGTAATATCAAGAATTTAAAACAGTTTTGAAACATTAATTTCTCCTCATAATATTTTTTTGTCTTAAATTAATAGCACAATGTTCCATATATTTTAAGAAAATTTTTCTTTTAATATTTTATAACTTATCTAAAAAATTTATAGCTATTTTTTATCCAAAAATTTATTACTTGCTATTGTTAAAAAATTAGTTAAATATATCTATAGGTATTAAGTGACCCCTAGTTTTTGTGAAAGACGGTAGTAAGAGCAATTCATCTTAAATACGAAATTATTTTATCAATGCTAAATAAGCGTTTTTTTCTCATATTATCATACTCCAATATATTGTATATTATTATAATTTATAAAAATGTGTTTTATTTATTAAAAAATTTAGCAAAATTTTAAATAATATCGCGTCAAAATAATATTCAGAAGTCAATAAAAGACAATAGCAGTAAATTTATTAAGATAACTATAAATAAATATTAATCTAATGTTGAAATATTTATTAACAAATAGTACTGCTTAGTAGAAAATTAGGCACCTATTGTTTTGTTTTCAAATTTACCTTTTTTGCAATTAAAGAAAATTTTAGTAACTATCGATGCCTATATAAAACGATACCCATAAAAGACAAGCATGCTCTGATCTCAACAATTTTTTCCCATGTTAAATTTGTATGTTCTTACTTCGCTGAAACTTATTATGTTTATATATTCCCCGCAATATTTTCTACCATAAACAATAGTTATAGCAAGCTAGGTAGGTACTGAATAAGTATTTTTTGTTTGTTAATTTATTGATGATAGAGAAAAAAAATTTATGTTTTTATAGACAGTGAAATACATTTAAACTATTTTTTGCAGTTTAATTTTGTAAAAACACCTAAAAATTATCAGTCACAGACAAATATTTCTAAGCAAACGAATTGAAAATGTAGTTTTATATCATAAGAATAAATACTTATATATAGGGTGGACAGTAAATAACTCTCATAATTTTTAAAGAGCGGATGAAAACTTTAATTTTGGATTACGAAATTTTATTTTTTTTTCCGGAGTTAAGCTGCATTCAATTAATTAACCCTTTCCTGCACAGCAGTTTTACATCATTATTGTTCAACGATACTTTATTTTTTTTCACTCAAATTTAGCCACGTTTTGTGAATATTTGAAAATATAATTTTATTTTTAAAAGTTATAATAATATCTACAAGAAAGACTTTTTGGAATGCAAAAGATTAACCTTGAAAATAGCTTACTCAGCACATTCCGCACATTTTTTACATATGAAATCGTCGCCGCTTTGAAATGCAACATGTTTGAGCAAGTAAATGTATATATTGTGTATGCTAATGCAGTAAAATTATTGCATCATATTGTGCAATCAAGCTTGTTGTAACTTGCTAACATCTGTATGACGTCATAAATGAAAAAAGGATATAAATACGCGTGATAAATGGTTTTAAAACCATTACGTCTTCTGATTTCATAAAGTACAGTGTGCTTCGTGTCATCATATCGTATTTTGCGAATTTTTAAAGTTAGCTTTTTATTTCAAAGTTTAATTTCATAAATTTTATTACATTTTTTTTCAATATTGGTGAGTAAGAAACATTTAATAATAATTTCTATTTTGAAATTATTATTACTAATTTTTTGTATGCAACAACTTAAAACTAAAACAATATTTTTTGTGAATTTAGGAAAAATGGCGTTGTTCAAGTGTGAAATGTGCCCAGCAGGATTCAGCCGTCGGGATGCTTTGACAAGACATTTGAAGACGAAACATGGCGACAATGGCTCATCTTTAAAATGTGGTCGGTGTGGGGTCATGTTTACGAGAATGGATAATTTACGACAACATCTGAAGAAATTCCATTCAACGGCTGTATTGTGCGATTACTGCGGCGAATATGTTGAAGGTGATCTGGAGCAGCATATGGCTAATAAACATGGACAACCCACAACCAGCGTTGTACGTGATCATGAGCAGCCCTCAACCAGCAGCGGTCCTATTTCGAGGAAGCGCGCTACCGGTGAACAAAATGGCAGTCCATCTAAAAAACCAAAGGCGGATCGGGGTACCAGACGTTGCGAAGTATGCGTTGCGGATATACCGATTTCAACATTCAATGGGCATTTACGCAGTGCGGCCCACAAAAATAAATTATGTCGCGGTACCGGAAACGTAAATGTGGAAACGATTAACAGCGCATTCAAAACCAGAATAATCAGCTACCGAGTGAAGAGTTCCGAGTACTTCCAGTCCATTGAAGAATTTTTGGATGAAGTTAAGGAAAATGTGCTCCAGCTGCTGCGAAGGGAACTGGCGAAGAATACATCATTTAAAACAAATTTTGAATTGTTTGGATTATATGCAAAATTCGACAAGGACGATAATTTACTGCTGGATTTGAAGTCGTTCAACACCAGAAATGTTCCTGTTTGCGAATCCACCAATATGGAGGAAATTTATCAAAACATGGCGTCGACTGTAGTGCGCAAGAGCGAAGAATTCCAGGAACGAGACAGCGGGTGGTCGCTTTTGGAAGTCCGACATTTGGAAGTCAACATAAATAAATATAATCCACTTCGGGTTTTTTATAAAACCTCATAATCCTTCTCATAGTACTAGTGCCATCGGTCATACTCGTATATTCCCAATAAGTTAACCGTTGCTATTTACACCAGACACCAAAAGGCATCAACTAAAATGACACCAAAAAAAAATACACCAAATGACACCAAAGAGTCACTCCCAAAATGAGTCACTCCCAAAAAAGAGTCACTCCCAAAAAAAGAATCACCCCAAAAAAAGAGTCACTCCTAAAAAAGAGCCACTCCCAAAAAAAAGAGTCACTCCCAAAAAAAGAGTCACACCAAAAAGAGTCACTCCCAAAAAAGAGTCACTCCCAAAAAAAGAGTCACTCCTAAAAAAAGAGTCACTCCCAAAAAAGAGTCACTCCCAAAAAAGAGTCACTCCCGAAAAAAGAGTCACTCCAAAAAAGAGTCACTCCAAAAAAAGAGTCACTCCCAAAAAAAATGAGTCACTCCCAAAAAGAGAGTCACTCCAAAAAAAGAGTCACTCCCAAAAAGAGAGTCACTCCAAAAAAAGAGTCACTCCCAAAAAAAGAGTCACTCCCAAAAAGAGAGTCACTCCCAGAAAAGAGTCACTCCCAAAAAAGAGTCACTCCTAAAAAAAGAGTCACTCCTAAAAAAAGAGTCACTCCTAAAAAAAGAGTCACTCTCAAAAAAAAAAAAGAGTCACTCCTAAAAAAAAGAGTCACTCCCAAAAAAGAGTCACTCCCAAAAAAGAGTCACTCCCAAAAAAGAGTCACTCCCAAAAAAAGAGTCACTCCCGAAAAAAGAGTCACTCCAAAAAAAGAGTCACTCCCAAAAAAAGAGTCACTCCCAAAAAAAGAGTCACTCCCAAAAAGAGAGTCACTCCCAAAAAAGAGTCACTCCCAAAAAAGAGTCACTCCTAAAAAAAGAGTCACTCCTAAAAAAAGAGTCACTCCCAAAAAAAGAGTCACTCCCAAAAAAAGAATCACTCCATAGGTATATAAGGCTCAACCCGCGGAATCTTTAGTCAGTCGAGTTCAGTTCAGCTATTCGTAAACACGTTGCAATCGTAATACTGTTAAGCTATGCATAGTTGTGAATTTTGTGGTAAGAAATTTTCGCGGAAGTTTAATCTCTCGCGTCATTTAAGAACTAAACATAATTCGTCTGAGAATGATAAAAAAAATGATGAAAATGGAATAAGTCAATTTGAAAATTCCACGAATCGGTCAGTAAATAATGGGACACACGTGAACAGAGCGGAGAAGAGGAGACTTTCAATACAAAGTGAATCGTCAAAATCGAATGATGAAGATGATGATGATGGTGGAACCAATTATAGCTTTGAAGCAAGAAATGAAGAAAAGGAAGATAAAGCACCAGTATTTCAAAATCAGCAGGAAGATGATACAGATCTATCTACAAGAAACTTGAATACTTTTAATGAAAGTATGATGGCTGCAGCAGAAGCAATCAGACGTAAATTCCACGCTTTAAAAAACTCGCATAATATTCTACAATCGGCGAATGATGAAGATAATCGATCTGATGAACAAAAGCATTTACCATCGCCTGATAACTACAAAGAAACAAGTTTTACTCCAAAGATGGCTGGTCTCTTACAAACTGCTCTAGACATATTAATGGTCAAAGAGCTTCAGAACGCATGCGCAAAGGATGAAGAACAAGAAAATAAAAATTCAGGAGAAAAGGAACAACCTTCGGCATCTAACTCAACAAATGGTGGAGCTAAACGTTTCAAATATGATGATGAAAATGCTAACCTTCATAATGGCCATTCGAAACCTGTTGATGAAGAAGAAGAATATTTTGATGACCCGAACCATTTAGTTGATGAACTAAGAAGTTTAGCGACTCAGACGCAAATTGGAGAAGAAATGGTTAATACTGTGTGCAATTTAATGGAAAGGAGTCATATTATAAATCCCAGCTTCGCGGATTATATCGAAAACGAGAAAAAACGAAGCCATTTTAATAATTTAAAGGAGAGTGACGTTGGAAAGCGGATTATCTCAATAACCAGGGAATTGGAAAAGCATGATATTATTGAACCAGTGTTAAAATATGTATCCAATGATGATGAAAAAACATCTACTAGCGATAGCGAAGATACTGCGAGCGAAGGAGAAGCTGATGATGACGAGAATACAGTCGCCAACGATGGTGATGAAAAAATTTCGGGTGAAGGGTTATACTTAAGGCCCTATAGGAGATATTAAAATAAGCTATCAGCATTTAATAAGTTGTTAAAAAAATCTTTGTAATTTTTCCAATAGCTGTACGTTAATTATTTTAAAATTATGTGAGTGTTGTTATTTCTTACATACCATAGTCCTTAAGCAATTTTAGTAATTCGTTAAAAAAGATCACCGAAATGATTGTTCTTACAACGAAAAAAAAATGTAATGTGTATTTTCTAAGCTATTAAAATAGGTAATGTTTTTGCTTGCTCCTGAATATAGGCAATTAAATCGCATTGTCCTATTAACATTCTGGTGCGATAGAACATATGTGTAAACTATGTAATTCTTGCTAATAAGTATTTACCCATGTTATTAATGATTTGTTAATTTGAAGTATCGTTGAACAATAATGATGTAAAACTGCTGTGCAGGAAAGGGTTAATTAATTGAATGCAGCTTAACTCCGGAAAAAAAAATAAAATTTCGTAATCCAAAATTAAAGTTTTCATCCGCTCTTTAAAAATTATGAGAGTTATTTACTGTCCACCCTATATATAAGCATTTATTCTTATGATATAAAACTACATTTTCAATTCGTTTGCTTAGAAATATTTGTCTGTGACTGATAATTTTTAGGTGTTTTTACAAAATTAAACTGCAAAAAATAGTTTAAATGTATTTCACTGTCTATAAAAACATAAATTTTTTTTCTCTATCATCAATAAATTAACAAACAAAAAATACTTATTCAATACCTACCTAGCTTGCTATAACTATTGTTTATGGTAGAAAATATTGCGGGGAATATATAAACATAATAAGTTTCAGCGAAGTAAGAACATACAAATTTAACATGGGAAAAAATTGTTGAGATCAGAGCATGCTTGTCTTTTATGGGTATCGTTTTATATAGGCATCGATAGTTACTAAAATTTTCTTTAATTGCAAAAAAGGTAAATTTGAAAACAAAACAATAGGTGCCTAATTTTCTACTAAGCAGTACTATTTGTTAATAAATATTTCAACATTAGATTAATATTTATTTATAGTTATCTTAATAAATTTACTGCTATTGTCTTTTATTGACTTCTGAATATTATTTTGACGCGATATTATTTAAAATTTTGCTAAATTTTTTAATAAATAAAACACATTTTTATAAATTATAATAATATACAATATATTGGAGTATGATAATATGAGAAAAAAACGCTTATTTAGCATTGATAAAATAATTTCGTATTTAAGATGAATTGCTCTTACTACCGTCTTTCACAAAAACTAGGGGTCACTTAATACCTATAGATATATTTAACTAATTTTTTAACAATAGCAAGTAATAAATTTTTGGATAAAAAATAGCTATAAATTTTTTAGATAAGTTATAAAATATTAAAAGAAAAATTTTCTTAAAATATATGGAACATTGTGCTATTAATTTAAGACAAAAAAATATTATGAGGAGAAATTAATGTTTCAAAACTGTTTTAAATTCTTGATATTACATATTCAGTTTTAAAAATATTAAGAAATATGATTTTTTTACAATATATTGATATTGTAAAATATATGTTTTTAACGGTGTAGAAACCCGTACTTTTAACAGAGTACTGTATATATGCGAAATATTATATTACTATATATATTTAAAAAAATTCGTTTTTATTTAATTGTTGATGACCAAATATTTTTACATTAAATGAGTAAATTCTTATGTATTTTATAACATGATATCGCGTGATTACAGTTATATAGTAAAGTAATCATGAGTATTTATAAGTTATATATTTAAAAGAAAAATACACACTTAGATATTTATAACGTAAATATGTAACAATTTTAGCTGATTTAGTTGATTAAAGATTTAGCTGATTAAATAACATCAAAGAATATGCACACAGATTTAAAAAAAATGTACAGAGTGATACATTTTTGTAAAATTTACGAGTATATATGGTGTACCATAATTGTAAATGGAATTTTTATATATACATCAAGTTTAAGGTATAATATCAAAAATTAGTTTGATTTCTTTTTAGGGGATCGGTGTAAATCAAAAGATCGGTTTTTTTTTTCTTTAAATTTATTTTATTAAGTATAGTTTTAAACAAAAATAGGTACACAATGATCACTTTTTTAACTTGTAAAATTTATAATTATATTAAAAATTTGTGCATATGCAAGAAAGTGTTCTGTGAGGAATCAAAGATCACCAATTGGTCGACTTGTGTATTAAAATAGTAAAAAATTATTCAACAAACACCATTGAATTTATAGAGGTGGTTTGTAGACTTTTCAAGCGCAATTATAGACGAAAGATTGGGAATATTGAGATATCGGAATATTTCTGTTGTATGGAATTTACGGATCATTACATCAATTTTCTTCAATGTTCTTCAATGCAGTTTTCTTCAATGCAGAATTAAGAGAACTAAGTAAAGCGAAGCGTCGAGAGGAAATTATTAAACAAATTATCGACAACTCTGAAATGCTATGTGATGAATACGAACGATTTCCACAATACATGGATTCCATTGTTGGCAATAATTAATTGTTAACACAACAATTGAAAATTTACAAATTTCAAGAAGATCCATCGTTTTGAATTGCGATTTCAAGAAGATCCAATGTTTTTTTGAATTCTAGTTTATGAGTTTGTCTGATTGGTCCATTATTTATGATACCCAATTTTGGATTGCTTTGCAGCCATGCCAGCATCTGCTCGTTCAAATTGTCAAATCTCGCCGGCAATGATATGTATCCAATTTCTAATTCCAATATTGTCTTCATTTTTGATGAATCGAATTTTGATGGTAGTTGACTGGCTCCCATTATTTTATATACTTTTCCAATTTCCATATCAGAAAGTTTAATCCATCGTTTAACAGCGCCAAGATGATTCAATTCATCCACAAAATTTCCAGCCATTTTTTGAATTAAGTCTCTGTTTCCAGATGAAGCACCAGCAGTAATGGATTCCATTGTTGGCAACAATTAACTCTTAACACACAACAATTGAAAATTCACAACAATAAGATTTAATGTTTTTTTCACTAAAGTTTCGAACAAAATTGTATATGAAGAAATTCTGTCGCGCCCTTTTTATAGCAGAAAAATAGTATGGTGACGTCAGCTATCACACTTTATGTAGCCATACAGGGTAAAACCTGCTGCTTCATTTTCACATATTAGACAGAAATTTACGCTATTTGATATCAGTTTACCTTTAGTGACGTCAGCTGGCAATTTATACAAGTTTAAACCTGTTTTCAGATAAAAATATACAATCATATGATAAAATTCATTTTTGCATATTAGAGAGAAATCTTCGCTGTTTGATATCAGTTTACCTTTAGTGACGTCAGCTGACAGTTTAAGCCTGTTTTCAGATAAAAATATTATAATATTATGAAAGCAAGGCCATCTTTTAATGGCTAGTTTAACTATCAAAAAAGGTTTTCGATGCAATCTATTGACAATTTTTCAAACTTACACACACAGGAATCCAGACTAGCAACGCCATCTAGCTGTGAATTTACAAATCTCAAAAGTGGCTGCGCCATCTATTAGGGAATTTACAGGGCTCGAAGGTGGCTGCGTCATCTATTAGGGAATTCTTAGGTTAGAAAATATTTGTTAGGTTACACCAAGTTTCCTTAGGTTCTGTTAGGTTGGATCAAGTTCCGCTGGGTTCACTTAGGTTGGACAAAATTTCACTAGATGTCGTTAGGTTGGATCAAGTTCCGCTGGGTTCACTTAGGTTGGACAAAAATTTTGCTCCACCCACCGCCGGAGGCTTCTAGAACCGCCTCGGTAGTTTTGCCTCCTGCCGAGGTCGCTCAAAAAGTCGGCAGGTGGGAAGGTGAGCGCCAAACTCTCCAAAACCTACTACTTGTGTTATCATCTTTTAAAATTTTTCCCTCAATGTATATAAAACTTTCGCTGGGTAAAATATAAAGATCCTGATTTTGTATCAAAATTCTTGTCTGATCACTGACCCCAAACGAACGTAGAAAAGGTGCATAGGTATGATACTCGAAATTACTAGTAAAGATATTCGCTATGTTAATTTCATATCAAAAATCTCCTAAGAATAACTCGAATACGTAAACTTGCAAGCCATTTAACACGACCTGAAAATTTTGCTATATCTAACTAATTAATAATTATCAAAATAGCTGTAGGTTATATAAAAATATCTCAATTATGAATAAAATAATGCTCTCTCATGCAATTATTTAAAGGAATTAAAAATATTATCTAATATCTAAAACAGAAGTGTCATACAACAATTATAATGCTGTAATGATGTAACACATCATCAACTTAATCGAATTTGGGTTTACTATTTGTTAAGTGTTCGATATATTACCTGAAAATATGAAAATTGGGTTCAGGGGCTATTAAACATAAACTCATGTAAGTATTGACATATTTTTATTTTAAACACTCTGTATATTTCACATTTATTATTTTGTTATCTAAATACATGCATATAAATAGTTATAAATATATACATTGTTTTTTTGCTTTATTCACAATAATTATAAGAATCCTAGTTAGTCACAAATAAATTTGAAAACTTAAACTTCATAACTGCTATCTTCATCACTTAGCATATATTTCTTTAGCACAGGTGGCGGTTTTATAATTTCAGCTAACTCATCGATTATTGAAGATATTTCTCTGCCTGTTTTAGTATTTTTTAGTTAATTGATGTTCTCAATTAAATTGTTATGATTTTTAGGTAATAACTAAATGTGGTGGGTTGAAAAGAATCACCTTCGTCTTCTAGCATATTTAAACTATGTAAAATATTCAAAGGTTCTTAGCCAGTTGCTGTGATGGTAATTAGTTCTAGTAACTTATATATTGTTTTTTGAATGTGCCAATTACTAACATACTCCAAGCGTTCGTAGAGTTGTTGCATTTAAAATGTTTAGTTTGTATTTCTATTTCAACACGTTCATTTGAATTGTGTGTTCTATGATGCTTTAGACTTGCTGGTTTGATGGAAATGGGAGCTTGTTCTTAATCCTTTCTCCAAACTCTTTGATCACTAAAATATCTAGAGCCAGTTCTAAAAGGTTAGCTAATTTTTAAAGTAGTGGTGTTTCGTTAGTAAGGGATGTTAACTTATTTTCTCGCCCGTTTCCATTAACCCAACTATCTTTTTTGTACATCGATTGCAAAATGTTTTGTGATTTGTTTGGGGAATTAAATTTAGCTTTAATTGATTTAGTTATTTTGAATTAAGCATGATGTATTTTCATCGCCAACATTTTTTGAATTATCAGTATAATCATCACCATCATTCTGTAATGATAAAGCTGTATTTGATAAGTTATCGTCTTTAAACTTATTCGCATCAGTCTTAGCACCATTAACGTAATTTAACGAATTATGTTGAGTACCTAAATGTCGAGAAAGATTGAATTTTCTTGTAAATGTTCTACCACAAAATTCGCAAATATAGATAGCTTAACAGTGTACCTTGTTTGTGAGTAACTTGATAATTGACTACAAACTCGTTGTGCACCAATACTTATATACCCCTGCTTTTACTCTTTCTTAAACAACAAAAGAGCAGCTAGAGTTTATAGATATTCATGAAAAATTGAAATTAATCAATTTCGCGAACAAATAATTTACAATTTTGATCGCTTTCAATAAAATAAATTCTCCTTTCGCAACCACCAAAAATCATAACGCACAAGTGCATAATATCATCTTTTTCAACGCCATAAAATGCGATTGACAACAATGGCTCGTTAGAATCATTAAACCATTGTATTTCATTGTTGTCATTGTTGCCATGAGGATCATTGCAACAATTAAATTCATTGTCGGTGAATACACATTCAAGTCCCAACGAGTGAGTCCCAATAGGGTTAAAGATGTGTTTTATAAAGCAAGGTGTAGATTTGCCAATCGAAAACATGAATTTTATATCACCCACATCCTGTGACAAAAAGCACGGTCCCTTGTTGACAAGAACAATACGGTTTAAAAACAATATATTTATTCAAAGCAAATAGTGAAGAAAAAATTTTTAATTACTACATATATTAATATCTTTTATCATATAAATAAAAATGAATTATCCTTACTGATAAGCCGTTTTTACTATATATAGAAATTATTTTTATCTCAGTATTGTTGTAGTACTGAAATATGTTGTTAATTATAATATTTATCACAATATTCTAAACAAAAATTTATATAACGAGTGTATAGAATGTTATATAAAATACAGCGTGTATACATTAAATTCAACTTCAAACAAAGCCAATTTCAAATTGTTTGAATTTTGTGATTGAAATTTTGTTCAGGCTAACCGGAAATTCAGTAGGTATCGGGCCACTTGGCAACGCAAAATAACTGCCTATATTTAGGGGTATGTAGGAATGAGTGGCTTCCAGTGGTGGAGTATGTAAGTAATCATTAACACAAATCTGAATTAATCTTGTAAAACCAATTGAGTTGTACGCATCTATAATAAGGTTTGATTGTACACAGCGTTATAAAACCTTCTCGCGAAAAGATTCTCTTTCACGTCATGTAAGAAATTTACATACGCGAGAATTTTCATCAAACAGAGATGTGAATAATTACTCTCTTGATCAATCAGAAAAGCAAGCATTCATTAGACGCTGTTGATGACTTATCAAGTTATGATACGGAGAGGAATGATGTTGATGATAAATCTCGAAACAGTATAGCTGAAGAAGACTCCAATCCGCTTCAACAAACAATTTTAGCGGCATCAAAAGCAATTGAAACTAAATTCAATAATTTAAGAAATCAATGCAATGTTTACACACCAAGCGATGAGCTTAATAACCAGGTTTCAACCATTTCTGTTAGCGGAGATGCTATCATTCCCAAGTTAACTACAGCTTTGTAAACTGCTTTGGATATTTTATTAATCAAAGAAAACCAAAATAATGGGGCAAATTCTAATGAACGAATATCAATGAAACGTTCAGCCAATTCAACGGATCAAGAACTACTTGCTAAGCGCATCAAATACAACAGCACGGAAGATGTTGAATGTGGGAATCGGCAATCAAAAAATGTAAAATACTGGCACAATCCTGATGCTTTAGTGGGTAAATTGCGACATTTATATGTAACTTCGGAGATTGGTGAACAAATATTTAAAATTATTCGAAGTCTAGAGAAAAATAAAAACATGTTGCATAACGCTGAAGATCGAGAAGCTTTAATGAACGAGTTAAATGCTTTAAAAGAAACTACTCTCGGCCGAGAAATATTCTCTATACTTCGCGAACTTCAACAGGTTGATATTATTGAACCACTAGGCGACTATTTGGATCAAACTTATAAAGAAGCTGCTAGCGATTATGAAGCTGATGATGATCATGATGATGATTCCAATGATTATGCTGTATCTTCTATTAAGAAATCACCTTTTCTTAACAGTGGTGATGATGATGATGATTCTGAGATATTTCAGTAAATTGCTGCTTTGATAGAATTGGTGATAAGTTGCTCAATTCCACCACCGCCACCCATCACCAACTACAGCCACCCACCACCCACCACAGCCACCCACCACACAACTAGTATCAGTGCAGCACAACCACCACATTTGAGTTAATCAGTATCATCGCTATAGACCATAAGGTATAAAATAGTTGAACTTGCTCAAAATATTATCTATTTATCAGTGCTTGTCAAAGAGCTAACATCTATATCGCAGAAAATTATACTTTAGTGGTAAAGCAATTGCATTTCAAACCATGTTAATTTACAATTCAGAGCACGCCGCCGCTAGCCAACATAGCAAAGGACTTTTGAAACCGGAGATCATTAAACGTAAAACATGTAAGCAACGACGTAATATCTCACCTAAAAATATAGCATTTCTTAAATCACTTGGTTTTAAAGTGAAAAGGAGATGCTGCTCAGCAATGTGTGGAATATTTGTAGCAGTGTGAAATAAATACTGTGAAACCAAAATGGACCGTTGATTCATCAATAATATACTAATGAATTCAAATTATCAAATTGTTTATGATGTGTTAAAATTTATAATATTTCAACTATGTATATACCAATTTAGATAAATAAATATGTAATTAATAAAACAATTTTTTATTTACTTTTCACCTTCAACTTCTTACAATTTCAGATATGTAATATTACTTACTCAGGTGTGTAATATATCTTACAATTTCAGTTATGATGTTTAAGAAACATAAGAATATTTCTTAACCAACAATCGATTTTTTTCTTTTGATAATAAACCGATTGAGTGAAATAAAACTGCCTAGAGCTGAGATACAAAACAGATTTCTCAATTCTGGGCGCTTGGAAACTATGTGTCAATTAATTATAGTTCCTGTGCTGTGAGATAAAAAGGGTTTCTAAGTCCCACGCATATGTCAATTAACTAAATTAAATTCTAAAAGACACAGAAGAACCACATTTAAATGTATTAACATTTTTTAAAATTTTATGATTTGTTGTTTATACCACTAAGAACATTAGATGATAAATTACTAAGACAGTTCTACCTAAATATGCTTAATTTGTATAACTTTTATGATAATATTCATATGTTCAATTGGACATCTCAATTCAAAATATTATTGATAAATTTAGTGTTTAAATCAACTTAAAGTTCTCAAAATATGCTGATAGCATGTGAACTGCATAATAGCATTATTAATATGTGTAACCAAAATTAATAGCAGTGGATCCAAGGTGAAGCTCAGCGTTAGTATACTAATACTCTTTATAAATATTTTACAACTGACTTTGATCGTTATGAAGATTAATAAACGTATCAATAAATTATACATACTTATCTCTTTTAATTCTTTTTTGTTATAAAATTATTTTTATTTTTTATCTGTACATACCGATAAAATTCATATGTATAACCTGAGCCTACTTTAAATTTGCTTTCTACGGTGATACAGCATGCATACATTAAGTTCGGCTTGTTTAAATGCACACTTTGTATAACGAATGAAAGTAAGGAAAAATACCTAGAGCTGAGAGCGTTGTAGAAACAGATTTCTCGATTGTGGGCGTTTGGAAACAATTGTTATATGCTAAAAGTAGAAGCAGATTTCCGATCCCACGCTCTCATAACAAGTCTTAGCGTGTGTGCTAAAATAGAAACTGATTTCCGATTCAGCATTCTGCTAACAAGTTATAACATGCAATGGAAAAGTAATTCTAAAAATATCTGTGATCTCACACTTCCGGAGTTGGGGAGTCTGGAAAAGGTTATCAGAACCAATTATTTTATAAGCATGAAAGGCACTAATATATTTTCGTCACCCATTTATATACAGGCTCTAGCTGACGTCACATATTAAGTTTGCCAGTTAATTAAAACTCCATTGCGGCAAGATCAAAAGGTTATCAACATCCTGCGTATATGCCAATTAACTTAATTGGCTTCTAAAAAATATTTATCATATCACAATTCCGAAGTCTGGAATGTCTTATCAGCTTTTTAATGAGCTCAAAATAACTATCCAATTAAATTTAATGAACATAAAAAACCCACGCACATACCAATTAACTATAACTCAACAAACAACAACAGCTTATCGTACAACGCACAGACCAATTAACTGACTCAACAAACAACAACGGCTTATCGCGCGCACACACTGATAATAACTACAGACCAATTAGCTGCCGGAAGTCTGATAAGCCAAGTACAGTACGACACAAAATTATTCGGCCACCCATTATGGGGGTCTATACTTTTGACGCGTAGTGTGCTGTAGAACATACGTGCCGTAGTAACGACCCAGCCTAGCTACTAGCGGCGTAAGTTAAATAAATTTCTCGAGTATTTGAACATGTAGGAAATAGATTTAGACTAAACATTGAAGCGACAAAACTGTTGGTGATAAATAATAATTTGATAAATTAACGAGAGAAAAAATTAATTGCTGATAAGAATTTTTGCTATAGAAGATTCTAGAACAAATTTAAGACAAGAGGGAAGGTGAAGGGTATGTAGAATCCAAGCCAAATTGAAAATGGAAACGGTTAAAAAGGTCGTTTACGGGATTTCATAGCGAAAAGAAGTCGGTGCGTGGGCTGTGAAAGTGTGTTGAGTAATTTTTGGGTGATTGTTACTAAGGGCTTTGTTGTGTAGTTGGGTGTATTTTGGGATTTTGTGTGGGATTTGTGGATTGGGTTGATTGAGTAAATTTGAGATTAATTTGGGTAATTTTGACTATTTAACCGGGACATTTGGGGAGTATTATTGTAATCTTTTAGGGTTGTAATCTTGTGTAAATTAGCGTTTAAGTATTTTGTAGCAAGTAAGTGTAGTTTTGTAAGAAACTAGTTGTGTAAGTTTCATTGTTTTATTTTATTAGGAGAATTTGGTAAGTACCTAAAATTTTGTATTATATTTTATGGTTCTTATTCTTTTTGGGAAAATTACCACCGATTGGGAAAATAACCATAATTACGGAAAACAGCGTGCATAAAAAGGGTTAAATTTTATTTAGCAAGCGTATTGACTATTTTGGATAATAGAATATAACAATTGTTCCGCACAATGGTGTTTGAAGTTAATATATTTTATTGGGTTCTGTATTATTTAATGAATCGGGTTATGATAATTTTGTATTAATTTGGGTAAACTGATTATTTTAGTCATTAATACGAGAGGATTTTTTTTTGATTAATGTAAATTTTTAGACGGGTTAAAATAAATTAGAAGAAAAGGGGAATTTCGGTTGTTTCATTTCAGTAAATTTAAGATCACTTATTTCAGCCAGAGAATCCACTTTTATCGCCAATTAATCCATTAGGGATTAACATTAGCAGGAGTTCGAACCCCTGCTTCAATATTCGGCCCATGTAAATTTTACGCAACCCTTGTGCCGAATAAATGATATAATTCGCCGTTCCTTGGTTTTTCCATATGTATATGGTTAAATAACGGGGCACGGTAACAGTTGAAATTTATAACATCATAATGACGTTACCAAATAAAAAATCTACTAGTAGTAATACTAGCTGAATTATTATGTCCAATGATAAACTTGATGTTTCAAACTGGTATTTTTCCAGATATTTTGAAAACGGCAAATATAAAACCTATATACAAAGAAAAAGATGATCGATACAAGGTTAATAACTACCGGCCGATTTCAATACTGTTTGGATTTTCAAAAATTTTTGAAAAAGCAATATCAAATAAAGTAACAAACTTTTTAGAGACAAACAATGTCTTAAGCAATTCGCAACATGGTTTTAGATCTAAACGATGTACTTCAACTGCTCCGTTTGAATTTTATGAATATTTATCAAAAGCGTTAGATGACGGACTATCTGTGTTTGGATTGTTCTTTGACCTGAGTGCAACCTTCGATACGGTCAATCACGGTTATCTTCTGAAGAAACTGGAAGCCATGGGAATCCGAGGCAATGTTAATGATTTGGTAAAATCATACTTAAGTAATCGAAAATATGTAGTCGAAATTCAAGGACAACAGTCAGTAGAAAAATACATGAATATTGGAGTACCACAAGGCAGTAATCTTGGACATCGGCTTTTTGTTTGTTTTATTAATGACCTACCAGAACATGTAGTAGATGCAAAATTAATAATTTATGATGATGATGTTACTGCATTTATAGCCGAATCTACCTATGAAGATGCAAAAAAAGGTAACAGGAATCAGTTAATTGTAAATTTGCAAAAATCGGCACTTGTGAATTTGAAATTAAAACAATCATATAACGAAAATGTGGAAATTTGTATAGATCAGACAATACTAAAATCAACGAATCAAACTAAGTTTTTAGGTATTATTATAGACAGTAACTTAAAATTTAAAGATCTAGTAAATTTTGTGTGTAAGAAACTGAATAAATTTCAATTTCAAATTAGAGTATTAAACAAAATATGTGAATCATGAACAGTTAATTATGTTTTACTATGCATACGTTTACTTTACACTGAAATATGGAACATTATTATGGGGAAGATCTGCGGAATCAAACCGAGCATTCATAATACAGAAAAAGATTATAAGAAGAATTTTCAAGATTTCACAGACGGAATCTTGCAAAAATTTATTTATAGAAAATGAAATTTTAGCTTTTCTATCTTTGTGTATGAGTAGTAAGGATTGGCTGGAGCTGAGCCCACCTTCCCACCTGCCGACTTTTTGAGCGCCCTCGGCAGGAGGCAAAACTACCGAGGCGGTTCTAGAAGCCTCCAGCGGTGGGTAGAGCAAAATTTGGTCTCCAACCTAACGATATCTAATGAAATTTTTTTTAACCTAACAGAACCCAATGGAACTTGATCCAACCTAACAGAACCCAACAAAATTTGGTTTAACCTAACAAAAATTTTTTAACCTAAGAATTCAAAAATTCCGTAACAGATGGCGCAGCCACCTTCCTGTAAATTCACTACTAGATGTCGCTTCTCGTCTGGATACTAGCGATCCCTGTGTGTAAGTTTGAAAAATTGTCAAGAGATGCCATCGAAAACCTTTTTTCGATAGTTAAAAGATGGCGTTGCTAATCTGAACTACCGCGAACTCTGTACCTAGATTCAAAATTCCATGAAAAGATGGCGTTGCTAATCTGAACTACCGCGAACTCTGTACCTAGATTCAAAATTCCATGAAAAGATGGTGTTGCTTCCATAATTTTATAATATTTTTATCTGAAAACAGGTTTATACAGGTTTTTCTTTAAATAAAAACACATTTTTTTTTATTTTAGTAAATTTATTTAAAAGAAATATTTTACAATAAAAATGTTTAAATGTTATTACAATAATATTTGTATATGGATATGACATTTTCCATGGCGCAAGTTGCTCCGGAATGATGGCCGCATCGAGGACTAGTGTATGTTGATGTTATGATTCTCAACTTGGCACAAATTGTTATTTCTTCAAAGTTCATAATGGGCGCTGACGGTAGTAGTCGTTTCAAATACCGCACTTTTTCTTCTCCTTTCGTATAAATGATTCGAGTTCCGTGTAGATTGTTTATTAAAATGTACTGTAGTTCCTCGTATTCAATATGTCCATCCATCCAGGCGAAGCCATGATGATTTTTCCGCAACCAGCGAGCTGTGCGTTGATCTTTTTCGCTTAATCCACAAAACGGTATTGGTGATTTGAAAATATAGTGTTGCAGTATGTAATCTTCACCACAATTTTCTTCGGAAGAATCGAATTTCAACACAGTCAATTCCTTTATGTAGAATTTCCCATTTGTTGAATTTGGAAATCCTTGAAAGCCAACAATTGCTGTGTCGATCTTCATTGTGCGTTGTCTAGAGCGAAACTGACTGATTTATAGTTGGATTGCGGCGTTTTTATACATATTTTGTAACAATATTTGTTAACGTATTATATTGAACCACACGATCATGTAGTAGAAGGCAAAATGCTGATGTATTCTCTGGCACCTTCTTCAACGTTTTAAATTCAATTCGAATATCCACCGGTCAACTTTTCAATGATTCGCTATCGTGCTATTTTATTGTGGAAAATCAATTACTTTTTCGACCCCGAGTTGGTGTAGTAGTTAGCAACTCCGCTTTTATCTGGTAGATTGTAAGTTCGAAACCAACCGGGGGAGATTCGTCATCTACATTACTACGCCGCTCAAGAGTTTATCGTAGAATTGTTGGTATTTCAGAGTTTTCAACGAGTTTAATAATTTCCTCTCGACGCTTCGCTTTACTTAGTTCTCTTAATTCTGCGTTAGAACATTGAAGAAGATTAATGTAATGATCCGTAAATTCCATACAACAGAAATATTCCGATATCTCAATATTTCCAACATTTCGTCTATAATTGCGCTTGAAAAGTCTACAAACCGCCTCTATAAATTCAATGGTGTTTATTGAATAAATTTTTACTATTTTAATACACAAGTCGGCCAGTTGGTGATCTTTGATTCCTTCACAGAGCACTTTCTTGCATATACATAAATTTTTAATATAATTATAAATTTTACAAGTTAAAAAAGTGATCATTGTGTACCTATTTTTGTTTAAAACTATACTTAATAAAAAAAATTTAAAGAAAAAAACTTTTGATCTTTTTGATCTTTTGATTTACACCGATCCCTAAAAGAAATCAAACTAATTTTTAATATCATATCTTAAACTTGGTGTATATATATAAAAATTTTTCATTTACAATTACGGTACACCATATATATTCTCATAATTTTACAAAAATGTATCACTCTGTACATTTTTTAATCTATATGTACATTATTTGATGTTACTTAATATCAGAAAACATATTAATCAGCTAAAAAAATAGTTGTTACTTATCAAAATATATATTCTTACGTTTTCTTAATAAAAAAAATTTATTAAATGTAATATTGGCGATCTGTTTTAAAACACATTATTTGCTTGTTGGATATGATGTATGAGATTTTATTTGACGTCTTATGACGTTAATGACTGTTAAAAAATTTAAAACTAGGCACATTTATATTGTACAAAAGTAAGAAACACTTAAAATTTTAATAAAGGAGTAGATACATATTTCGATAAATTTGTGAAATGTATAGTAATGTTAATGTGTGATCTATACAGTACTCTGTTAAAAGTAAAGGTCTCTACGTGGTTAAAATCATATTTTGTATTTATGAATAAATTTTTTAAAAATCTTGTTCTTAAAACTTAATATGTAATCTTAACCTTAACCTAGGAATCCACATTTTCCCTAATAGATGGCGCAGCCACCTTTGAACTCTGTTTCACTACCAGATTGGCCAAGTGGCCCCACCTACCACTACCTACTTAGAGGGCTAAGTCTTCAAGTAACAATTCCCGATTTTGATGAGACTTAACTGGTGTGTAGAACAAACAAAAATACCGTACACATATTTTTTTATCTGCTATAAGAACCATTTAAGGGGTGAAATCGACCTTCGAAGTTGGGGTGAAAATTTAATTTTATCAAATTATTCGAAAACTATAACAACTAGAAGAAAAATTTAAATTGGTATAATCCTTTATTTTTAAAGACCTTTCTATTGGCGTACTCAAATCGGGGGTCAGACCTATTAGAGGGGCCTTGTAGCAAAAAATTAAATTAAAAATTTGTATATTATTATTTTTAGATATGGTATGTTTATATATGCATTATATTATTATTAGTTATTGAATTGATTGTTGATTAAATTGAATTTCTTGGAGTTATGAGTATTCGGGCTTTGGGTGCTACCTTTCGGGTTGGTGGGGGTTTCGATCAGCAGAGCATTCTCCAGATGTTACGGAGACGAGAGTGTGTGTGGCAGTGGAAGGTTATGGTCGCAGATCGTTTTCCCAAAACCACAAGGTCCCCAAATAACCTGAAATTTTCTTTTCGACAACCAAAGGGTGGTTTTAAATTAGAAATACGAAAGTTTATCAATTACAATTTATTACAATAAAAGGATGACTCGAAACAATTTTGAATTACAATATTTGAAATCTTTAAAATTTTACAATGATAAATAATTACTAGTTTTGAGAATTTACACAAATGTTTCTTTGTTATTTTTTGAATGGCTGATATACCAATCCAAATTAATTTTACATGATAGGTTTTAAAATAGAATTTGCATCTTAGTCTTTTGGTGTGGCCATACTTTTCAAACCGAGACGCACGATATTTAAGTATATCGCGTGTACTAGCTATGGAAATGTATTACCACATCAATTGGTAAATTATACACTTTTC
This sequence comes from Brachynemurus nebulosus, assembly GCA_035578155.1. Classification (NCBI taxonomy): domain Eukaryota; kingdom Metazoa; phylum Arthropoda; class Insecta; order Neuroptera; family Myrmeleontidae; genus Brachynemurus; species Brachynemurus nebulosus. Next base: position 4,266,685 of record JAPWDM010000002.1, on the reverse strand, counting down.
ACTTAAATATAAAATTGAAGTTTCGAATTTTACGGAACAATTTTTAAATATCGTTATAAATATATTTTCTGAAAATATGTTATTAATTAAATTAAATTAAAGTCGCTAACATGAATTTTATGACTGTACCGATTTTTCCTTTTAAAATTTATGACTAGAATAACTTGTATGTGTATTTTTATAAATATCAAATTTTATGAAATTGTAAATTAGTCAATATTAATTTTGTTTGAGCTCATTAATTAAAAATGAATTTTTTTTCCCTTTTTTTTTATTATTTTATTTTTCGATTTTTTGGTTTTTTTCTTTTTATTTTAATTATTTTTTAGCTATAATTAAAGTGTCTAAGTTACGCTTAAACACGAGACGAGTGGGGCCTAAAATACGGCTTCCTTTACCCAAACGTGCTCCTTCGATTTCTTGAAGAGAAATCGGAAAGAAAAATTTTTACGACGAGAAAACTATTGCAATTTTTATTGTGATATACGTGTCGGATTTCATACGAGGGAGCAAACTAAATTAAATTTAGCCTGCCAGCGTTTACCCCTGGCCGGACACAATTGAACGCCTTTTGGAAATTTCAGAAATTACAGATGGCAAAAATAAAATCAGATTTAAGTTGAAATGTTTTAGAAAATTACGTTGCAAGTTAAATATTACTAAAGAGCTATATGATTTAAAGGATTGGAGCAGATATCGAAATAATCGCAAAGGTTGCACATGTTCAAAATTTTGTTTATCTAAACCGGAAATAGTTACGTGATTTGATAATGATTAAACTGTAAACACAATCTGTATATATTTGGAAATTTACTTAACGTTAATCTAAATATAAATTTATAAATATAAATTTACACAATTAGCTAAATATATCTATACTTTTTAAATTACAAATTAACTAAATTTTGAGTCGTAGACTTTTGCTGAATCCCCGAAATTTTTTTGAAATTCGAATGAATGCTAAAGTACAAGACGACGTTAAATATTTAAATTAAATTTTAACTTACATGCTATTATTCTATTTAATTATATCATTATATTTAGTTATTATTTTTGCCTATATACATTAAATTTTTTAAATATAAATTATTTTCATATGGTTTAAATAAATTTCCAAATTTTAATTACAATAAAATATTACTTATCTTAATAATGATGCATTTTTCTTTTCAATAATAACGTTACAATTTTAATTACATTCTGACCAACTCCCTTTTTTTTACATTTTGTTTGATGTTAATATCACCACGGTCACTTGAACAAGAATGTGTGTATTGTCTTTGTAATTAATATAAGTTACCTATTTTTAATTATCTGTTATATAATTTGTTTGTTAATTATTTTTTTGAAATAAATGTTCGATCAAACAATGGACAAAGCGTTAACTAAATTTCAGTTTTCTATAAAAAAAAATAAGTGATGGTGATACGAAATGTAAACGTTAATTTGAAACCACAACACTAGATGGCATTAATATATAATTGATTTATTGAATTCTATGATTTGATATATTGGACTGATATTAACTTCAAACGTAAATGTTAGATGTCAGTGTTTTGACATTTTTGCAAATCGATTAATTATTAATTAATTTACTGTTCGTTTTGTTATCGTTTTCCAAAGAATTCAATAATGTGTCGAATTTAATTCGTCACAGCCTTGACGATAAAATTGGGGGTGAAATTTGAAATAGGGTGAAAATGGTTTGACCAATCAAAATATTAATATCAAATATGAAAACTGCATCAAAATCAATATTAGTTTACCTGTTTTTACTAAACGCCGTACACTTAAAACTAAAAGCTGGGAGTGACTCTTTTTGGGAGTGACTCTTTTTGAGAGTGACTCTTTTTGGGAGTGACTCTTTTTGGGAGTGACTCTTTTTGAGAGTGACTCTTTTTGGTAGTCTCTTTTTGGGAGTGACTCTTTTTGGGAGTGACTCTTTGATATCATTTGGTGCATTTTGGTGTATTTTGGTGTCATTTTTGGTGTCATTTGGGGCATTTTGGTGTCGTTTGGTGTATCGCCAACGATGGTGATGAAAAAATTTCGGATGAAGGTTATACTTAAGGCCCTATAGGAGATATTAAAATAAGCTATCAACATTTAATAAGTTGTTAAAAAAATCTTTGTAATTTTCCAACAGCTGTATGTTAATTATTTAATAAAATATTTTAAAATAATGTGCGTGTTATTATTTCTTACATACCACAGTCCTTAATTCTAGTAATCCGTTAAAAAAGATCACGGAAATGATTGTTCTTACAACGAACTATGTAATGTGTATTTTCTGAGCTATTAAAATAGGTAATGTTTTTTACTTGCTCCTGAATATAGGCAATTAAATCGCATTGTCCTATTAACATTCTGGTGCGATAGAACATATGTGTAAACTATATAATTCTTGCCAATAAGTATTCACCCATATTATTAATGATTTGTTAAAAATAAAGTATCGTCGAACAATAGTGATCTAAAACTGCTGTGCAGGAAAGGGTTAATTAATTGAATTCAGCATAATTCCGGAAAAATGGAATAAAATTTCATAGTCCAAATTAAAGTTTTCATCCGCTCTTGAAAACGATGACAATTATTTTACTTTCCACCCTGTATACGTATTTATGTATTCTAAAGTATTAAATTGCATAAAGGAATGTTACGTTTTTTTGCATTAGACATAATTTTCAATTCGTTTGCTTAGAAAATAATATTTATATATATATATATATATATATATATATATATATATATATATATATATATATATATTATATATATATATATATATATATATATATATATATATATATATATATATATATATATATATATATATATAATTTTTTTTATTGACGTCTTGTAACTGATAATTTTTTTAAGTTTTTACAAAATTAAACTACAAATAGTTTAAAAGCAGACATGGGTATATATGGGTATACATGGGTATATATGGGTATGTATGGGTATGGGCATACAATTTTCATCATATGGGTATATATCGGTATTGTGTAAATTGTTTAAAACTATCGATTTTCGATTTTTTTTATTAAAAAATGTATTAAACTGTATAAATGCTTTTATTTAGGAGGAGAAAGGTTAACACAACATTAATTTTTTAATCCGAAAAAGTGTATTTTAACATAGCTATCTAGAAAACCAGAATTTTGAGTGCTTAGTTTATAAAAAAATGCTAGTTTTATTATACAGAAAGAAATCGTTTTAATTGTAATCTAGTACATTATCGATGGCCAAACATTTTACGTTAAAGGAATAGGTTCTTATTCGTAATAAATTTTAGTATCAATAATACTATTGCCGGAAATAAATTTTCTAATATTAACAGAATTTCCTATTTTTACAATCAAATTTTCATCTGGTATAAAAATTCCAAACAAGTACATTCTTACAGCATATTTACATGTAGAATACATATGAGATCTACGTAACATATGCGATATTATAACTTTGAATGTACATAATCAGCATTTGCTATAACTTTGTATCGTTAAAATACACATAAATAATATTGCATAATATACTTACATAGCTAAGAAATTATTTTTAATTTTTTATTAAATATAAATTAGAGTTTTGAAATTATTGTGAAAAATTTGACTTTTAGAATTGAAAAAATTTAAATATGGCTTTGTATAGTTAATTCCCGAGTTCACTGGAAAAAAAATCCGTTAAATTTAAAGTACAAAGAGCGCTTTTGCTGTTTTTTAATAGCTAAACATAGAATAAAATTTATAATAACAATACATAGGTATTGGAGTGTGACAAAATGCGAAAAACGCTTATTCAACATTTGATAAAACAATTTCATATTTAAGATAAATTACTATTACAGTCGCTCACAAAACTAAAGCAATAGGTATATGTATAAACTAATTTTTATAATTAAAACAATAGAAAATAATAAATTTAACAAAAACAGATACATTGGTTAGATGAAATATAAAATATTAAAAGGAAATTTTCTTAAAATATACGGAACATTGTACAATTAAATAAGGCCAAAAAATATCTATCACGAGAAATTAATGTTTCAAAACTACTTTAAGATCATCGAATTAATTTTTCAAAAAACTACTATAAGGTGATTACATATTAAGTTTTAAGAACAAGATTTTTAAAAAATTTATTCATATTCACAAAATATGATTTTAACAACGTAGAGACCTTTACTTTTAACAGAGTACTGTATAGATCACACATTAACATTACTATACATTTCACAAATTTATTGAAATATGTATCTATTCCTTTATTAAAATTTTAAGTGTTTCTTACTTTTGTACAATATAAATGTGCCTAGTTTTAAATTTTTTAACAGTCAGTAACGTCATAAGACGTCAAATAAAATCTCATACATCATATCCAACAAGCAAATAATGTGTTTTAAAACAGATCGCCAATATTACATTTAATAATTTTTTTTATTAAGAAAACGTAAGAATATATATTTTGATAAGTAACAACTATTTTTTTAGCTGATTACCAGAGCGGTAACAGTGATGGTGCGGCAGTTGGTCGATCCTTCCTCTCCATCAGACGAATCTGGATCTGTATGTGTGTTAAGTGTTTGTGTTTCAGTGTTAGTGTATTATGTGTTTATGTATGTGTGTTGTGCGTCTGTAAGATGGGTGTCAGTGTGTTGTTCGCTCACTGTAGATGGCTCAGATGGAGTAGAAGCAGATCTTGTGCTTTCACATATCGCAGTCGGATTTGTATTACTTCCGTACTATACGACACGTGTTTATGATCACTGCCTTTTGCATAGTGACATATGTGTATTTTGGGAGACCCAAGAGGCTCAAACTATTGTGTAGTGTGTGTGGAATGACCTCGGTGGCACTGAGCACTATTGGAACAATATGGACATGTTTCATTCGCCATTGTTGTTTTATTTCGGCTGCGAGGTCAGTGTATTTATCCAATTTAACTGCGTGTGTTTTTTGTAAGTTGTGTGTATTTGGAACCGCAATCGATTCCGAACTCCATACAGAGATCTCGCGAAACCTCGTTGGAAAGTCCCAGCAGCTGCTGTAATTGATGTTTAGTAGCTGCATAGATCTTAATATCATCCATATACATCAGATGTGAGATGGTATGGCGCGAATTCGTTTGCGTACCTACATTGTAACCGTATTTGGTTTCATTTAACAGGCGAGAAAGTGGATTCATTGCGAGAGAAAACCATAATGGGCTCAATGAGTCGCCTTGGAATATGCCGCGTCTTACTTGAATAAGGTCGCTTGCTGTTTTTTTTTTTTTATAACCAATACTCAAACGTAAGGTCGTTCGCCAGTCGGACATGATCGTTCCAAGGAAGTTCACGATACTTGGGTGTATTTTGTACAGCTCCAATACTCTCCGTAACCAGGAGTGCGGGACCGAATCAAATGCCTTTTTGTAATCAATAAACGCTGTGTACAGGTTACGTTGTCTCCCTTTCGCTTGTTCCAGTACTACGGAGTCAATCAGAAGCTGCTCTTTGCAGCCTTGTGACCTCTTTCGACATCCCTTTTGTTCTTCTGTCAGTATGGTGTTAATCTGACAATGCTCATTGATCTTTTCTGCCAGACAGGACGTCAAAATCTTATACACTGTAGGCAAGCAGGTGATAGGCCTATAATTCCCAGGATTTTTTGTATCACTGTTTTTAGATTTCATGTATGTGATACCCTGCGTTAGGAACTTCGGTGTCATGTTTGGTGTTCTTATAAATAGTGTGAATTGTTCAGCGAGGTACTTGTGTGTTGATGTAAAGTGTTTGAACCCTGCCTAGAACCCAGCCTGTCGTCACCGTGATCTGAGCTGTCACATTCAGTGGTGACCCTGATGCGCCCGGTCGCTCCACCGGCAGCGGCAGTTTTCCGAGGCCCTTTTCTTATTTGCTCCATCCTAATGGGTTGTCTTTTAGTCGCCTTTTACGACAAGCAGGACTTACTGTGGGCAAATTCTGCAAAGTGAAGCCCCCACCCACAGGGCGTTTATTGTTATTATTATTATTATTATTATAGACTTTTACGCCAACCTGGCGCTCACTACTCAGTAGGACAGTACTGGGTAACATTCACCTATACCGGCATTATGCAAGGTATTAGGCTCTGTGGAAGGGTAATGTACCAAACCAATCCGTAAAAGTACCGTAGTACATTCACGGACGGGTTTGTCACATCACTCAGCTTATATTGTTGTTGTTGTTGCTTGAAACGAGGTGTTATGCGTCTATTTTGGTGTACACTGGTTCGTACGACGAGACTTTTGTGGGAGCGTAGATGTTGGCTCAATGACAGACGGCTGTGAATGCCTAGTTCGTTTTCGTGTCCTCAGAGAATAGGTAGGATTAGGGACAGAGGGAAGGGAAAGGACTGTATGTGTTTGTGTGTGTGTTCGTGTATGTGTGTGGATGTGTCGTTCTATTTTTCGTTTCTTGGTGTAAATGTGTTCTGGTTCATCAAATTGCTCATTAAGATCGGGTGTTCCTGGAATTGCGCGTTTAGATGGTACAGAGGTTGACGGACCTTGTGTGTTATTGAGTTGGGGAGGATTGTGCACCAGAGCGGTAACAGTGATGGTGCGGCAGTTGGTCGATCCTCCCTCTCCATCAGACGAATCTGGATCTGTATGTGTGTTAGGTGTTTGTGTTTCAGTGTTAGCGTATTGTGTGTTTATGTATGTGTGTTGTGTGTCTGTAAGATGAGTGTCAGTGTGTTGTTCACTCACTGTAGATGGCTCAGATGGAGTACAAGCAGATCTTGTGCTTTCACATATCGCAGTCGGATTCGTATTACTGAGGAACTTCCGTACTATACGACATGTGTTTATGATCACTGCCTTTTGCATAGTGACATATGTGTACTTTGGGAGACCTAAGAGGCTCAAGCTATTGTGTAGTGTGTGTGGAATGACCCCGGTGGCACTGAGTACTATTGGAACAATGTGGACATGTTCCATTCGCCATTGTTGTTTTATTTCGGCTGCGAGGTCAGTGTATTTCTCCAATTTAACTGCGTGCGTTTTTTGTAAGTTATGTGTATTCGGAACCGCAATGTCGATCAGATAGGTGGTCTTAGTTTGTTTCATTACGAAGGTGATATCTGGTCGATTATGATTTATGGTCTTATCTGTAATAATCGACCGATCCCAGTAAAGTCTACAGGAGTCATTCTCCGCTACTACTTTTGGTGTGAGCTTGTAGTAGGGGGTTTTATCGGTTATAAGGTGGTGCTTAACCGCTAGTTTCTGGTATATAATTTTGCCAACCTGGTCGTGACGGTGTTTATATTCGGACTGAGCGAGCTGAGTACAGGCAGCTGTGATATGTTGGATCGTTTCGGGTTTGGAATGGCATCTCCGGCATGAGTCAGATGTTATTGACGAGTCACGAAGTATGTATTTTGAGTAATTCTTTGTATGAATTACTTGATCTTGTATAGCCAGCATAAATCCTTCAGTCTCCGGGAAAAGACCTCCTTGACTCAATCAGGCGTGCGACGCTGCTTTGTCGACGTTACTCTGGTTAAGATCATGTGGATGTCTTCCATGTAGAGGCTTGCGGATCCATTGCTGGATTTTGTCCTCCTTCGTGACCAAGGGGCAAAAACTATCTGGCATTTCTGTGTGTGAGAGGTTTAATGGTGTGTATGCCTTGTCGGCTTGGATTATTGAATTGTGTAGGTGTGATGTGTGTGTTTTGGTGTAAAAGTATTCTCGCAAGTTATGAACCTGTTTATTATGCATGTTCCTTATGTCTATAAGACCCCGACCCCCTTCGGCTCTTGGCAGCGTCAGTCGTTCTATCGCTGCTTTGGGATGATGAATTCTGTATTTGGTCATAAGGACGCGGGTCTTGATCTCGATGTTTGTCAAGTCCGTAGGCGTCCATTTGATTACCCCAAATGAGTACGTTAGCACCGGAACTGCGTAGGTGTTAATTGCTTTGATGATTTTTTTTCCATCAAGGTGAGTGTTCAGCAATCTCTGTACACGCGCTAGGTATTGCTGCATTAGGTGTTGTTTTACAGCGCTGTGATCTATACGTTCATCCTGGTTGAATCCGAGATACCGGTACGACTCTCCCTCCTCCATTGGCTGCATAACAGACTCCGGTCCGAGTTCAAATGCGACCGCATCTCGTTTTCCCCCAGAACGACATTGGGTCCGACATTTGTCGATCCCGAACTCCATGCAGAGGTCTCGCGAAACTTCCCTGGAAAGTCCCAGCAGCTTCTGTAATTGATGTTTAGTTGCTGCGTAGATCTTTATATCATCCATATACATTAGATGTGAAATAGTTTGGCGCGAATTCATTTTTGTCCCCACATTATAACCGTATTTGGTTTCATTCAACAGGCGTGAAAGTGGATTCATTGCGAGACAAAACCATAATGGACTCAATGAGTCGCCTTGGAATATGCCGCGTCTTACTTGAATAAGATCGCTTGTTGTTTTTTCGTTACCAATACTCAAATGTAAGGTCGTTCGCCAATCGGACATGATCGCTCCAAGGAAGTTCACGATACTTGGGTGTATTTTATACAGCTCCAATACTCTCCGTAACCAGGAGTGCGGCACCGAATCAAATGCCTTTTTGTAATCAATAAACGCTGTGTACAGATTACGTCGTCTCCCTTTCGCTTGTTCCAGTACTACGGAGTCAATCAGAAGCTGCTCTTTGGAGCCTTGTGACCTCTTTCGACATCCCTTTTGTTCTTCTGCCAGTATGGTGTTAATCTGACAATGTTCATTGATCTTTTCTGCCAGACAGGACGTCAAAGTCTTATACACAGTAAGCAAGCAGGTGATAGGCCTATAATTAGCAGGATTTTTTGTATCACTGTTTTTAGATTTCATGTATGTGATACCCTGCGTTAGGAACTTCGGTGTCAGGTTTGGTGTTCTTATAAATAGTGTAAAGTGTTCAGCGAGATACTTGTGTGTTGATGTAAAGTGTTTGAGCCAGTAGTTTTGTATGTTGTCGATGTCAGGTGCCTTCCAGTTATGCGATCTCTGTAAAGCTCTGGAGACGTCCTCTGTAGTAATGTCCGTATAGGGCATCTCCGGAAGATGTTCGTTATTCCTGTACTCTGTATCGATCCAGCTGGCTTTGTCATTATGGTCAATGGTGTTGGACCATATATTCGCCCAGAAATTATGGAGTGCGTTCTTCTCCGGTAGACCATTACTGTCAGTTACCGTGTTCGTTAGAGACCGATAAAACCGTCTCTCGTTTTTGCTGAACGCTTGGCTTTGTCGTCTGCGTTCAGTACTGGTCTTATATCTTCGTAAGCGCTTCGCTAGTGCTGTTAATTTTTGGTGAAGCGTATCTCTGATCTCTGTGAGTGTTTTATTGGGTTCCTCGTATTGTGTGTGTACTGTGTGTTTGTGTAATATGTCGTGTATGTATTTGTTGAGCCGTTTGGTCCTCGTACCCTGTTGGTATTGGGTGATCCTGCCGAGATTACATCGGATGTTGTTGATGCGTTTATTCAGTCGTGTTTCCCAAGCAGGAGTTTTGTGTTCCTTCGAGTTGTACGCTACAGGTGGTGTTACATCGGAACCGTTACAACGTATAGCGGCAACGGCTCCACAGTAAATAGCTGTGTGTAACTCGATAAAATTGTCACATGTTTCCAAGTGTTTAGGCAGTATTGTATTGTTTAATATCTCAACGATCTCAGCCAATCTATGTGAAGTGTGTTGTTTAGGCAACAAGTACCTATGTGTGGGGTCCGTCCCTTCAAATTCAGTAAGCGCTGTGTTAAATTCCAGTTCGATCTCTTGCAGTAGGGTGTTATTTACTGCTGTCTCATGGTGGTTAGGCTCATTCTCGACAAGTTGTTGAATGTCGTTTTGTGTGGGGCTTTCCATTTCTGGTGAGCCGTCGGCCTGACTTTCTTCATTTTGAGCAAATTGATGTGCGACTTGTGTTTTAATGGTGTTTATGAGGGAGGAAGGGATAAGATTATTGGTAAAAATGACACGTTTTTGGTCTGCCAGTCTCTGTTCAGTAACGCGACTTAGGTGAGGGTAGCTGCGCGCGAACTCTTGATGTAATTTTGTACGGTAACCAGTTCTGTCCGTTTCAAGTCTAGTAACTTTGAAGTATGTGCGTACGATGAATTCATTCAGTTCATCTGTCCATTGCATACGCACACGCTTCTTACCAGCTTTAGTGGTCCCCAAAGGATGCTCTGGGGAAACACTTAAAGTCGGCTGAGCCAAAGGTGTTGGGGGCTCCGTAAGTAGGGCAGTAGCATTTTGGCTGAAGGTGTTGTTACAGCTGACAGGTGGCTGCCTAGAACCCAACCTGTCGTCACCGTGATCTGAGCTGTCACATTCAGTGGTGACCCTGATGCGCCCGGTCGCTCCACCGGCAGCGGCAGTTTTCCGAGGCCTTTTTCTTATTTGCTCCATCCTAATGGGTTGTCCTTTTAGTCGCCTTTTACGACAAGCAGGACTTACTGTGGGCAAATTCTGCAAAGTGAAGCCCCCACCCACAGGGCGTTTATTATTATTATTATTATTATTATTATTATTATTATTATTATTATTATTATTATTATTATTATTATTATTATTATTTTAAGATTTAACGAAAGAAACGCGACTGCACTTCAAAAACCTCCAGGCGGAGGAAAAAGTGTCCGTGCAGCGTACCAGGTCAGGTACTTCTAGGTCAGGTACGTAACGTCCGTTATACAGCATCCCCTTCCTGGTCTTCCCTACCTAATAAATCCCCGAACCTCGCTGCAAAACCATAACAGTGGGAGATTCGAGGGCAGGTCCAATGGATGTTCGAGGACCGGCTCTAAACGGGGCATGGGGTTCAAAGGTGTTCATTAACTCCCGGAAATAGTCGTCTCGTGCGACCGAAGCGTGCGGAGCGTCCCGATAATAACTGCTTTTTGCATTGACGCCGCTAGCATGTTGGCGTGAAATCTATAAGCCGGAATGATGTTAAGATTGCACAAAAAGGAGTTATGCATACCCCCAAAGGAGTTATAAGTACGACCAAGCGGATAGTATAGCCCGGGTACAGTTGTCGCAGTTCATGTATTAGATCTTGATATTTAATCCTTTTTTGCTCCTCCTTTTCGACTATGTTAGTTTCCGCCGGAGCAGAGAACTCGATAACATACATAGTCTGAGATATTAAATCTTGGAGCACAACATCAGGCTTATTGGCGTTCAATTGCCTGGTAGTTGCAACCGGCATATTCCAAAAGATCTTGCACTTTTGGTTGGCAACAAAGGATTCTACTTCCGCAGGATCGTAGGGCAAGACTGGTGTTTTGTCAACTTCGTAATGATGACGAAGATAAAAGTAGAGCACACGCAACGCTGCATTATGGCGATGGATATAGGTGGATTTAGCATAATAAGAACAACCTGAAGTCAGGTGCATTAAGGTTTCCGGGTATGCTTTGCATGCCCGACACGAGGTACTCGAAACCCCTTTATTACCCATCACATATTTTTGGTGTGTTAAAGTGTTCCACACTCCATCTTGAGCTGCCATGATAAAGCCCTCCGTTTCCGATTTAAGTCCATTAGCTCTCAAGAAAGCCCAAGTGAGTTCGCTCGAAAGGCCAAGGTTGTCAAGATGACGGTAGAACATACCCTGGTGAACTTTGTCGCGATGTTTATTGAGCAGATGTTGTTGCTCGGCTCTCTTGATTGCCGACTTTTGGCGCGACTGTGATAGTGAAAGAATGTTATCATCACCGTCGCGATTACGCGGATCGAAGGCTAAGCCCAAGATATCGGCGGCACGTTGCGCTGCTGTGAATAAAAATGCGCCTACGCCAGCAAGCTCGTGATCCCTGACGAGTTGCAATAGCGGGTCTGAAGTGTTAAGTACACGACAAGCTGTACCCAAGACTATACGATCATGTAAACGTTCGACTGACAGGAGCCCCCTCCCCCCTGGTCTCGTGGGAGGTAAAGTCGTTGTGTCGATGCGCGTGGGTGCAAACTACGGTTGATATTCATTATTTTCCGCGTGTCTCGGTCTAGTTCCTCCAATTCATTCACATTATACTTAATTGAGCCAAAAGTATATAAAAGGATGGGTATGGCTAACATATTTGTAGCGCTGGTCTTGTTCTTCGCCGACAATTCGGAACTCCAAATTTGTCGGAGAAGGCGCTTATATCTACTACTTAAAGCGGCCTTCATGTTCTTCACGTCCTGGATGTGACTTTCGCCAACACCAAGGTACGTATAGGTCGCTCCTTCATCAAGATGTTCTATGATGCTTCCATCCACTAATTGGGCGTGTGAATCAAAATTCGGAACTACACCATGCTTACAGTGCACCACCGCGCATTTGTCCAGTCCGAACTCCATACCGATCGCGTGCGTGTATTTGTGTGTTAATTTTAGAGCGCAGTTGAGATCACTCTCCGACGAGGCATACAGTTTTAAGTCATCCATATAAAATAAATGTGTGACTTTATGCTCGCGATTTCCTACCGGGCCACACAAGTACCCGGGTTCCTTTCTCAGGCTGATTGACAGGGGCAACAACGAGATGCAAAACAAAAGTGGGCTGAGGCTGTCTACTTGGTATACGCCTCGTTTGTATGTCACCAACTCCGTTGACACAACGTGTCCACCGGATGTTATTGTGAACCTTGTTTTCCAGAGCGGCAACAGGTGTTCAATACATTTAATAATGTCGGGGTGGACTCGCAGACAATGGAGCAAATAGATAATGAGCTCATGCGACGTTGTGTCAAATGCTTTCCGATAGTCCACCCAGGCCATGCTCAGGTTGCGTTTGTGCTGTCTAGCGTCCTGACAGATACATCTGTCGACCAGCAAGTTGTCTTTGCAACCCGACATTCCTCTTTTTGAACCTCGTTGTTCATAGATCGAACTCCACACTGGTTCAATCGCCTTCAAGATGCGTTCATATAGAATGGAAGTGAACGCTCTATACACAGTGTTCAGGCACGTTATCGGTCTGTAGTTCTGTGGTTGTGATAGGTCTCCTTTTTTCGGTATTAGGACCGTTCTTCCCTCAGCGAGCCACGATGGTATTGGCTCACAGTTAAATAACCAATTTGAAAATATACGGGCAAGGTGGCGGTGGGTACTAGCGAGCTTCTTCCACCAAAAATTCGTTATTCCATCAATGCCCGGAGCCGAATAGTTCTTCTTGCCTTTGAAAGCAAGTTCGACTTCCTCTTTATCAACAGATGTTATATTGGTGTGAGATGGCACTTTGCCAAGCTGTTGTTTGCAGTACCATCTAAACTGGCTGATGGGAATACAGTCCAAGTCAGTCTCTTTAGTCGTCTCATATATCCCCCGCCAATAATCCTCTATTGCGTCGACCGTCGGTGGTTGCTCCACGACAGGGCTTTTAGATGCGAACAGGCGTGAAGGGTTCGAGTTAAAGATCTTATTTTCCCGAATACACCGTTCACGCTGGGCTACTTTCTTCTTGGCCAGGGCCAATGCGCGTATCTTATCTAAATGTGTCTGTTTGATGGTCAACAGATTGCCCAAATTTATCGTGTGATAGCGGTACCTTAGTTCTCTGGCAAAAGCCCGTACCTTTCGCGTAAAGCGCCTATTGGTCTGAATATATTCTATCACACATTGGATACGCGATACCATCTGTCGTAGTGCCCTCACCTTGGTGTCAATTTGTTTAATACGAATCCGTGCCTTCTCCTCTGCAGTCTTTTGCTGCTTAGTACATGGGGTCAGGACACGCATCGCTGCATATACTGCGTTGTCGACGTCGGTGAGATCACTGGATGGGGATAGATGATCGTCCAAAATTTCGTTTAGTAGGGTCAGTTGTTCGCCCTTTACATACGTCCGTCGGTGTTTGGGACGTGGTCGCTTGTCAAAGTCTAAATCGGTCTCGAGAAGATCGCGAAATTGTTTTCTTAAATTGTCTGAGACAGAAAGGGATTTATTTAGATCGGCATCATTCTGTGTGGGAGTTGAACTCGTTCTGGTGTTAGACTCTAGCACAGTATCTGTGTTGGCTTGATTTAACAAGTCCGTCTGTGCCTCAGTAACCATGCTGTCACCATGAGTTACCGGTTGATCCTGCTCTGTGATGTTAATATTGGCCAAGCTCTCACCATTGACCGCAGAATCCTGTTCAACTTCCACCATCACAGTTTCAGCAACCCTAGCTTCTTCGCGAGCTTCTCGATTATCGTCATGTCCGGTAGGTATTTTCAATTTTATAATTCGGGCTACATGGTCACGCAGATTTTGTGGCGTTAAATTTGAGTGTTCGGGATGCGTATGGCACCATATGGCGTGCATCCTTGCCATGTACCCTCTCTTATTTGGCTCACTTTGTGCGCGGCACGTGAGCAGATCACGTCTCAAGCTGTCCGTCCACTCCAGTCGAACGAAACGAGAAGATGAGTTTTGACTGGTTCCGCCTTTTTGTGCGGGCCCATCCGAGAGACCCGCGGCACGACCAGTCTTCCTAGTTCTATTAGCGTTAGGAACTAGTAAAAAACCTGTTAGGGGTAGTTAGCCCGTTAACAGAGACCACCATTTAGCGCTGGTTGACTCCACGCACCAGGTACCAGAAAGTACCTGGCCTTAGTTCGGGGACCCGGGAGCGCTACTTCCCGAACTGTCGTAGCAACCGACTACCGAAGCAACCGGGTGTTATAACAAGCCCCTGGGGGGTTTTTATTATTATTATTATTATTATTTTTTTTACTTAAAATTGGGGTACTGCTGCCGGTGAATGGCGCGGTCAGCAGCACCCGGCGGCATCGCCATCTATGGGCATGCGCCGCCAAAACGAGAAAAAACGATAAAAACAACACATAAAGACAGGAACACATAAATGCAATAGACAAAGGACAAACATACACCTAATAAAATTCAACGATGGACCCTGCCATCCCAGGGCTTCACAAAGAGTGGACAGTCGCCGGTGGCGGTACGCTAAGTGCTAGCCAGAGCGTCCGGTCACCAAGGTCTGAAAACCAATAATGAAACTCCGAGGTGTAAAGGGCCTCGGAGTGGAGAAAACTGACTAGAAATATACCAGATAATATTAAAAAAAGGCCGACCAGTGCCGCAATAAGTAGTTAAAACAGTACCACTTAAGAGTCACAACAACAAGCCCACAGCGGCACAACAAAATATCACAGATAAGAATAAAAGATGATTAATCACCTCGGGTGGAAAACGCCCTCAGTGGTACATCGTTAAAACAAAACATATTAAAAACAACCTTATTAAAAAACAAAACCAACAATATCACAAGTTTGACAATATTTCTTGCTCTGTGACACGATTCTGCTCCCCATAGTCTCGACAATTCCGAAATGGCTTCGTCAACACCTAGGAGCTCACACGTGTAGGGACAGTGAAATCTGATTACTGAGCAACATGTACTGTTCTGTCAGATAGCTGATTATTTTTATTTTTTTTTAATTGCGGTACTGCTGCCGGTGGATGGCGCGGTCAGCAGCACCCGGCGGCATCGCCTACTAAGGGCATGCGCCGCCAAACACGATAAATAAAAACAACACGTAAAGACAGGGACACATAAATGCATTAGACAAAGGACAAACATACACATGATAAAATTCACCAATGAGCCCTGCCATCCCAGGGCTTCATAACGAGCGGACAGTCCTTGGTGGCGGTACGCTAAGTACTAGCCAGAACGTCCGGTCACCAAGGACTGAATACCAACCATGAAACTCCGAGGTGTAAAGGGCCTCGAAGTGGAGAATACTGAGTAAAAATATCACAGATAACAACATCTCAATAATATTACAAGGAAAAAAGAATATAAGAGGAAAATCTTATTACGTCACTGGGGAGCCACAGGCCGACCAGTGCCGCAATAAGTAGTTAAAAACAAAACCGCTGAAGGGCTACAACAGCAAGCCCAGAGCGGCACGATAAAATATCACAGATAAGAATAAAAAAAAATGATGTACCACCTCGGGTGGAAAAGGCCCTCAGTGGTACATCGTTAAAACAAAACGGATTAAACACAATCTTATTAAAAAATAAAAACAATAATATCACAGATTTCAAAAATTTCTTGCTCTGTGACACGATTCCGCTCTCCATAGTCTCGACAGTTCCGAAATGGCTTCGTCAACACCTAGGAAAGCTGATTATGATTATTATTATTATTATTATTATTATTATTATAGACTTTTACGCCAACCTGGCGCTCACTACTCAGTAGGACAGTACTGGGTAACATTCACCTATACCGGCATTATGCAAGGTATTAGGCTCTGTGGAAGGGTAATGTGCCAAACCAATCCGTAAAAGTACCGTAGTACATTCACGGACGGGTTTGTCACATCACTCCTTATATTGTTGTTGTTGTTGTTGCTTGAAACGAGGTGTTATGCGTCTATTTTGGTGTATACTGGTTCGTACGACGAGACTTTTGTGGGAGCGTAGATGTTGGCTCAATGACAGAGGGCTGTGAAAGCCTAGTTCGTTTTCGTGTCCTCAGATGGTAGGTAGGAGTAGGGACAGAGGGAAGGGAAAGGACTGTTTGTGTTTGTGTGTGTGTTTGTGTATGTGTGTGGATGTGTCTTTCTATTTTACGTTTCTTGGTGTAGATGTTTTCTGGTTCATCAAATTGCTCATTAAGATCGGGTGTTCCTGGAACTGCGCGTTTAGATGGTACAGAGGTTGACGGACCTTGTGTGTTATTGAATTGAGGAGGATTGTGCACCAGAGCGGTAACAGTGACAGTGCGGCAGTTGTTCGATCCCCCCTCTCCATCAGACGAATCTGGATCTGTATGTGTGTTAAGTGTTTGTCTTTCAGTGTTAGTGTATTGTGTGTTTATGTATGTGTGTTGTGCGTCAGTAGGATGAGTGTCAGTGTATTGTTCGCTCACTGTAGATGGCTCAGATGGAGTAGAAGCAGGTCTTGTGCTTTCACATATCGCAGTCGGATTCGTATTACTGAGGAACTTCCGTACTATACGACACGTGTTTATGATCACTGCGTTTTGCATAGTGACATATGTGTATTTTGGGAGACCCAAGAGGCTCAAACTATTATGTAGTGTGTGTGGAATGACCCCGGTGGCACTGAGCACTATTGGAACGATGTGGACATGTTCCATTCGCCATTGTTGTTTTATTTCGGCTGCGAGGTCAG
Source organism: Brachynemurus nebulosus (assembly GCA_035578155.1). Lineage (NCBI taxonomy): Eukaryota > Metazoa > Arthropoda > Insecta > Neuroptera > Myrmeleontidae > Brachynemurus > Brachynemurus nebulosus. The sequence goes on along the minus strand of JAPWDM010000002.1, from coordinate 4,249,531 downwards.
TGTATTTATCCAATTTAACTGCGTGTGTTTTTTGTAAGTTGTGTGTATTTGGAACCGCAATATCGATCAGATAGGTTGTCTTAGTGTTTTTCATTACGAAGGTGATATCTGGTCGATTATGATTTATGGTCTTATCTGTAATAATCGACCGATCCCAGTAAAGTCTACAGGAGTCATTCTCCGCTACTACTTTTGGTGTGAGCTTGTAGTAAGGTGTTTATCGGTTATAAGGTGGTGCTTGACCGCTAGTTTCTGGTATATGATTTTGGCAACCTGGTCGTGACGGTGTTTGTATTCGGATTGAGCGAGCTGAGTACAGGCAGCTGTGATGTGTTGGATCGTTTCAGGTTTGGAATGGCATCTCCGGCATGAGTCAGATGTTATTGACGAGTCACGAAGTATGTATTTTGAGTAATTCTTTGTATGAATTACTTGATCTTGTATAGCTAGCATGAATCCTTCAGTCTCCGGGAAAAGACTTCCTTGACTCAACCAGGCGTGCGACGCTGCTTTGTCGACGTTACTCTGATTAAGATCATGTGGATGTCTCCCATGTAAAGGCTTCCGAATCCATTGCTGAATTTTGTCCTCCTTCGTGACCAAACGGCAAAAACTATCTGGCATTTCTGTGTGTGAGAGGTTTAATGGTGTGTATGCCTTGTCGGCTTGGATTATTACATTGTGTAAGTGTGATGTGTGTGTTTTGGTGTAAAAGTATTCTCGCAAGTTATGAACCTGTTTATTATGCGTGTTCCTTATGTCTATAAGACCTCGACCCCCTTCGGCTCTTGGCAGCGTCAATCGTTCTATCGCTGCTTTGGGATGATGAATTCTGTATTTGGTCATAAGGACGCGGGTCTTGATCTCGATGTTTGTCAAGTCCGTAGGCGTCCATTTGATTACCCCAAATGAGTATGTTAGCACCGGAACTGCGTAGGTGTTAATTGCTTTGATGGTTTTTTTTCCATCAAGGTGGGTGCTCAGTAATCTCCGTACACGCGTTAGGTATTGCTGCATCAGGTGTTGTTTTACAGCGCTGTGATCTATACGTTCGTCCTGATTGAATCCGAGATACCGGTACGACTCTCCCTCGTCCATGGGCTGCATAACAGACTCTGGTTCGAGTTCGAATGCGACCGCATCTCGTTTTCCTCCAGAACGACATTGTGTTCGACATTTATCGATTCCGAACTCCATACAGAGGTCTCGCGAAACCTCGTTGGAAAGTCCCAGCAGCTGCTGTAATTGATGTTTAGTAGCTGCATAGATCTTAATATCATCCATGTACATTAGATGTGAAATGGTATGGCGCGAATTCGTTTGCGTACCTACATTGTAACCGTATTTGGTTTCATTTAACAGGCGAGAAAGTGGATTCATTGCGAGACAAAACCATAATGGACTCAATGAGTCGCCTTGGAATATGCCGCGTCTTACTTGAATAAGGTCGCTTGTTGTTTTTTCATTACCAATACTCAAATGTAAGGTCGTTCGCCAGTCGGACATGATCGTTCCAAGGAAGTTCACGATACTTGGGTGTATTTTGTACAGCTCCAATACTCTCCGCAACCAGGAGTGCGGGACCGAATCAAATGCCTTTTTATAATCAATAAACGCTGTGTACAGGTTACGTTTTCTCCCTTTCGCTTGTTCCAGTACTACGGAGTCAATCAGAAGCTGCTCTTTGCAGCCTTGTGACCTCTTTCGACATCCCTTTTGTTCTTCTGTCAGTATGGTGTTAATCTGACAATGCTCATTGATCTTTTCTGCCAGACAGGACGTCAAAATCTTATACACTGTAGGCAAGCAGGTGATAGGCCTATAATTCGCAGGATTTTTTGTATCACTGTTTTTAGATTTCATGTATGTGATACCCTGCGTTAGGAACTTCGGTGTCAGGTTTGGTGTTTTTATAAATAGTGTAAAGTGTTCAGCGAGATACTTGTGTGTTGATGTAAAGTGTTTGAGCCAGTAGTTTTGTATGTTGTCGATGCCAGGTGCCTTCCAGTTATGCGATCTCTGTAAAGCTCTGGAGACGTCCTCTGTAGTAATGTCCGTATAGAGCATCTCCGGAAGATGTTCGTTATTCCTGTACTCTGTATCGATCCAGCTGGCTTTGTCATTATGGTCAATGGTGTTGGACCATATATTCGCCCAGAAACTATGGAGTGCGTTCTTCTCCGGTAGACCATTACTGTCAGTTACCGTGTTCGTTAGAGACTGATAAAACCGTCTCTCGTTTCTGCTGAACGCTTGGTTTTGTCGTCTGCGTTCAGTACTGGTCTTATATCTTCGTAAGCGCTTCGCTAGTGCTGTTAATTTTTGGTGAAGCGTATCTCTGATCTCTGTGAGTGTTTTATTGGGTTCCTCGTATTGTGTGTGTACTGTGTGTTTGTGTAATATGTCGTGTATGTATTTGTTGAGCCGTTTGGACCTCGTACCCTGTTGGTATTGGGTGATCCTGCCGAGGTTGCATCGGATGTTGCTGATGCGTTTATTCAATCGTGTTTCCCAGGCAGGAGTTTTGTGTTCCTTCGAGTTGTGCGCTACAGGTGGTGTTACATCGGACCCGTTACAACGTATAGCTGCAACGGCTCCACAATAGATAGCTGTGTGTAACTCGATAAAATTGTCACATGTTTCTAAGTGTTTAGGCAGTATTGTATTGTTCAATATCTCAACGATCTCAGCCAATCTACGTGAGGTGTGTTGTTTAGGCAACAAGTACCTATGTGTGGGGTCTGTCCCTTCAAATTCAGTAAGCGCTGTGTTAAATTCCAGTTCGATCTTTTGCAGTAGGGTGTCATTTACTGCTGTCTCATGGTGGTCAGGCTCATTCTCGACAAGTTGTTGAGTGTCGTTTTGTGTGGGGCTCTCCATTTCTGGTGGGCCGTCGTCCTGACTTTCTTCATTTTGAGCAAATTGATGTGCGACTTGTGTTTTAATGGTGTTTATGAGGGAGGCAGGGATGAGGTTATTGGTAAAAATGACACGTTTTTGGTCTGGCAGTCTCTGTTCAGTAACGCGACTTAGGTGAGGGTAGCTGTGCGCGAACTCTTGATGTAATTTTGTCCGAATAGTTTTGTCCGTTTCAAGTCTAGTAACTTTGAAGTATGTGCGTACGATGAATTCATTCAGTTCATCTGTCCATTGCATACGCACACGCTTCTTACCAGCTTTAGTGGTCCCCAAAGGATGCTCTGAGGAAACACTTAAAGTCGGCTGAGCCAAAGGTGTTGGGGGCTCCGTAAGTAGGGCAGTAGCATTTTGGCTGAAGGTGTTGTTACAGCTGACAGGTGGCTGCCTAGAACCCAGCCTGTCGTCACCGCGATCTAAGCTGTCACATTCAGTGGTGACCCTGATGCGCCCGGTCGCTCCACCGGCAGCGGCATTTTTCCGAGGCTTTTTTTGTTTTTTCACCATCCTAATGGGGTGTCCTTTTAGTCGCCTTTTACGACAAGCAGGACTTACTGTGGGCAAATTCTGCAAAGTGAAGCCCCCACCCACAGGGCGTTTATTATTATTATTATTATTATTATTATTATTATTATTATTATTATTATTATTATTATTATTATTATTATTGCAGAATAAAAATCATTATTATAATTTGGCGTATGTATAGCAGCTGAATCACAGTTAGCCGTTTTAAAAAAAAAATCGAGGTTTTATAAAACGGCTAGGCATTTTGTGCTACGGCTGATTCTACAAGCCGGCGACGACATAATATATATTTTTCATTTGATGACAATAATTATCATCATGTTTAATCCAAGCTGAGTTGAACAATGTAATACTGTGATGGACAAAAGCTGCTTTATTATAAGATAATCTCAAGTTCAATCTGATTACATTCTTGTCGTTAATACAACCAGCATAATCGTTATAATTAAACTATGTACGAATATCCATGTAGACCTCTCATCCCAACCACTAACAAGCTCGCCCATGCACATCATACGTATGTATGCACTCAACGATAATTCTTTAATAAAATATTTATACTTACACAGATATATGATAAACAATACATTTCCAACCAGTGGGACGTTCCAAAAAATTATACACCTGGCCTTGAAACGTGGCCCGTCCAGCCAATTTTCGTCGTTCCTTTGCCAAATATCGTGCCGCATCACCGAATTGAGGCGGTCGATCCAACAATAACGGGGATGGTGCTGGTGCCGTTGATTTATCTGATGCCGTCGTTCCACTTGTGGCATTGCCTGGTGTTAACCCTTCAATACTTGGGGGTGTTAACCCAATACTTGTGGTAGCCACATTGTTCGTTTGAACGCCTTCGTTTATCGCGGATGTCGAATCAAGTAACTGATATGAACTATTATCCGAGAGCGGACTCGGTTGTGATGATGTCCCAATATCGACAATTGTCACTGATAATTGTGAACGATCTATTGATCGATCCATACTGTTAGTATTCATATTTGGCGTAATGCGCGCCGTTAAACTATTACCAAGAAGAGTTTCCGTTTCTTCGGGTGTTTGTATTAATGGTGTTGGACGCAATACGGGCATTTTGGATCAATAGTTATTAGGAAACACAATAGGGATGGAAAGGGTAGGGTACTGGAAAGTAGCTGGAAAAGGGAATGAGTTAAAATACAAGAGACGGATTAACATTCCTTTTTTACTTACTTCGAAAACGATTCCAAGTAGTCTTGATCGACATTTTACACGAACTTTTTAAAATTTATTTCAAATATTTTCGAAAATATATTTTGCATAGTATGTACTTTCTATAAAATATACATATATAAGGCTCTCTGTTATGTAATTGTTGCCTAAGATTAATATAATTTTGAAAAAGGCTGCATTTTACGTTATAGTAATTGATCCCTAAATCATCATTAGTGGTTAATTGAAACTACGACTTTTTTTGACAAAATTTCGACATCGAAACGAAAAACGGCCACATAATTTGAGACCTGAAACAAAAATAAATCTTTGTAAACATAATGAAGCCAGAGCACTTTCACAGTAAACTTACACAGTCACAGAAGCCGACAATATTTTTAAACAAATTTTATGTAAACACGTAGGTATATAAAATGATTCCACAGAAAACTAAATGATTCAACATGTGTTATGCAGGTCAAAAAATGAGTACATAGTTATTATTATTTTGATAAAATATACATATACATACAAGCATACAACACACACATACATACATATATGGATAAAAACATTATTGAAAATTAAAGATGAAGCTTAGATATTTTGATGATAAAACATATTATGTATATATTTATATGTACAAAAAATGAAAAATGTCCGGTACGTAGTAATAAATTATTTTTATTAGAATAACATAAAATCCTTTTTTTAAGTGTTTTGTTTATTATTCTAAATATTGAAATTGTCGGCCTCTGTGGATGTTTTGTTTGGTTTCGGATGCCGAAGCCATGCGACTGAAAGTATTAATATATAAATTTAAATGATTTTGTATAAATAAAAAAAATGTAATATAACGTCCGGTCCTAGTGAATACAAAGATTAATGTTACGTAACACAGAATCACTATTTACATAACTGTTACACAATGTAACAGTGGGTGATTTACCCTAAGTGCCGTTCTAGGCTCAGTGACAAATACCGCCCCTAAAAAGCTAAAAAAAATAGTTGCCGCCCTTTTGCCCAAATTTGCCGCCCCTAAAATCAGCCGCCCTTTTTAAAAAACGTAAGTGACGAGCAAAAAAAAAAGACTTCAAATTCTACATTTTGTTGCCTTTTTTGCCCAAATTTGCCGCCCATCTTGACCTTGAGATCACGTTCAAGGTCACATTCGGATCCAGAATTTTCCGCTCTTTCCATCTCCGGGGTCAAAAGTGGGGGTTGTCATATAAAAAAACTGACTTGACCTTGATATGACCTTGAACCTTGACTTTGAGGTCAAAGTGAACGTCATCATCGAATGTGCCGTAACTAGTGGTGAAACTTTTATCCTCATCATTTATCCCAAATATGCTCTCCCGCTGAGATTTTTGACTTTTTCATACGTTTTACTAGCCCTGTATACTCAAAATATGTACTTAAATTTTACCCTTGCCTTCTATTTTAATTTTTTTACACGAAAACCGTTAGGTAACGTAAAAGCCCCCCATTGTGGAACGCTATCCAATACTAAAACAGTTTTGACATTTACATATTAATGAAGTTATTTCTGAAATAAACGTCTGATAACAAAAATTGTTATTAATAGAATGATTGTTTCCCAATTTAAATTCACCTCACATTTAATGTTTCCTTACTTAATTAAAGACATATATATATATATATATATATATATATATATATATATATATATATATATATATATATATAATATATATATATATAATATATATATATATATATATATATATATATATATATATATATAATATATATATATATATATATATATATATATATATATATATATATATATATATATATATATATGTATATTAAACAGTTTCTGCTGAATGTGTCTCTTTTACGTTTGATCAATGCTTATTTATAGAAACACATGCCTTATAAATTTCAACATTTTCCAGTTAATTTTCGAAGTTAGCGCAATAAAACTATACAAATAACTTTTATTAGTCCAGTTAAGAGATTATAAGGGCTAAACCACCTTTATATTTGGTTTAAATATTATTTATTTATACATATATATATATATATATATATATATATATATATATATATATATATATATATATATATATATATATATATATATATATATATATATATATATATACTCCTCAAAACAAAATAAGGGCCACTTGAAAGTTTGTATTTTAAAACTGATTTATGTCGATCCACGTCAAAATAACTTTTCTAAATGACTGTTGTTATGATATTAAGTGGTTGAGTAAATGATAACAGTTAGGTTTAAGTGATATTATTGTTGAGGGGAAGATTTAAACGTTTTTTTGTCTCCCACAGCGTCAAGTGGTTAGTTTTACTTATTTTTTTGAATTTGATTTTAAATCAGTTTGCGCTAGATTATTGATTGCTGAGGTTGTTTTTTGAAGTTTGGCGTGTTATTCAATCATTTATTTTTACAATGCCGAGAATTCGACACCATATGGACGAAGCTACTGCTACCAGAGCCGTAACGATGATTGAGGGTGGTCAATCTCAACGTTCCGTGGCTCTGCAGTTGGGTTGTTCACGAAGGGCTATTCAAAATGTTTGGAATCGGTATCAGCAGACCGGTAGTGTAACCCGGCGCCGTGGCTCTCGAAGAGTTCGTGCTACCACTGCCCGTGAAGACCATGACATTCGACTGTGTGCACGACGTGAGCCGACTGTTACCGCAGGTACTCTGCAAAATCGCTTACATCGATCTACTGGTACTGTTGTCAGTAATCAGACCATACGAAATCGTTTGCATGAAGACCAACAACGTTCAAGAAGACCAGTAATCCGTACCAAACTGACCGGAGCGCATCGTGCAAACCGTTTAAGATTTGCACGTGAACACCTTGAATGGGGCTTGGAGGAATGGCGTCACGTACTCTTCACGGATGAGTGCAAGGTGAAGTTTTTTAGTGATGATCGACGTGTAAGAGTGTGGAGAAGAAGTGGGGAAAGGTTTTCTGATCGTCACATTCATGAACGCGACAGATTTGGCGGTCCTAATGTCATGGTCTGGGGTGGAATTAGTTTGCAAGGCAAAACTGAGCTCGTTTTCCTAAACGAGGGTACTGTAACGGCTCAAAGTTACATCGAACAGGTTGTCAGACTCCATGTGATCCCCTTTGCACAACGAGCGGCCGATGGATTTATCCTGATGCAGGATAATGTCCGAGCGCATACCGCTCGAGCGACGACAACTGTCCTTAGGGAGGCTAATATACAGGTTTTACCGTGGCCTGCAAATAGCCCTGACTTGAACCCAATAGAACATCTTTGGGATCAATTAAAACGGCGAGTCAGAGTAGCCGGAGAGGATGTGCACACCCAACAAAAACTGATTGATGTTTTGAGAAGATGTTGGGAGGAGATTCCTGATGAAACAGTTAGGCATCTTATTGAAAGCATGCCGAGGAGGCTTCAAGAATGTGTTTTAAAAAGGGGAGGGCATACTCGATATTAAATCACCGAAAAGTTGCATAATGTGTGCTTTTACTCAAAGCGTGAACGTTTGTTGATGACTGTAAAAATGACTGACTATAAAAAGGATAAAATTCTAAAAAAATGTAATTATGGATTAATTTTTTAGTTAATCTTATTAAAATTAATTTTATTTAGTAAAAAACGCCGTGAGCAGCGGAGCCCCATCACGGAACTCGAATTTTTCCTTTCATCTTCGGTATTGAGTGTCTACAAGCGAAATATAATTGAAAGTCCACAAGCGATTTGTAATTTTGGTGGTTTCAAAACTGATGATGAGTGTCCGGTTGATCGGGGCTTTAAAAAAAGTTTTAAGTTTTTAAGGGCTAAATCTCAGTAAATTTCAATTTTGTGCCGATAGCAGTTAACAGGGACAAAGCCAACACAATTCGTACGAGGGCATTTCTATCCATGCTTATCCGCCAATTTCCTTTGTGTTTTATTTTTAAATATTAAAAAAGGAACTTAAATAGTAAACTGGAAGGCTTTTATGAAGATATTTTTTCTTTCCAAAAAAGTCCAAAATGTCTATTTTATAAATAATAAAAATCCAAAATTCCTAATTTATAAATAAACAGTGACTTTAATAACATTTTCAAATTACTTAATATGTATGTATTTCATTTGTTAAAAAATTGTGTTCACTTTTTTTAAAATTTTTTAAAATTACTATTCGCCTACTTGTATTTAGAATAAAAATAATGCATTTAAAACACATTTAACAATAGCATTCAATTCCGTTGTAAAAATGGAAGAAGTGGGGGGAAAAGTAATGTGGACTCCCTAAAACCCCTAGCTGGATACTAACTGAATACACGTACAAAATTTCAGCCCTCTAGGTTTCCTTAGACAGTCTCTAGACGTGTTAGAAAACAAGCCAAAAAATTAAGGAAATATTGGCGTAAAAATCGTGGGGGTAAGGGTTAAAAGTTGAAACCCCAAAAAACAGTGTCTGGCTATTAGCTTAACCTGTACACAAAATTTCAGCCCTCTAGGTTTATTTGGGGAGATTTTGACCCGAACGAAACTGTTAAAAAACAAGAAAAATCATGTTCTTTTGGGTATAAAAATGGTGGCGGTAGGGTTTGAAAGTCGAGACTCCCAAAAGGCACCCCCTTGATACTAACTCAATTCGAATACAAAATTTCAGCCCTCTAGGTTTATTTGGGTGACCTGTGCGAGTGGTACAAACTTCGAAAACGTCGAAAATGCATGAAATTGTAGCTTGAAAATGAGGGGGTTGGGGGTAAAATATTAAAACCTCCAAAAAGCACAACCTAGGTACGAACTTTATCAACACACCAAATTTCAACCGTCTACGTTAATTCTGGGGGGCTGGGGGCCTGTTAGATCCAGCGAAAATCGTTTTTCCCCCCTCTACTCCCACCAAATCATCCTAGGAAGCCGAATTTTCGATATGTTGTAGATAATTGACCGAAACATTATTTCCAACCGGTTTGGAAAAGTTTTATTGCTTTTCCGCCCCCCACCACCCCCTTAAAAGTTGGGTGGGATCAAAAATTTTCCCAAAATTTGACCCCACTTTGATAGTATGAGGTGCCTCGAAAATGAGCCCCATTTGCCAAATTTCATCTCTTAACTTCCATAGGGGGGCCCTACACAAATTAAAAGGTGGGCGGGAATATATATATATATATATATATATATATATATATATATATATATATATATCCTTTAAGTTTCTTCGATTTTCATAATTTTCATGGCAGAAATTTGTTTTGAGGTCTCTAGAAACCGAAAATAATATTCACTTAAATTTATATATATATATATATATATATATATATATATATATATATATATATATATATATATATTTATATATATTTATATATATATATGTATATATATATATGTATATATATATATATGTATATATATATGTATATATATATATATTATATATATATATATATATATATATATATATATATATATATATATATATATATATATATATATATATGAATGTATGTATTTATGTATCAGCACGATAACTCTCTAGCAAAACTTTCTAGGTTTACGAAATTTGGTGAGAACGTTGGAAGTCCAAAAATCTTGGATGAGTTCTTATGAGTTCTTAAGCCAGACATGTCGGATGCCAGGAACATGGTTTTTGTTCTTGCAAAAAATTTGTTTTTTGCCAAAATTTGCTATAATTTAAAAGTTTTTGCCACATTTTTTACACCATTGCAAAGACGGAAAAAAATCACATAAAAAAGGTTTTTGAACTACTATTCTAGGTTAGCTAATTTTTGAGAAAACAAGAAAAACAAGTCAGTAGTAACGATTGGACAGTTCTGGACCCACCATCCGTTTTTTTTGAGCGACCTCAAGGAGAAGGTACCACTTCAAAAAGTGAAATACACTAGATATGATAATTTTCAGGTCATTGACACTTCAAAATATTACGAACGCATTGTATATATATATATATATATATTATATATATATATATATATATATATATATATATATATATATATATATGTATATATATATATATATATATATATATATATATATATATATATATATATATATATATCCGCACGATAACTCAAGAACGAAACATCTTAATTTTAAGAAATTTCTTGAAAACGTTGGAAGTCCAAAAATATTGAATAGTTATATATATATATATATATATATATATATATATATATATATATATATATATATATATATATATATATATATATATATATGTATATATATATATATATATATATATATATATATATATATATATATATATATATATATGTATATATGTCCCCACGATAACTGAAGAGCAAACCATCTTATTTTTAAGAAATTTCGTGAAAACGTTTACGGTTTTTTGGACATTTTTCGTGAAAAAAATTGGCGGAATGAAGCGGAAAAATCACATGAAGTTTTTCTTATTTACAATTACTCTATATCAACTAGTTTCCGAGAAAAACGTACTTTTGTAAATGGAAATTCGCTACGTTATGCAGGATGCTGCGATAGGGGTATTTAATTTTATACATATATACACCGGTCTTTCAGTTTCGGTGTAAATTGAATCCGTCATTATGAAAGGAAAAATACTGGAAATAAAAGCTACTAACAATTTTACAGAATTTTATAATACAAATTGATCGAATATGTCGAAAATTACATACTAAAATTTTAAAAATATCGTTATTTTCGATATCGATAATTTTCAATAACGAAAAGTAGGTTTTGATAGTCCTAATATGTTCAGAGTACCCATAACTTGCTTAGCTTAGGCCTTCAAAAATTTCGTTATTTTTGAGCTACGACGCACGGTTTAGGAGATATTTACGATTAAAGTTTTCGACAGCGAAAGTTAACGAAAAGTAGTTTTTAAAAAAATTGTTCTGGTACTGACCAGATCAATGGGACTAACAGAGCCTAAATTAACTAGTTATAATCAATTTATGACAAGTTATGCGGGTATCGATAATTTTCGATAACGAAAAGTAGGTTTTCACAATACGTTCGGAATATCCACAACTTGCTTCGCTTAAGCCTTCAAAAATTTCGTTATTTTTGAGCTACGATGCACCATTTATGAGATATTTACAATCAAAAGTTTACGTTTTTAAGTATCGAAAACTAATTTTTTTGGAAATATTTTATTGCTGACCAGATCAATGGGAGTAATGGAGCATAAATTAAGCCAATATAATCAGTTTATAATAATCTGTCAGTAAAAGCAATTAAACATATTTAACTGAAAATATTATGTTAATCTTCTTTTCGTCTTACCTAGCTTGTGTAATTATATAGTAACCTTATAAGGAGATGCACCCAGAGTGAAATTCGGGATTTTGATGAAACTTCGCTGGTGTGTAGAATAGGCAAAAATAAGGGACCCGTATTTTTTTTATCGGCCATCTTCCACGTTTAGGGGGTGAAACCAGTCCCCAAACTTGGGGGTTCAAATCGTATTTCTTAAGATAACTCAAAAACTATTTTATAATTATAAGAGTTTATAAATTAAACTAATTATAAGAGATAAAAGAATACTTTAAATTGACGAAATGTTACTCTTTGAAAGAGCTATTCACCTGTATAGGTTAAATCAGGGCCGGATTAATAAGAGGGGCTGGAGAGGCGAAAATGGGGGTAAATTTTCTTGTACAGCCTGAATGGTTCAATGTATCAAATTTTTACCATCGTAAATAGAAAGAGCACCAAAAATTAGGGTACACGTGTTTTTGCGTTTTTTCGAAATATGTGTGGGATCCAAGCCATATAAAGAAGGAAAAAATAGGGTAGATTATATTGCATTATTATTGATTGTAAATACATTCTATATTCTTTTATTTTTATGTTTATCTTCATCATGAAAATGTAAATTTTTACTTTCCGATAATGATTCATGCATTTTTCAGTACTTACTTAATTGGTAATTCAGCCATTTGTATATTTGGTTACTAATATTCGATATTTTTTATACCTATTTCTACCAAAATTCCCTGGTCTGCAAATATTAATCAATGTTCAACAAGAGGCAATAATCTTCCGTTCAACAACTGCCTTTATTTTCTTACAAATTCGTTTTTAACCAAATAAACGCGGTTTATTTCTTTTTCAACATTCAAACTATTTTTCATATTCTTTTTGTACGTTTTATAGGTGTCAGCCCCATTTCCCAAATCGCAAAATTTATTACAAAGCACCTCAACAGTGCGCGAAAGACATTATTGCTTCTTGTCGAGCGTTCAAACACAAGCACACCAGAGAACTTTAACTTTCGCAGTAATAGGTATAAAAGATATTGAATATGAGTAACCAAATGTACACGTGGCTAAATTACCAATTAAGTTAGTACTGAAAAATATATGAATCATTATCGGAAAGTAAAAATTTACATTTGCATGATGAAAATCAACATAAAAATTAAAAAATATAAAACATATTTGCAATCAATAATAATGCAATATAATCTACCCAATTTTTTTCTTCCTTATATGGCTTGGATACCACACATATTTCGAAAAAACGCAAAAACGTATCCCCTTATTTTTGGTGCTCTTTCTATTTATGATGGCAAAAATTTGATACATTGAACAATTCAGGCTGTACAAGAAAATTTACCCTATTTTAATGACACACCTAAAAATAGTGTTCCACAATGTTTGATATAGTGGCTTTTACCCTATATCAAAAGTTTTCTTATAACATAAATTTTAGATCATCTCATTGCAAACAAATTTTAAAAAAAATCGTCACCAAGGGGCCAAACTACTATATGATAGTTAGTACTGCGACTGTAGCAGAAAAGTGACGTAAAATCCCCTCTACTTCGCATTACTATGTTGTGTAGGTACATACTGTTTGTAGTGATGTTGGTTTGATGTTTGCTTCTGTGTGCATATTCACACACACAACTACAAAACACCTATTATCGGACAGAACAACATGTAATTCAAGCAATAATGGTCTTACAATACATAACAATCGTAGTGTATTCGGTGACCGACATCGACTGACGAAATGCCTTAAGCTGTGACAGACCAACAAATGACACCAAGCGAGCTACACTTTTTTATTTTAGTTTGCCTCTAGTGTTCTATGATCGTCACTCTACGATCAATCGTGAACAAGATATAAGCAATTTCCCGATTGGCTTTTTCCGCAACTTTCCCCCCTCCCTCCTAAATTGTCGACCACCCTAGAGGTCGACGACATGCGTTTTCGTACTCATCTAAGACCCCCTAATAATAATCAAAAGTCAAATTCTATACATCTTTCAGTGCATACTCAATGTCACCTAGCACCTCGTCAATACCCTTTTCAATTTTAATACATACAGTCCGTCTCATAATATAGCCTCACCAAGAGTTTTTATATTTCACTTACAATATTTTAGAGAAACGGGTTAGCCAGTAATACGTTAGTCGTATATTTCGAAAATGTTTTATTGTGTAAATAAAAATATGCAGTATTTGTTTTTATAAAATAAACGCACAAACGAATTGCAAAAGTTATATAAAAAACATATAAAATTAATATAATTATTTGTTCCATAATATAGTCCCATAAATAATGTTCCATAATTTTAATAATTAATAACTGCTAGAGCCTCCTTTATTTTCCACTATTTGTGAAATTTTTGTTAGGATATTTTCATATAAATTCCTCACATATTCGAGTGGGATTTGGCGCCAGTTACGTCTAATATTTTCTTTCATTTTTTTTTTTTTAAATTATATTGTCTCCCACCGTCGTATGCGTTACGGGACGAATAACTTGATACGTTTTCGAAGATGTTGGGATCAGGTGATCTTGCTGGTCGTGTAAAACAAATCAGTTTCTTTGTTTAAACCAGTCCTGTACACACTTAGCATTGTGAATTGAGACATTATCCTGCTGAAATATCCACTCTCCGCCCTGTAAAACCTCATTTGTTTTTACTTTTCGCTGAAAAAAGGTGCCTGCGTATTTTTTCGAACCCTGCCATTCTTTTAAAGTAACAGGATCGATAACTTCATTGAAGTCAATCGCCCCCGAAACATTATTGATGCATCACCCGTTTCTCTCGACTTAAATAAAATTGTTATTTATGTAAATCGGGATAGTAATATGTGTAAATATCCGTCTGAGTCGTCAAGATTAAACTTTTCTTATGCCATTCCGTTGTCCAGCCCTTATTCTGACGTGCAAAATTCAAACGGTCAAGTGTATGTTGATAAACACAAACTTTTCGGAGGCGAAGAGAAATGGATGATGGATCAATAATGTTTTGGGGGCGATTTATTTCAATGATTATCGATGTTATCGATCTTGTTATTTTAAAAGGACGGCAGGATTCGAAAACATACGCAGGCACCATTTTTTAACGAGAGGTAAAAATGAATGAGGTTTTACAGGGCAGAAAGTGGATATTTCAGCAGGATAATGTCTCAATTCATAATGCTAAGTGTGTACAGGAGTGGTTTAAACAAATAAACTGATCTGTCTTACACGACCAGCAAGATCACCTGATTTCAACATCTTCCAAAACGTATCGAGTTATTCGTTCCGTAACGTATACGACGGCCGGAAACAATATAATTTCAAACAAAATTGAAAAAAAATATTCGGCGTAACTAACGGCAAATCCCACTCGAATATGTGAGAAATTTGTATGAAAATATTCCAACAAAAATTTCACAAATAGTGGAAAATAAAGGAGGTTCAACCAATTATTAATTATTAAAATTATAGGTAATTTTTGAAAGGTGAGGCTATATTATGGGACAAAAAATTATATTAATTTTATATGTTTTTGATATAACTTTTGCGATTGGTCTGTGCGTTTATTTTATTAAAAGAAATAAGGTAACGGGCCTAGTTTCTGACCTTTTAAGAGTGACGGCTGAGGTTAAACGACAGTAATAAATATAAGTTTCAACTTAAGAGACAATTAATAATTTTATCAACTAGTTTATGGCTTTCAAAATAAAGCCATACAAGTAAAATAATTATTTGAATTGAATTAATAATTTAAATTAATGTTTTAAAAATTGACAAAAAGGACCCAGTTTCTGACCTTCAAAATTTCTCATGTGACAGTTTCTGACCCTGACAGTGGCCTAGTTTCTGATTCTTAAATTTAAAAATACAGTTTTTTAAAATTTAATTTATAAATAATTTTTTATTGATAAAAATGAATGTTTAATGTTATATACGTTATGAAAAATAACAAAAACTAATCGAAGATAACTATAAATAACAAAATAACTAACAAAAACTGGTTAGAATTTAATTGGGCCATACCACTTTAGAAGTGAGCCTAGTAATTGACCCTCATATTTCAATAATAAAAATCATTCTAAGGTATTTTATAAATATTTTAAAATAAATTTTAAACAAATATTAACCTGCTCATATATTTTTAATTAAGTTTTCATACTTACATGATGAATATTGCACAGATCAAAATGAGTACTTTGTAACATAAACTGTTAAGAAACTACCAAAAAAATAGTGTTTACACACATTTTAAACTTAAAAAATTTTTTTTATTTAGTTAATATATTCTAAACTTTTTAAATTGCTGTTCATTAGACACAGAATAGATTACTTTAAATTAAGAATTTATTTTTTTTCTTATTTAAAATATAGTTTTTTTATTAATTTATAACAAAGTTGAAAAGTTCAGAAACTGGGCCAGGGTCAATTACCGGGTCTTTTACCTTACTGCATATTTTTATTTACACAATAAAACATTTTCGAAATATACGACTTACGTATGACTGGCTAACCAGTTTCTCTAAAATATTGTAAATGAAATATAAAAATGGGGTATTTGACAATTTTTTAAAAACCATCTTAGTGTGTTTATTACTTCTTACTAAACTCATAATACACATTTTTAAATTATTTTGTACTATATTTTTAATAAAAATCACGGATCAAATTTCAGTTTTTAAAAAGATCGCCAAAACGATGCTTTCTGTGACGTCAAATCGTATGACGTCATTGGCTCTAAAACATTGAGTAGTAGTAGTAGGTCTAGTAATGAAAATTAATAATTAAAAATTTTTTTCATAGTTACCAAAAAAGTAAACAGTTTTTTCCTAACTACAAATATAGTACCTACATATTCGAACGAGCTTTTTTGTAATTTTATTTAATTAAAATTTTTATATTTTTGAATGAAATAACTTGTAAAAAAGCAATATTCAGTATCATTATGACTCGAGCAATTATTTAAAAATCAAAATAGATATTTTTTCAACTACTGTCAAATACCCCATTCTTGGTGAGGCTATATTATGAGACGGATTGTAATAATATATAGGTACGTGTTCAACTATCTTCATGTTATTTTCATGGTTTAAAAAAATGTATTTCATGTTTCTCAAAAATAAAAATTTTCTGAGACACTTTTTTGAAATAGGAGAGACCGGGGTAATAAGAAACAGGGGTAATAAGAGACAAGGTCGAAAAACCACCAATAATTCAAGATCAGAATTTTTAAAAAATAATTCATGATAACTATACAAATAAGTAATATGTTCACTTTATCACCAATAACTTGTTGATAAGTTTGTAATAGTTTCTGAATCTTTTTTGGTCAATTGAAAAAAACCTTGTATTTAAATTAGGTTTAAAGTTCATGACTTCTCACCGATTTCATTTTTTTTCTGTTATTGTATTAAGTTTTTGAATATTTTTGATATGTAATTTGTTTACGAAAAGCATGACAAATAACAAACAATAATTGAAAATTTAAAAAACCTAGACTCTACTCTTGTCTCTTATTACCCCATGTCTAAATTTTTACGAACTAATAACTTTAACGTTGTTTTTGAATAATTAAAAAAATTTCGTATCTGTCTCAAATTTTTTTGTCATGTATCACAATAGGGTACTTGACTGCAATTGAGAAATGATTCTAAATGCTTTGTTCTTACGTATAAATTAGTAAATTTTTGTTAAATTTTTAAAAATCTTCAAAAAAACCATTGTTCAATTTTAAATGAACAAACTGGCGGGAAAAACGACTTGGCGTAGTGACGTATGCAATGACGTCACGATTTAACTTAAACAGATGTCGCTTTCATTCATATCAACACTTGTCAACACGGTTTCAAATTTGTACACAATATTCAGCAGTCATCATGCTCAGTTTTAGTGGTATTTACAACTTTCTACTTTGTTATCTTCTTCATTTATCATCATCGTAAGATTTTCATGAAGCCCTACAAGTATTAAATGCACTTTAAGAAAACGTAACTTTAAAATTGTAGCAAAAAATAAAAGCATTTTTAACATAATATTTAAAATAAGTTGATAAGGATATTTTACGTATTAAGTGACGATGTATTCCTTCCATCAATCTTTTTTGAGTGCAAAATTAATTGCAAACCAAAAAGTTCAAAATAAATTACAAAGAAAAACAACTTCTCTTGGTCAATTAGAATTGTAAAAATGTCACAATGAAAATGCAATTTGTCATAGACAAACCGTAACTACAGTAATAAGATCTGCTATTAAAAAATGACGTCATTTTCAAATATCACTGCGTTTTTAACCATTTAAATGAAGGCTAAAAATTTATAATTTTCGAAATCGAATTTTTAAGTAACTAAAGAATATTTTTATCTGACACTACTAAAATTGAATATATTTAAGGGCAATACATAAAATTATTCAACATTTAAAACAAATTTTGAATACAGTCAAGTACCGTATTGTCTCTGGTCCATATAAGTTGTACAAAATAACAAGAAAGTAAATTTTTTATTAACTGGTATTAAATATTAATACAAACGAATTTCAGAAAGCAAGTTTCTAAATTTTTTTTTAACCTAAGATATTTTGAGAACAGCTGTAAGTATTTGTAAGTAAAAAGATTTGGTTGATTCAGAATTTTCTTTAGATATCTGCTATTACTTCAATTTTTTACATTAGTTTATATGGGCAGCTAGAGGCATTGTCTCTTATTACCCCGGCAGGGGTTATAAGGGACAAGGATTTTTCGAAATATTAAAATATTTTTTTTAGCTTTAATTTTATTTTAATAATTACAAGAAAAATTCAGATAGGTTCACTTAATTTACTAAGTATGTAGTATTTTTTTCATAATGGTTAGATTTGTAATTTAGCGTTAAATAATTTTTGTTGTCTCTTATTGCCCCTTTTGCCTCTAATTACCCCGGTCTCCCCTGAATAGTATAATTAATAGTTTTTAGACAAGAGCAAAATGTAACGGAATGATGTGTTTATATAAAATAAAAAACAACTACAATCTGGATTAATATACAATTGTACACTTTAAGGGGAGGGTAAGGTTAATTCGTACAAAAAAAGGCATTTTTTTGTTATTTTTTTACGACGACACAGTTAAAATCTCTTTATTAAAACCAATGGTACATTAAAGTATGACATTCGAAGAATATTGTATAAAATTTTCACGAAGAAATATTAAAAAATACAGTAATGGCAGCAATTATTCAGACGTGTCTCGGAAAAAAGTAGAATTGCGGTGCCCCTCATAACTTGGTGCTGGATCATCCGAAATAAAAAAAATGAAGATTCATTCGTTAGATAATAGTTTTCCTCAGGTAACGCTGGGAGGGTTTTTCGAAATTTCAATTTTTTACTTTTTTGAGACACTTAGAAAGGAAAAACACGATTTTTTGCGAAAAAAAATCGGCTAATTTGTTATTATAAAATAAAAATTATTAACAAATTTGAAAAAAGCTCTCCAGCGCTCGTAAATTATGTATAGAAATAGTATTCAAAATTTCAAAAGGATCAGTGCTGTAGTTTTGAAGTTATGAGGGGCACCGACTTTGAAAAGGTGAGTTGTGGGGAAAACGCTTTAAAGTTTTGAACACTTAAAAATTTTTGTATAAAACTGATATAGAATACTTACTGCTAAACTAAATTTTGTACTCTACACTGACAAAATATACAGTACAGGTATAAACACGTTTGTACTTGCATTGAAATTTCTATAATAGAACTGAGAGAGAGATATATATAGAGAGCGAAACATCTGCCAGGTAATAACAAAAATACTTGTAACTTCGTCAATTTTGCTCCAATCAACTTGAAATTTTGAGACAATATTCTTGAGATGTTATGCATTCAGCTAAAAAAATAAAAAAAAGCAAAAAAAATTATTTTAATACCTTACCCTGCCCTTAATCAAACAATTAAATGCAAAGTTTTACAAAAGAAATTTTTCCATGCAAATATAAAAAAATGAAAAAAAAGGGATTATTGAAAAAAAAAGAAAATAATAAACAGGCTGGCGACATTCATCCGGATTTGAGGACTTAATTAGGAAATTTTTTTAAGCTAGTTCGTTAAATCTCAAAAATTACCTATTAAATACGCTGTAATAAATAATTTTTTGATATCAAAATGTTAGTATTAAACAATGTAAATATTTGGTTCTATTATTTTTAGTTATATTCGAGAAAATAACATTTTTCCCAAAAATTAAAAATTGTAATTTTTGAAAAAATGAGTGGTCTACTGTACAGCAATAAATTAAAAAATGTCAACTATAATAAAAAAATTTTTCCTGTTATCCACTAATGTAAACATATATCTATTTCTTTTATGACTATTCAAAAACATATTTACATATCTCAGTTACTGGACAAAACACAGGTACATAATTTCTTGATACATATAATATGCATACATGTATTCCAATCGACCATCTATGTATTGATAAATTATCTTACAATTAAAAGCACATACATATACCTACTTGTATGTAGGGTTTGGAATATGTCAGGTTTAGCAAATAAAACAGTTTTTCAATTTTTTTGATCAATTTGACAAAATCGGTACAAAATATTTTTAACCTAAAATAAAAAAAAAAAAGTAATTCCTATTATTCAAAAATGTATCCAATTTCAAATCTCTTGCGTCAATACACATCTATAATGTATGTAATATATTGTATTTGCTGTGTTGTCTACTTACCTAGTCGCGTCTTAGCTACTATGTACTCATTCAACGTGATTCAACATATCTACATAATACCTATAGTTAAATACAGATATTATAATATTATTATTAAAGCGAGGAATTGTAGTGTAGTATAAATCATTATGTCAAAAAATTGAATCCTTTTCCAGGAGCGTAAAAACAAGTATGAGGGGTTAAAAAATGAAAATAAACTGTAATTTAAAAACTATAGTCATTTACAAATTTTAATTGTTATTATGTAAATGCAAAGGAAAATGATACTTTCAGTGAAGTGTAGCACACCTTTTAACATTTATTAATTTTCAACAAAACAGTAGTCAATACTGGCTAGATGCCTAGATGTTAGTTGCAACTAATAATTAAAAACTAATAACCGAAATACTTTTTTGCAACTAATGACTGAAAAATTCAACTACTAGTATTAACAAATAAGTAATTTAGTTTTTAGTTGTAGTTGTTAGTTACAGGACCGGATTAACCCTGAATATCGCCCTAGGCACCATGAAAAATGCCGCCCCCACCTTTTGCTTGAAAAGAAGAAAATCTTAATTTTTCCTACTTTTTCCAACTTTCTCTTAAAATTATCGCAAAAAGGCAGGAAAATATTATTTTATCCTCTGATTGTTTACTGAACATAGAAACGTAATAAACAAACATGAATGACGATATAAAAAATCACAACCATAAGTTTTAAAAAATTGAATGCTATTTGCAATCTATTTTCGATCGAAAGATTTTGATAACGAAAATTTATAGTAGATGTTATATATTTGAAAGAATATTTCCTTTCCTTACATCATCCATTTTGGAAATATCGTTATTTTCGATATCGATAATTTTCGATAACGAAAAGTAGGTTTTAATAGTCGCAATATGTTCGGAACACCCACAACTTGCTTCGCTTAAGCCTTCAAAAATTTCGTTATTTTTGAGCTACGACGCACCGTTTAGGAGATATTTACGATTAAAGTTTTCGATAGCGAAAGTTAACGAAAAGCAGTTTTTAAAATAATTGTTCTGTTACTGACCAGGTCAGTGGGACTAAAAGAGCCTAAATTAACTAGTTATAACCAATTTATGACAAGTTACGCGGTATCGATAATTTTCGATAACGAAAAGTAGGTTTTGATAGTCGCAATACGTTCGGAATACCCACAACTTGCTTCGCTTAAGCCTTCAAAAATTTCGTTATTTTTGGGCTACGACGCACCGTTTAGGAGATATTTACGATTAAAGTTTTCGATAGCGAAAGTTAACGAAAAGTAGTTTTTTATAAATATTGTTCGGTTACTGACCAGATCTATGGGACTAACAGAGCCTAAATTAACTAGTTATAAACAATTTAGGACAAGCTACGCGGTATCGATAATTTTCGATACCGAAAAGTAGGTTTTGACAGTCGCAATCCGTTCGGAATACCCACAACTTGCTTCGCTTAAGCCTTCAAAAATTTCGTTATTTTTGAGCTACGACGCACCGTTTAGGAGATATTTACGATTAAAGTTTTCGATAGCGAAAGTTAACGAAAAGTAGTTTTTTAAAATAATTGTTCTGTTACTGACCAGATCAGTGGGACTAAAAGAGCCTAAATTAACTATTTATAACCAATTTATGACAAGTTACGCGGTATCGATAATTTTCGATAACGAAAAGTAGGTTTTGATAGTCGCAATACGTTCGGAATACCCACAACTTGCTTCGCTTAAGCCTTCAAAAATTTCGTTATTTTTGAGCTACGACGCACCGTTTAGGAGATATTTACGATTAAAGTTTTCGATAGCGAAAGTTAACGAAAGGTAGTTTTTTAAAAAATTGTTCTGTTACTAACCAGGTCAATGGGACTAACAGAGCCTAAATTAACTAGTTTTAACCAATTTATGACAAGTTACGCGGTATCGAAAATTTTCGATAACGAAAAGTAGGTTTTGACAGTCGCAATACGTTCGGAATACCCACAACTTGCTTCGCTTAAGCCTTCAAAAATTTCGTTATTTTTGAGCTGTGACGCACCGTTTAGGAGATATTTACGATCAAAGTTTACGATTGCGAAAAATAACGATTTGTCATTTTTTAAAAATATACTATCGTTGACCAAATCAATAGGACTAATGAAGCCTAAATTCATCAATTATGACCAGTTTATAATAAATAATTCTTTATCTTTGCTAGTTCTCGAACAGAACATTCTAAAACTTTTGTTAAATATCTTTATTTAGCTTCTATTTCAATAATTCTTCTAATAATGATATTGGTTTTTCGACATCTTTATTAACTTTCGAATAGAAACTTTTGTCAAATGTTTTCACCTGTATTTAACTTGTTTTTCGATGACTAAACAAATGGTGAAGTAAATTTTTCGATATCCTTGCTGATATCCAGATAGAACATTCTCGAACTTTCGTTAAATTTTGCTACATGGATCCTTTTTAACTAACTAATCCGATGGTGAAATCAAGTTTTGGATATCTTATCTGATTTTCACATAGAATATTCTAGAGCTTTTACTGAATTTCATTTTTTGGTCACTTTTTTGATGAACAATCTAATGGTGATGCCAAATTTTCAATAATTTTTCTTTTTTTCCAAAAAAATATTCTAGAACTTTTGACGAATTCTGCTATTTGGACACTTTTTTGATGCCCAAACCAATGGTGAAGTCGGTTTTTGGATATATTTTCTATTTTCAGAATAGAATATTCTTGAACCTGTGCCAAATTCCGTTAATTGATCGCTTTTCGATGAAAAATTTGGTGGTGAAATCAGATATTCGATATTTTTTCTAATTTCCAAAAAGAATATTCTAGAACTTATTCTAAATATCGGTACTTGGTTACTTTTTCGTTGGTCAATCCATTGATTAAGGATTTTTTATGTCTTTTCTGATTATTGAAAGAATATTCTAGAACTTTTGCCAGATTTCGCTATTCAAGCATCTATTCGATGACCAACCCAGTGGTGAAGTCGAATTATGTAATAGTTTTAATTTATCTGTATCTTTGTACAAGGAATATCTCCTCATAAAAATTTACAAGACACGCTCCTCTCATATATGTTTTTTCAACAATTCAATTTTTTGACAGGATGATTTATAGTTTTAGTGTATGGAAAAAAATTTTTTCTTCAGTTAGATGTTTACATAACTCACATGCAGTTGATCGAATTAAACTGTGTTTGTTCGTCGCGCGAGCGATGTTACAAACTTAAATTGAGCGACTATGTTATTTATATGAAATTTAAT
This sequence comes from Brachynemurus nebulosus, assembly GCA_035578155.1. NCBI lineage: Eukaryota > Metazoa > Arthropoda > Insecta > Neuroptera > Myrmeleontidae > Brachynemurus > Brachynemurus nebulosus. Next base: position 4,225,704 of record JAPWDM010000002.1, on the reverse strand, counting down.
TGTTTTCAAAACAAAATATATTTGTAGAGTACCTCTTTAGTTCGTGCCACAAAAACTATAGAGCGCATTTACAAAAAAATTATAAATGTACTTATGAAACATAGATAAATTATGTGCCGCTTCTAACGAATGGTAAAACGTTTTTCGGCAATTTTTGACAGGATAATTTATTACCTGCACTATGAATCCTCGCATTAATTATTATACTTTTGATAAAATTAACTGGATATTATCGCAAACACATAAATGTATAAATATTAAATATATTTTGGTTATTGTGTTTGGAATATGAATCTGTTCTGCCAAACAGAGAAGGAAATATGGTGTTCATAGGTATATATACATATACCTACATATAGCTTTTTATTTTGTTTGGAATATGAACACCTGAAATGAACACCATATTTCTTCCTCTGTTTTGCAGAACAGATTCATATTCCAAACACAATAAACAAAATATACTAGCACTTACCCGCGGCTTAGAACGCGTCGTGTTTGAAATGCTTGAAATTATGACATTATGTTAATACGTACAAAGTATATTTACATCATGTCACAATACAATACAATAAAATTTTTAAAATTACAGATTTCGTTATAATATATCTCAATATAAGTAATGTGTCTAGCAATAATGAGAAATTACTTAGAAAAATTAAATAAATCTGTCAGTATGTATTCAAGTTCTGAAGTTAAATATCTGATAATATAATATCCATTGCAATATAAAAATATAAATCAACATATTATTTATTGTATGTGAAATTCTTCAAGTATACACATGTGTGAATGTATAATCGTATATTTACAGAAAATATATATTTGAATAGGGTAAAAGCCCCGATTGTGGAACACTATTTTTAGGTATTTCATCAAACTTGCTTACAAAAATTAATAAATGAATTAAACACCTTTTTTTTTTCTTAATAAGCATGAAACCAAGTTTTTTTTAATCCAATGAATATGTTTTTAAGAAAATATAACCCAAAAATTTTGATTTATTAATGTTTTGTTTTATAATTTGTTGACATCTATAAAAAAACAGACAGAATATATTAACACCCTTTACAAAATCAGCACATTGACACCTAAAAAAGAACACGTATGTACAACATGAGATACATTACATACCATTCACATACATATTTTGCCATCTTTTCACTCTATGACATAGAGTGACATCTAGTAGTAAATAGAATGTCAAATTAAAAAATATAGAATGGTTTAAATATTCGATAAAAATAAACGACCAAAATCACAGAATATACCAAAATACCACAGAAAAATACTATATTTTGTTTCGCCATCTATGTATTTTGGTAAAGTTCTAATCAATTCTAAACCTTTTAAACTAACTTATCAAAATGGCGACAATTTTTCATTATTAATAAAATTTTGCAACTTTAAATCAATATTTTTTTATTTATCAATTGACGATACGCTCCGAAATAAAAAAAATATTAAAAATTTTACGATTTTAAAGCAGTAAGTAAATATTTTAGACTCAAAAAGAAATTAAAACTATTTATAATATAAATTTTTAGTTATTTTACGTACATGATTTTAGTTAAATACAGAGGTTATATTGTGTACTGAAAGAAATACACATATATATAAATTACATTTAAACCGAATAAAAAGATGATTTAGCTCTTATAATCTCTTAACTGGACTAATAAAAATTATTTGTATAGTTTTATTGCGCTAACTTCGAAAATTAACTGGAAAATGTTGAAATTTATAAGGCATGTGTTTCGATAAATAAGCATTGATCAAGCGCAAAAGAGACACATTCAGCAAAAATTGTTTAATATATATATGTATTTCTTTAATTAAGTAAAGAAACATTAAATGTGAGATGAATTTAAATTGAAAAACAATCATTCTATTAATAATAATTTTTGTTATCAGACGTTTCTTTCAGAAATAACTTCATTAAGATATAAATGTCAAAACTGTTTTTCTATTGGATCGCGTTCCACAAACGGGGCTTTTACCCTACTAATAAAAAGAAAAATCAGTTCAGTTTAGATCGATGGAGTTTGTTTTAAATATTTATCCAGTAAATAAGCCACCTTAAAAAAAAAAGTTCACCCCTGTTAATCCTGATGTGTGTCTCCAGTATAATAATAAATAAATAAATAAATAAATATTTATGGCATTAAAGGAGTACACTCCTATTGCAAGGGTGTGTGTTTACAAAGTTTTTAAAAAAAACTAAATACATGGATACATTAAATAATACGTTAATTTAAATAACACAAGATTAAATGAACAGAAGGCTCATTAACAACTAATTTAACAAATAGATTAGAAACTTAGTTCATGCAGATTATTAAGGAGCCAGGGCCGTATTTATTTGTTTTTATTGATAAGTTTATGTAATTTCTTTTTTATTGTTTCTACTTGTTATTCACAAATAATAAAAGATCGTATTTTCAGGGCTTCCTTCAAGGAATAATAGATGTTGAATAGCAATTTTTGATTTGTTGTCGACAGAAGCAACAGCAGACAATGACTGAGGCTTAAGTTAGCATTAGCAATAAAATATGGTGTTAAGCATATAGTTCTAAGACTACAATATACCGAACAGACAAAAATTACGTGTTTTATGGTTTCCATGACCCCCATATTGCAAACGGTACATATTTGATCGGTAAGTATTGAGTGATAGTTATTATCAACAAGGAGTCTTACGTTGCTAGAACCCATCAATCTAAGTTGAGCAAAAACTCGAGTCACAGGAGGAGTAATCGCAAATAAGTGGCGGTTCCCTGACTGAACCTTAACAACTTATAGTAGTTACAGAAGCTTGAATTGAAGCATTGATCTAAATCTTGCTGGCTGAGTACTGATCTAAATTTCTGCACAATGTTATCAATATTTTTTTTCAGATGTGTGCTATCTGTAAATATCTGATGATCATCGTGGTTAATAGTGCGTAGTAGATGTTTTAATTGTAAAACCCAATTATATTTACCATCTTTTGACTCGTTTCTGGAGGAAAGCTCTAAAAGGCGGTTAAAACATAAATTTGGGTATCGGGAGTCATTCATTAAAAGCAATTTGTGCAACTATTTTAGCGTTGACTTTATAACTTTTATTACTAAACTATCTGTACCGGTTTCAATTCTTACAGCGTAGTTAGGTGTGCACTGAGACACGGCAAGCACTTTCCTAAGGAAACTCATTTGAACTCTTTCCAAGTTTTGATAATAAAAAAAAGAAAATATGTATTAATAAACGAAATCTGGGAAAAATATTCGACTGAAAAAAAAATAATCATAGGAAAGGAAGCTGGGACAGTAGTAGTTTTTGGAGAGTTCTGGGACCTCCTCCCTCCTCCCGATTTTTTTAACGACCGCGGGAGAAGATAGGTAAGCTATGTCGTCTAGGTGGTGTTGCTGGTCTGAACCACTGTGAACTCTGTACCTTGATTCAAAATTCCATGAAAAGATGGCGTTGCTAGTCGGAACCACCGCGAATTCTGTACCTTGATTCGAAATTCCATGAAAAGATGGTGTTGCTAGTCGGAACCGCCGCGAATTCTGTACCTAGATTCAAAATTTCATGAAAAGATGGCGTTGCTAGTAGGGACCCACCGCGAATTCTGTACCTTGATTCAAAATTCCATGAAAAGATGGCTCTCGTAGTCTAGATCCTGTGTGTAAGTTTGAAAAATTCTCAATAGATGGCATCGAAAACCTTTTTTCGATAGTTAAAAGATGACATTGCTAGTCTGAACCACCGCGAACTCTATAACTTGATTCAAATTTTATCATATTTTCATCTGAAAACAGGTTTAAAGTTGTATAAATTGTCAGCTGACGTTATTAGAAGATTTCTGTCTAATATGCAAAAATGAATTTTATCGTATGATTTCATATTTTTATCTGAAAACGGGTTTATACAGGTTTTCTCTAAATAAAAACACATTTTTTTGTTTTAATAAATTTATTTAAAAGAAATATTTTACAATAAAAATGTTTAAATGTTATTACGATAATATTTGTATATGGATATGACATTTTCCATGGCGCAAGTTGCTCCGGAATGATGGCCGCATCGAGGGCTAGTGTATGTTGATGTTATGATTCTCAACTTGGGACAAATTGTTATTTCTTCAAAGTTCATAATGACCGCTGACGGTAGTAGTCGTTTCAAATACCGCACTTTTTCTTCTCCTTTCGTATAAATGATTTGAGTTCCGTGCAGATTGTTTATTAAAATGTATTGTAGTTCCTCGTATTCAATATGTCCATCCATCCAGGAGAACCCATGATGCTTTTTCCGCAACCAGCGAGCTGTACGTTGATCCTTTTCACTTAATCCGCAAAACGGTATTGGTGATTTGAATACATAATGTTGTAGTATATAATCTTCACCGCAATTTTCTTCGGAAGAATAGAATTTCAACACAGCCAATTCCTTTATGTAGAATTTCCCATTTGTTGAATTTGGAAATCCTTGAAACTCAACAATTGCTGTGTCGGTCTTCATTGTGCGTTGTGTAGAGCGAAACTGACTGATTTATAGCTGGATTGCGATGTTTTTATACATATTTTGTAACAATATTTGTCAATGGATTATATTGAACCACACGATCATGTAGTAGAAGGCAAAATGCTGATGTATTCTCTGGCACCTCCTTCAACGTTTTAAATTCAATTCGAATATCCACTGGTCCACTTTTCAAAGTTTCGTTTTGATGAGAACAATCGATGAATATAATTGGCGCGATATTCTTGAATTGCGTTTTGCTTAAAAGCGGTTCATTCTTCTTACAATCATAATATGCTTGTTGAAATTTCGAATACATGTGATATGCTACTGTATATCTATCATTACTGAAATCCAAATTCAAATCCATGTACGGGTATTTCGCCGAATTTAAATAAACTTTGACGTCTGAAAGTTCACAGTGATCGAAAATACTGGAATCTTTATCTTTTTTATTTCGTCGATTCGTTTGTAGAGCGAATATAATGTAGCGTGGTTTCTCCAGCTGAGTCGATGTTTTCACCGTCCAAATGTTTTGTCTTGCTGTTGGAATCGTTGGCTGTATATGCATATCCCATGATCGAAAAGCAATTGTAATATCTCGACTATTTTCCACATATTTCAACAACTTCAGCTTCTGTTCATCTGCAACCGTAACGTGTGGAACCATCCATTGAATTTTATGTATATGGAAAGTGACGTCATCCGTTGGTGATATGACTGCATCGTGATCCGTCCGAGCTCGAGTCAGAATTAGTTGATGTTTCGCATTGATGATAACTTTCTTGTAATGGTTAAGAAATCCAAACATCCGCGCCAATGGTAGACAGAAATTGAAGTAGCCTTTTTCCGTTACCTTAATTGTTTCACCTGGACACCATCCAGCGTTGTAGAGTAGTTTGCTTTCATTTTCGTTTAATGCCAAATAATTGATTAAATATGTATAAAAACATCGCAATCCAGCTATAAATCAGTCAGTTTCGCTCTACACAACGCACAATGAAGACCGACACAGCAATTGTTGACTTTCAAGGATTTCCAAATTCAACAAATGGGAAATTCTACATAAAGGAATAGGCTGTGTTGAAATTCTATTCTTCCGAAGAAAATTGCGGTGAAGATTATATACTACAACATTATGTATTCAAATCACCAATACCCTTTTTGCGGATTAAGTGACGTACAGCTCGCTGGTTGCGGAAAAAGCATCATGGGTTCTCCTGGATGAATGGACATATTGAATACGAGGAACTACAATACATTTTAATAAACAATCTGCACGGAACTCAAATCATTTATACGAAAGGAGAAGAAAAAGTGCGGTATTTGAAACGACTACTACCGTCAGCGGTCATTATGAACTTTGAAGAAATAACAATTTGTCCCAAGTTGAGAATCATAACATCAACATACACTAGCCCTCGATGCGGCCATCATTCCGGAGCAACTTGCGCCATGGAAAATGTCATATCCATATACAAATATTATCGTAATAACATTTAAACATTTTTATTGTAAAATATTTCTTTTAAATAAATTTATTAAAACAAAAAAATGTGTTTTTATTTAGAGAAAACCTGTATAAACCCGTTTTCAGATAAAAATATGAAATCATACGATAAAATTCATTTTTGCATATTAGACAGAAATCTTCTAATAACGTCAGCTGACAATTTATACAACTTTAAACCTGTTTTCAGATGAAAATATGATAAAATTTGAATCAAGTTATAGAGTTCGCGGTGGTTCAGACTAGCAATGTCATCTTTTAACTATCGAAAAAAGGTTTTCGATGCCATCTATTGAGAATTTTTCAAACTTACACACAGGATCTAGACTACGAGAGCCATCTTTTCATGAAATTTTGAATCAAGGTACAGAATTCGCGGTGGTCCCTACTAGCAACGCCATCTTTTCATGGAATTTTGAATCTAGGTACAGAATTCGCGGCGGTTCCGACTAGCAACACCATCTTTTCATGGAATTTCGAATCAAGGTACAGAATTCGCGGTGGTTCCGACTAGCAACGCCATCTTTTCATGGAATTTTGAATCAAAGTACAGAGTTCACAGTGGTTCAGACCAGCAACGCCACCTAGACGACATAGCTTACCTATCTTCTCCCGCGGTCGTTAAAAAAATCGGGAGGAGGGAGGAGGTCCCAGAACTCTCCAAAAACTACTACTTGGGACTTACCTGAAGATGTTTTCACGCATAAAAAAAAAGAAAAAGAAAAAGAAAAAAATAAACAATACTCGATTAGCCGTTTTTAAAAGAGACTTTGAAATTTTTCTTACGTATATGAAACTTAGAATTACTCTTTTTATACCCCTCTTAATTCTGAGACGCGATATATCTGAATTTTTGATACCGGAAATTTATCACAACTTTCACAAATTTGGCTAGCTAACTTTATTTTATTTTTTCCACGGTTATTTCTTGTAAACTTTCATTAATTTATCCCTCTAACTCACCCCAATCGACGCTCTAACCAACTCTTTGGCTAACCTTTTTGACTGATCCGTAACCGACTCACCAACCGAATGACGCCTAACTCTTCGTATCAGCGATAACAGTCCCAGCGCTCTATACTTAGTCTTATCGCTAACTCTTGTCCTTGAAGTCTTTACTCTAATTATGCGAACCATATTCCAATGCTATATGCAGTGTTTTTTATCAATGCATTTTATGTATGTTTTGTCTAAACATAATTAATTGTATCAAGTATTGTTTTATAATACAATATTAAATTGCATCGTGTTGGCTTGGTTGGTTTTTATCTGAATTACTCGCATCTTAAATCTAAGAAAAATTAGGATTGTCCATTTCATTACAAAATCGAATGGCAACTCACAAAAAACTCACCCGGTACTTCCTATCAGTTTCTTCAAAGTATCATTTTAGCGATGTGGATGTCTTGCCATACGCTCGTTACATTTCCTATACAGTCAACAAACCTTTTAACTAAACTGTATAGAACATGTATGTGATATCCGTTTCTGATAACTAGGTTACACAAAATTACAATCGAAAGTATCGAGTATTAAACGATACACATATGCACACATAATATGTGTCCTATCTGTATAAATCCTCTGTAGATTTGGGTTAAATGACAGTTTTTGTTTATTGGCTCAATCATCCGTCTGTGACATGATCTATCGTCGATAAACCATTAAATATTATAATATTAAATTGTATAGTACCTATATTAGGTAAAAAATGATTCACCATGTTATTTATTGGTACCTTAAAATTATTTATTACGTCTAGCTAACCACATTTAAATAAACATCTTAAAATATAATATTTTTAATGGTATAAACACATTTTTTATATTTCCAGTGCTGTATGGTCTCTGTAGATATACAGTAATTATTCCCAAATGGAAACCCCTTTCTCTCTCTCACACTTATATATAAATACATAAAGAGTGAGTAAGAGAAGGGGATTTCTATTTGAGAAAAATTACTGTACATGTACCTAATTACTGTATCTAGAGACAAATTTTAGTATCTTGTATCTGTATCTAAATACTTTTAGATACAGATATCCAAAAGTATCTACTATCTCTATCTAATATCCAGATACATTTTAAGTGAAAAATGTATCTATTTAAGCACTATTAGATACAGATACAAGATACATTTTACTCATAAATAATTTTGTATTTACTAATCTATATTTATATAATAAATAAAAGCTTTTTTAAAAGACCGACTTCAAAAAGTAATAAATAATTAATTGAAGTCGGGCGTGGAGTGGTATAAAAATATGCGATCGGATGTACTTGCAAAATTAATGAATTCTCGTGGATCTATATTTTTCTACTACGCTGTTACGCCTAACTTCAAGATACATGCTATTAATTATTTATTACTTTTTAAAAAAGCTTTTATTTCATACCTTTTAGTGAAAATGCTTATCAACCCACTCTATTGCAATACTTTGTTTGGTTTTTAAATTTTTTTCCTTAAATTACAAACTTCATACGTTTAGGTGGAACAGCTTCCAAAATACCAGTGTCCAAATATCATAATTTTGGGCACTCACTACCATTGCTTTGAAATTTGAAACATTCCAAGTGTTTAAAGTAGTAATTACTAGAAAAATAAAAAATCGATGAAAATCAACCAATTTTTCAAGTCATCAAAGAATTTTCTCAAACTAAGTAGTTACTGATAGAAAATTATTTTTAGGATAATTGGATCAACATAAATTAAAAAATATGTTACTAAAATAATTTTTCATATCCAAATTTCAAAATTGCCATAATTTTTCATATTATTGAAGATGGTTAAAAAGTCACTCAACCAATGTCAATAAAATTTTTATGGGACCATCTGGAGAGCTTTATCTACTAACCAAAAAAAGAAGGGCGCAAATTGATTCAGAAATGTGGAAGAAATCGGTGTACATACATAAAAAAAAAAAAAAAAAAACTGTTGAAACACATCCCCAGATCTCCTCGTTTTTGAAGTCGGTTAAAAATGGAACAATTTTGTGAAGATCACACAGCCAAGATTACCTAACAGATTTCTACAAGTGGCGGGTTTACAGTCAGAGAGGCCTAAGTGATTAATTTTTTATTTCGCGTTTTTTAAGTCTCTTGAGTGCGATAACTGTATACATATTTGATTGCAATAGAGTAACTCCAATGTTCTTGATTGTTGGTTAGGCCACTCTGGCTGTAAACTCCTCAAGTGAAGTGTCTGTCATTAGCGAATGATCCTAGGAATGGCCCAACATAGTACGAATTTGTTAAATTCAGTTTGGTTCTCGAATTACGAGTCCTCAAACTTTATTATTGTTATTATTACTATTTTTGCTTTTGAGAAATTAAACGCAAAGGGTTTATTAATTTTTGTATAAGCGAATAAACAATTGATATAAGTGTACTCTTATTTTCAAATGGAAAAAGTTGTCCTCACTTGGCTGTGACAGTAATACTTTCGAATACATTTTCGTGAATTTCCAGGATGGAAATTCAGCTATCCTGGCTACTCTTACGGTAACAGTTGAGCGTGGGACTATAATAGAAAATAGTTTTAAGGTTCGTTCCTAGAATCTGAAAATTTTAATCACTAAAATTTATATATATATATATATATATATATATATATATATATATATATATATATATATATATGTGTGTGTGTGTGTGTGTGTGTGTGTGTGTGTGTGTGTGTGTGTGTGTGTGTGTGTGTGTGTTGTATACGCGAAAACTCTCAAAAAAACAATCAATTTTTACGAAATTTGGTTACGAATGTACGAAAGTACTTTGTTAGCCAAGCACGTCCGATGCCACAGACCGGATATTCTGAGTCTTAAAGTTTTTGACTTGTGTTTTAAAGTGATTCTCAAGAAAAGTCAAAAATAATTCTTAAACTAGAATCTCTTTAGAATCTTTATCATGTTATCTCCTTTTGTTTTATTGTAATAATCCTATTTATTATTTATTATAGTTATACACGTTTGTAAGGGTGTTTTTACACTAACTACTGTTAAGTACTGTCTAGCATATTTCAAATTTCTTTGATTAAATGTTAATAATAATGTCTAATATTATAATGTATCGAATAAATGAAACCATCGATGAGACTGCAGAAATACTACGTGGCGATATTATATCTTTTTTTTTTTTTTTTTTAAATAAATTGGCAATAATATTTTGGAAATAGTCATACCGGATATATATCGATTAGGATAGAAAAAAAAAACTATAGTCGTCCGACATTTGTAAGATTTAATAACAAAGCCCAAAAACTGGATATATTTAAAAACATAAAGGAACTCAAAAACGAAACAATTAGAATTTCAAATGATTTAACATCTAAAGAAACAGAAGGAAAAAAGCTTGGAGAAATTATCAGACAGGCTAGGGCAGAAGGCAAAACAGCATACATTATAAAAAATAAATATGTGAATATTGAGGGAGTAATATATAAAGCACAGCAGTTGGAATTGGAAATCAATGAAGATGAACAATATGAAAGTCCTCAAACACCAGAAAATGAAACAAAAAAGGAAAACTAATAATTAAGTCAAAAAACTAAATAGAGAATTAAATATATTAATTTGGTATATGGACAGTCTAAAAAATAAGTTAGGTAATTTAGAGTTTAATAGTTATTTAAATAATTTTGATGTTGTAGGTTTAGAAGAAACATGATTATCTGAAAAAAATCACATCAACAGGAAGAATTTCATTTCATACCATAATATTAGGGTAAAAAATAAAGTGAAGAGTAGACATTCAGGCGGTATATCCTTTTTTGTTAAAAATATATTTAAAGAAGATGTAATATGTTTAATATGTACAGTTTACAATCCACCAGAAAGCTCTGAATAATACAGAGAAAATTTCTTTGTTGATTTGGAAAATGAGGTCGAATCTATGGAATAAACATTCCCAACGATAGAGATCATAACAGCAGGAAATTTTAACGCCAGAACTAGAAAACTAGATGATACTGTAAATTCAAACAAAAACAAATACGAAGAATCAAATACAGTGGTGGATTTACCAGCAGGCTGAGTAGGCTGGAGCCCAGGGCTGCAGATTTTAGGGGCGACAAATTTAGACAAAAAGGGCGGCAAAATGTAGAATTTGCTTTTTTTTTTTGATTGTCACTTACGTTTTTTAAGAAGGGCAGCCAATTTTAGATTCGGCAAATTTGGCAAAAAGGGCAGCAAAGTTTTTTTAGCTTTTCAGGGGCGGCATTTTTACCTGAGCCTAGAGCGGCACTTAGGGTAAATCCGCCACTGATAAAATATGATTCTACCTTTCTATGAACCAATTAAGGATCATAAAAACACGGTTACTGGAGTAGGTAAGTAAAAACGGTTTAAAATTAATTAGCTTTTGTCAAAATAATAACTTTATAATATTGATTAGTAGAACAAAAAATGATGAAAATGGTGATTTTACATTTGTGGCTAATACTGGTACAAGCGCAGTCGACTACGTGCTAGTACGTAAAGAACCATATTCCGAAAACTATTTGGGTATTGAAAACCGACGCGAGTCGACACATTTACCTCTACACTTAAATATTAAAGTAAAAGAGAATATGAGACCGGATAAAATCAAAAAGCAAGCAAAAAACATTAGTAAACTATTTGGGTACCAAGTAAAAATAAACTTTTCACAAAAATTTTAAACAAATTTGTTTCTTTTTTTTAAAACGCAAGCGCGCATATTTTGCTTAAGTTAATTTCGAATCGCACCAAAAACATAAATGTGAAAAATGGGCAAGTTCTATTATATTGTGTTAGCCTGAAAAATAATTGAAATCAAAATAAACTGTCAAGTTCCAAAAACATTTTTCGTGCAGAATCGGAATAAAATAAATTGTTTTAAGAAATACACATCAAGCTTTTTTAAAGTAAATAATGGAAATTTTTCATTAGATTAATAAAAATTGTTTTGTCAATGATTGGCAAATTTGGAAATCTCACATAACATAGCCTATGTCAATTTGGAATAGTTTAGCATTAGCTGTCTAACAGTGAGAAAATATTTTCAAAAATCGTTAACTACTTTTCGAGTTTACTTTGGGTAAACAAATTGAATTTTCATAATAAAAATTCACTAATACAGTTTTCTCTTGATATGAGTTCTTGACAAAAATATTTTTACTACGAATTTTTGTAAGTTGGGTATCGCGTGTTGTAGTAACACTCACTTTTATTTTATACAGGGTGTAAAATATATAACACTCCGAAAAAATAGGGGAGAAAGGTCTCAATTTACTAATTAAGTTTTCCTAGTTAATTTGTTCCGATTATGTTTCATTTTAGAAATTTTTGATTGTCAAAAACTTGTTAAAAAATGACCCTAGAAAAAAATCCTTAATCAGGCTCTGACTATCTAACATATTTTTTGTTTTTGCTTTTTTGAATGTTAAACTTTTCCTCAACAAAATATGTTTACCGAATCTTTTGAAATTAAGTGTACAGTAGCGTACAAAAATAATTGAACATATTTTGTAATAAAACAATTGCAGGTAATATTTCATACTTATAAATTTAGCAAACATCTGTAACCGACTTCTATAATCAATCTATCATTGACTTACATCAGCTTTAAAAATTTCTTTAAAAAAAAATTCATTCTAAACAATTAATTAGAGTTTTTCTAAAATTTTTGTAGGTCATTGTACATAAAATTTTCGCTTTATAAAAATATAGGTTAGTAGTGTTGTAACGAAGCAGGCCCTGTATATAAAAACAGAATATAATTATTATAAAAGAAAACCCTGTAAATGACAAATGTGAACGACTAAGGCGCTGAGTCGGCATTTGCATATGCACGGGCCATGGGGCAATGACTTTCTTTTGTGTAGGTACCTATTGTTTTAACAGAAAAATTAATTAACAGTTTTTCTTGAGTTTTCGGGAGGGTAAGACGACTGGGTTATTAACTGTGAATTGGGTTCTAACAATTAACAAAGTTAGTGAAAGTGTCTACGTGGAAAATTGGTGAGTCCGTTCTTTTTATTCGCTTTTACTCTTTTTTTGTTTTATTATTTTTCTTTTGTTTTTCCATTATTTTTACTTTAATTGTTAAGTCTATTAAAATAAATACGTTTTGACCCAAAATGCAGGACTTATTTTTGAACGCACCACAACCAACCCCACGCACAGCCCCCGAAGCGACCACGTCACAACATTGGTTAGCAGCGATCGAATTATAAGAACGATTTAAAATAAAATTTTAAATTATGAAATTTTTGCGCGTTCGAATAACTCTTGCATTTGGGTTAATAAACTGCCGATTGTTGCGTAGTACGTAATTCTCCTATACATTGAATAAATGCTGAGTAGACTAGAGATGTACATTAAAAGAAATATAATATATATTAGGTAAAACATGTATGAAAAAAAAAAATAATAGCGGGTTATTTTTGTAAATCAGGGAACTACCGGGAACCAGTAAACTTTGGGAATCATGTTTAAATTTCTAAAAAAAAAGAGGCCGTCTGTACATTATGGCTAGGGTCAGATAATAGAATTTAAGTATATTTAGAAACATTAGTAATAATAATAAAATTATTAAATTTAATCACAATTATTTAGCCAGTACATATTCGTTAAATCGCCACATATACACATAGGCATATACACATATACATTCGCGTGCACTCGTGGCATATTCATCATAGTGTACGTATGTTACATACACACTTATAATACGTATGCAAAAGTAGGAAATATGTACATATGTACATATTCATGTACAGGTTTTATATTACACCTTCAGATACGAACATTACTTTAAGCCACGCGACAAAAATTGATAGTACACAATACACATACATATTTAAAAAGATTTGTTTAGTTGAAATACAATACATATAAGTAAATAATCATAATTTTAATTATGTATAATGAATGTAATTATGTACTACACGGGTTACGTATGGTCAATGTGCATTTAAATACATCGTATGTATATTCACATATGAAATGTATACTTTAATATACATTTAAAAAGAAAAAAATGCATATGTAAAATTAAATTATATTAATTTTAAAGATGTGTATTTATTTTTATTTTTTTGCTTTGATATGTTACATATTTGTCATATTATAATTATTTCAATGTAAAATTTTTATACCATTAAAAACAGAGGGACCTAAAATTTCCGTTTATTGTTATTGATTTGCTATCGATTTTTTTTTATTGACTTCCTTTTATTTTATTTTAATTTCAGCTCATTATTTTATGTATATTATGTTCTATTATTTTATGAATTATTATATTTGTTTCTTGTTAATTTCATAATTTATGGTTTTCTTTAATAATTTAGACAAGTTTAAATATATAAATTTTAACCAAAATTAAACTAAATAATGTACTTAAAGGGTAATAATACTAATTCACTTAAATAATAACTGAACAATAATCAATTATAATTAATAATAAAATTATAAATAACGCGAACTGGGAAAGTAAATAATTAAATAAATAAATCATTATAATAATTAAGTAAAATAAAACCAAATAAATAGTGATATACTTAATTGGATTTAAATTAATTAAAACAAAATGACTAGCGATAAGGAAGAAGCCCCAACTACTAAACAAAAAATCGAAAGACCCTAGTACAGTAAACCAGAAGTTCAAGAAAGTAAACAAAAAATTACAGTTGAACTCCCAAAACAAAATTTGGGTGTTTTTGCGAGTTCTATTGACCCCTTCTCCAGAAAAGAAAACCCCAAAGAATACTTTGAACGCTTAGAGGCTAGAGCTTCTTTAGACAATCTCACTCATGAGCAATTACTGAAAGTCGTACGTTGTAGGTTAACTGGGGAAGCTTACCAATACTATCGTAGTGAAGCATCACTAACTGACGATTCTACAACTTATGATAATCTGAAAACAAAATTAATTACACGATTTTCCCCCCAAAAAAATACCGGGTGCCGCACAATTTCAATTAGCTAAAACATATCAAAAACATGGCGAAACCGTCCGACAATTCGCGACGCGATTAAAATTATTGGGGCAAGAAATTTTAGAGGAAGATTTAGAGGGCGCGACAAGGGAACAAAGAGCAGGAATAATAAGTAAAAATTCAGATTTATTGTTATCACAATTTAAAATTGGACTAAATAGGGAAATTACTAAACATATCGGGGTTTTATTAATGAGGGAGCCGAACTTAACAATCGACAAAGCGGTCGAAATCTCAGAATTAGAGGAACTGAATAATACCATTCTCCAGGGAGCGCGCGGTATCGCTCATACCTTACATATTAGCGCTTCCCAATCGGAACCGCGAGCAATGGGTACTCGCCGTTCCTTTTCGAACAGACAAAACTCACGATCCGTTACGAATGCAAGCTTTACTAACTCAAATCAAGCAAGAAGGGATCAATGCTTAAACTGCTACAAATTTGGGCATAGAGCTTATGAGTGCAGAGGTATTACTGTTTGTCGGCGGTGTAGACAAGCCGGTCATCGCGAAAATCAGTGTAACGCACCTTCCTTAACTACCAGGAATAATTTGAATAATGGGGGTAGATTTAACAATCGTCAGTATACAAACCCGACTCAAAACCGAACGAACGGGACGCTCACCTATTCGAACAACGAGGGTAGGTTTACCAACCAGCCAATTACAAATTCGAACCCAAATCGAATAAACGGGCCGTCATTTTTCTCGAATAATGGGAGTAGATTCGACAATCAACAAACTACAAGTTCGAATCAAAACCAAACAAATGGGTCGTTTTCCTGGCGAAATCGTCAAGTGAGTACAGCACGTGAAGAGCCGAACTCACATCATTTAAACTTAGGGAATGTTCCGAGCGTGCCCCAACCCGGGACATCTCACGATCGGGAAACACATTGATTCCTCACGTAGATGACATTCGATCTGGGGGTCCCCCATACTATATTAATGTATGTATCAATAATATACATACGACTTTAACAATAGACACCGGATCGATTGTCTCTATTTTAGATAAAAATTTAGTACCAACTCACATACTTCAACCGGACCAGACTCTCTCTCTAATAGGAATAACGGGGCATAAATTAGACACTTGTGGATCTGCAGAGATCCCCTTCAAAATTGATAATACTGAGTTTTTCACCGAATTTATTATCTGCGAAGACTTACCTTTAAGTACTAGTGGGCTTATAGGGAGAAATTTTCTTTACCAATATAAAGCTATAATTAATTACGGTGAAGGTTATATTCATTTTCCGGACGCAAACTTTAAAACAAAATTATTAGGATCTCACCCTGAAGAGGGAATTTCATTCTCTACAACACATGACGTACATCATAATAAACTGAAAAACTTAGAAAATACTTCACAAAAAATTACAATGGGTGCACGAAAAATTGGTCAGAGTGGTGAAACTACAGAAATAATGGGTAGAAAAATTAGGGGCACACAAAGTAACATTGGAATTAACAACCAAAAAGGGATAAAATATGGGGATATTGTTAATTTACCGAGGGAAATTTTACAAAATAGGGAAAACATACGCGGGAATGGTGAATCTAACTCTACAGAAGTTGACACTGTTCCACTTATCAATGGGAAACAAATAGGATAATGCGGTAATAATGAATTAAGAGGGAAAAACCAAACAGGGAAACGAAATTCTTATTTAAGGCAAATAAACGAAATAAAAATATTAGACAGGACCGTTCTAAGCAATAATGACTGTTCACAAGCTGCTACTGACGAGCTAGTAGAGAATTCAATACGACACAATGATCACTCCATGTTACAACCACCGCAGCCACGGTTGGTTGATGATAATGGGTCCGAGCTCTATGAGACAACAAGTGTTCGAAGATTTTCACGCAAATCCGTTCGCGGGACATCAAGGGATACGGCGAACGCTAGAATTTATAAGGAGAAGATTTTATTGGCATTCTATGGCTAAAGATATCGAAGAATGGTGTAAGCAATGCGATTCCTGCGCTAGGCGTAAAACACATCCCACACAACCGGTTCCAATGCAACGATTCCCTCAAACAGAAGGACCATTTATATGGGTAGCCATGGATATCGTTGGACCATTACCTACGACCAGACAAGGAAATAAATATATCCTCACTGTGCAAGACTTTTTTTCGAGATATCTGGAAGCAATAGCAGTACGAGACAAGCGGGCAGAAACGATTGCTAAGGCCTTTGTTACTCAAGTCATCACTCGTCATGGAGTTCCACGATACCTTTTAACCGACCAAGGCGCTAATTTCACCTCAAATTTGATGAAAGAAGTGTGTCGACTACTGGGGATACAGAAAATTCAAACGACACCGTATCATCCTAGTGGAAACGGTATGATAGAAAGAAGTCACAGGGACCTGAAGAATATGCTATCGCACTATATCAACCGGGATCAGACCGACTGGGTCGAATGGTTGCCCTTTGTACTGATGGCGTATCGAAATCAGCTACATTCTTCAACTGGAGAGAGCCTTTATTTTATCATTCACGGACGAGACATGGAGCTTCCATACGATACCATTATAAAGCCTCAACCCATTAAATACGACTACGATGAAAATTACGCCAGCGAAATGATGAAACGTCTGAACGACTGCTTTGTGAAAGTACGCGAAATTTCAGAAAATGTTGTGGATAAAAGGGTTATAAAATTCAATGAAACAGCTAAAGAAGTACATTACAAACCGGGAGACCGAGTGTATCTTCACTATCCAAGCGTAAAAATGCACCAAACCAAAAAACTTGGGAAACCTTGGACGGGCCCGTACCGGGTCATTGAACAAAAAGGGCCGGTGACATTCCGTATTAAAGAGATCAACGGCAGAGGAGCAGATAGTACATGCTTCTCGTTTAAAACATTGCAGAATAAAAACGGTGCATCAGAAAAACCGCAACAACAAAAAAATCGAGAGGAAAGAGTTGACGGGGAAGGAATGGAAAACTGTAATAAGGATGTGCTCGTCATAATAGAAAATTTACTTGAAAATGAGTACGGCACGCCAACAATTCATTTAAGAGGAAGTGAAGATAGTGAGGAAATAGAAGAAATAGTATATTCGGATGACGAGGAGACAGATGAGGAAGGGTTAGGGCGTGACGAACAAGAAGAACTCGAGAGGGAAGACAATAATGATCAATCAGTACGACGGGGAGACGAAGTGGAAAGAGAACTCGACGAACAAAGTGCAGAGGAACTAGGGGATGGGACTACAATTCCAGAATATAGACCACACACACGAAGCCGTGGACCAGTACCTGAATATCCATGGACACTTCGAAAACATATCTAAAATTGAAGAATATAAGCTATAAATTTTATGGATAAACCTTAAATAAATCTTAACTTTAGTAAATTTTTTTTTATATAAACTCTAAATGTACATACTAACAGAACATCAAAACCTTTTTTTGTTAATAACAACGACACGGACTTATCGGTGTTCTAAGTGAACCTATAGTTCAATTTAGTGTAGTGACAATATATCTATATATTCTTTTGCCAACAGAAAATAACATGGAGTACTACATTTTGGGGCTCATATTTGTCAACCTATTATCATGTGGACAGACTCTTGTGGCATATGACTGCAATACCAACAAATTAAACATTACAACTATTTCCCTGCTCGAAGTGAAACCCTGCGAATTTGAGAAACATAATGTGCGCGAAGTACCTTCAAACATTCAATTAATACAACGTGCCGAATACGCCGATGAACATGTTTACCAATGCAAAGTTGAAGTGACACGCCAAGTGACTCACTGTGGCATGCATTCCCACGCCTCAATAGTTCGGGGTGGTTTTGCATCGTATATTTCAGTTACCGGGCGACAACAATGTATTGACATGCACAAACATTTAACGCTTTTATTACATTTAAACCAAGTGATAGCTGGTTTAAAGAGAAATGGAACAGTCTCGCGGAGTGTTACATTAGCCGGGGACATTGCACAAGACGGGTCATGTGTTGGCGCAGATTATAGTGACGAGTACGGAACGTAGAGTAAAGTCGTGGTACAAGCCAACATAAAAATCACGTTAAGCGACCATCGCGCGGTAGTTTTAATAGGCGACAACCAAATAAAACTTCGGTCGGGTGTTATGTGTCCATACTTAAATGGGGAATGTGTCGATATAGAAGGCGGCGAAACGTACGGGAGAGTTAAGGAACCGGAGCAATGTGAAATACGGAAGTATTTTCTGCTGTATGAAGGTGCGGCGCAGAAATTAATGCACGACGAACCAAATGGGGAACAACACATTGTCTATACGGTCACCACTCAGCAAACGACGTTTGCCTTAGCAGTGAAGGACGAGGTTATGGTTTGTCATCGTTCAGCATGGCAAACAGAACACCCAAAGCTATTAATTATGGAGGGACGTCCGAACCAATTTATATTTCAAAAACAACCTACCCGAGTCGAAAATCTGGACCTATTTGTATATATAAATTCTAAATTCATATATGTTGAAAAGCATGTAGCTCGGGAGCTCAGTTCATTGTACAGCACATTACAAACCCAACGATGCGAAATGAAAAGACAGGTCATACGAAATATGATGAACTTAGCTGTGTGTCAGCTGAGGAGTTTGCATATAGTTATAGGAAGGAGCCGGGTTATACCGCAATAACAGCGGATGAAGTTGTCCATGTAATTAAATGCATACCTGTAGAAGTTAAGGTTAGACACGTTGGGGAATGTTATAACGAACTTCCGGTTAAGCATCTAAATAAGTCATACTTTATGACACCTCGGAGTCACATCTTGCAAAGTCATGGCTCACAACAGATTTGTACCTCTTATGTTGCACCTATGTACTCATTGAACGAAGTATGGTATAAATTGTTACCTGGGATCGTTGAGGGACAGAACCCGCAGTACTTGCGACCGCAAAAACCAACCATATGGAAATATGTTAGTCCACAATTGTTGGCTACATCGGGCATATATAGAAAAAAAATTGGAAAACATTAAATCTCTTATAATATTACCATCCGAGCGTGACGCTATAGTAACGACGTTCGCACGTAGTATCGCATGTCAACCAACCAACTTGCAGAATCTCGAAGTACATAAGTCTTTTACGCCAAATTCGTTGGATGCCATGATCAAAACGTACACACATAAATTATGGGGTTGCTTCCAATGAGTTGGAGAGGCAATGACAGGAATACTGGGTATATGGTTTGTTTATCGTGTAATTAAGTTTATAATTGACACAATCCTACACGGATGGTCCTTATACAAGGTATTTGGGTTGGGACTTCATCTTATTGGTGCGTTATGGGGAACCCTAACAAACATTATACTCCATGCGAAGGTATGGGAAAATCACAAGACAAAGACACAGAGTGAAGACGAGAGTGAGGTAAGTTGTGCCAGTGAACCAAACAAAGTAGTGACAGTGCAAAAAGAAACCGAATGTGACATTAAGGGCAAATTGAAAACCGACCATAAACAAAAAAGCCTCTACAGTGAGGTGGTGCTCCAGTTAAACGAGATGTGAACAGTAATAAACTCTTTTGGACAAAGTAAAGAACTTTAAGAAAAAAATTTTATATCTTGTAATTTTAGAAAATTAAGGGAACAATCAATAGGATATAGTGTCATAAGTAATCTAGAAGTGTGACCAAAACACTGTACTGTGTGATCACAAGAGACAATACTAACTTCTTAAATCTAATAATTCTGACATTTTATTTAAGCACAAAAAAGGGGGATAATAAAAATAATACTGTGAATAACTAATTCAACATTTCTAGATATTTAGAAACATACGTAAAAGATTGCTTATAATTGAATTTATAGTGTACTATGTGATAGGTTTAATTATCATTGTTAACAAAAAAAAAAAAAAATATTTTCACGGGTTGAACAATATGTATTTATGCATATGTACTAAATTAATAATCACAATCACAGATATGTAGCTCACAATCAATTATGATGAAAGATACCTGATACATATTATTATGCGTTATCGGAGGAAGTATATACATAAATACATATACTATACACACATAATATTAAGGTTTAATTCAAAAAAAACAACACAAATGAATGGTAGATAATGGGTTTTTATTCTTTTTTAGGTTTTGTAGAATATTTTATTAATGTATATAATAGAATTCAGAAACTGACAATTGAAAAAAAATTTCATGTTCGAGGTATTAGTCTAATACCGCCTTTACTACAAAATAATACTATGTGGATTAATGTTGCGTTTCTTATACGAAATAACAATAGTTACCAATTGTCACTTCCTGAAGTCTGTGCATGGTATTTAAAAAGTTAATATTGTAATAATAGTAACAACTTCTAAGGATAAGGATTATTAAGGATAGGTATACAAAGGGCAGACTCACCTAACTTGCGAATACGGAAGGTTTTGATAAGCTTGAAAAGGCTGACTGCTTACTTAAGCATCCATCTTTTTCGTAGGGGGAGGTATTGTAACGAAGCAGGCCCTGTATATAAAAACAGAATATAATTATTATAAAGGAAAACCCTATATATGCCAAATGTGAACGACTAAGGCGCTGAGTTGGCATTTGCATATGCACAGGCCATGGGGCAATGACTTTCTTTTGCGTAGGTACCTATTGTTTTAACAGAAAAATTAATTAACAGTTTTTCTTGAGTTTTCGGGAGGGTAAGACGACTGGGTTATTAACTGTGAATTGGGTTCTAACAATTAACAAAGTTAGTGAAAATGTCTACGTGGAAAATTGGTGAGTCCGTTCTTTTTATTCGCTTTTACTCTTTTTTTGTTTTATTATTTTTTTTTTTGTTTTTCCATTATTTTTACTTTAATTGTTAATTCTATTAAAATAAATACGTTTTGACCCAAAATGCAGGACTTATTTTTGAACGCACCATAACCAACCCCACGCACAGCCCCCGAAGCGACCACGTCACCACAGTGTACGTACCTCATTGTCATTAGGTCATTATACCTATTTACAAAATACAGCTAATTGAGCTAATACATACTTGAAGTCACATAAACAATATTTTATTAGTTATTTACCGGATGTCAGTTTCAAAACAAACCGGTCTCATATATTTGGAACTGTAAAAGATAATTCAGATTTCTCAAAACTGTTTCTAGAATATGGGGGAGAAACTAATATAGCCAACATGAGAATTTTTTGCAACTTTAAAATTATAATATCCTATTTAAGCATGAAAGCTCTTTAAAAATTAAAAATCACAAAGTGATTGAAAAATTATCCGAATCGGCCGGGAATCGAACCCAGGATCTCCCGGTAACTAGCCAGGTGTGTTAACCATTACACCAATGATCCTGTGCTCGACAGTCGCCCGAGCCGGACATTTATTCAATCACCTAGATGTGTATTAGTACTCTCTCTAATTCGAGAAACAGTTACAATTCTTCAATTTCAAATATTATTGAGTGCTTGTGAGACATTACTACGTATGACAAACTTTTGGTGTAATGGTTAACACATCTGGCTAGTTCCCGGAGATCCTGGGTTCGATTCCCGGTCGATTCGGATAATTTTTTCAAGATCACTTTGTGATTTTTAATTTTTATAGAGCTTTCATGCTTAAATAGGATATTATAATTTTAAAGTTGCAAAAAATTCTCATGTTGGCTATATTAGTTTCTCCCCCATATTCTAGAAAAACAGTTTTGAGAAATTTTAATTATCTTTTACAGTTCCAAATATATGAGACCGGTTTGTTTTTGGACCGGTCAATAAGGATCATAAAAACACGGTTACTGGAGTAGGTAAGTAAAAACTGTTTAAAATTAATTAGCTTTTGTCAAAATAATAACTTTATAATATTGATTGGTAGAACAAAAAATGATGAAAATGGTGATTTTACATTTGTGGCTAATACTGGTACAAGCGCAGTTGACTACGTGCTAGTACGTAAATTGACACCCGGTAAATGAATAAACTAGTAAAATATTGGTTTGAAGGCAAGACTACTATTATGATATGCCCGTGACGGGAAACACAAATCATTGTCAATAAATGCATACATAATACATATACATGCTAAAATGTATTTTTTTTCTTTACCTGTGTGTGTATGTGTGTGTGTTTACCGTGTAGAATTCTACACAGTACACACTACACATACATACATATACATCTAACTAATCTTTTAAAAAATTATGTAGTTTCTAACAATGTTTATTTTACTTCTTAAGTAAACATTGACATTGTTTTGTAGGTACGAGTATGTATGTATTTGGAAATATAATGAATATAGTCCGGATAAAATAATTTTTCACAGGACCGGCTTAACGATTTCAGTGTAATACTGTTAGACTGTTTGTATTTATGTATGAGTCTGCTAGAGCAAATAATGTTCCTTTACATACATACATACATAAACTGATTAAATTAAATCGAATTAACATAATATGTTTTAGAAACTATTACTAATTTTTCCTTAAAAAATGTTCATACAAAACTAGTATATCTTGCCAACAAACTATACACAAATAAAAGTATACATAGAAAAAAAGATGTAACGTTAATAATGTGTTATCTAATAAAATATTATGTAGGTATTTATTTCATTTTTGCTAACAAATATTTTTTTTGTATATACTTTTGAGCATTGAATAAATAGTGGGAATACACTTATATACACAATCTATATGAAAATGAAAAGTGACTAAAGTGTTGACGAATATGGATGGTTAAACAAGAGGGGATTTAAAATTTTTCTAGATTAATTGATGTTATATTTGTTAGTATAAATATTTTTAGAACATTTATTAATAAATACTCTCAAATTACAACAAAAATCACATAAAAATTAAAAAAATATTCATTACCATCGATAGTTTGTAGGTATTCTGTGTTTGTAGATTATAAAAGGTGTTAATCAATATGACGATTTTGCTTCAAAAAAATAATATCTAAAAAACTTCTATTGTATGGTCCATACAAATATTCTAATATCAATAGTATCTGTGGTTAAATACAAATAATACATACGTACATATTTATACGTACGACACGTACGATGTCATCAAAATGACCGGAAAGAAGTTGGCGCCGAAAGTTGGAAAATCGATCTGTTTTTTATATGGCTAAATTGCTCCAAAATTGCTCCTTTGGAATCAGTAATTGCTCCACCTGAAACTTAATTACTTAATTAGTTATTTACAAACAAAAAAACTTTTTTGTTTGACTATTTCTATTATCAAAATCTTGTCAAATAATGCATTTTTATACAATTACTTTATATCAAAAAATTGCTCCCAATTTGCTCCATCTAATTTAAAAGTTAGTTATTAATTTCTCTGAATAATAATTAAAATATATTAAAATAAAAAATATTATGAATTAGGTTATGTATTATTAAAACGTATAGGCAATCCATTATACATTTAAGTCGTTTGCATATATTTAAGGATAATTAAATTTTGACAAGTTAAATAACATTATAAAAAAACAAAATATTTTAATAATTATTCAAAAAAATTAAGATTTAGCTTTTAAATTAAATAGAGCAAACTGGGAGCAATTTATTGACGTAAAGAAACTATATAAAAAAGTATTATTTTGGGAGATTTTGATAACTTAAATAACGGAAAAAAAATTTTTTTCTTTATAAATAACTAATTAAATAATTAAGTTTCAGGTGGAGCAATTACTGATTTCAAAGGAGCAATTTGGGAGCAATTTAACCATATAAAAAACAAAAAGATTTTTCAACTTTCGGCGCTAACTTCTTTCCGGTATCAAAATGATGTTTTGTTCATGCGTTTGAATGAAATGGACAACTAGATTAAATATTGCTTGATTTACATTGCATGTGTATGTACCTATGTAGAAAACTAAAAATTTTAAAAAATTGTAAACAAGGTACATATATTAAATTTTAAAAAGTTAAAAAGAGATAAGGAGTTTGTTTATCAATTGATACTGAAAGACAGCCGCCGGTGGGAAAGAAGACAATAAATTTTGTTTTATATGTACCTGCCAGCTAGTTAGACAAATAAATATTGCAAAACTTTAATTCAACAAAATTTGGGGCCCCTTTTTATTTTTGATATAAATCTCACATAATCAAATTTTTCTAAAAAGTTTTTGCTTCTCTATGTTGAATTTCAATAAATTTTCAGGATTCTGTTATTTCTGATGTAGCAGACTCATACATAAATACAAACAGTCTAACAGTATTACACTGAAATCGTTAAGCCGGTCCTGTGAAAAATTATTTCGTCCGGTCTATAATAATGAATATACTCATCGGCAAAATTAATCACCTTTTAAAAATGTTAACATTATTTTAATTTTAAATTTTGTTTGTGATATTGAATGTTATTTGCTGAATAAACGATTTAACAATCAGAATTCATTTCAGTTTTTTTTTTTTTTTTTTTTTTTTTTAATTTAAACGATTTTAAGAAATTAATAAAAATTGTCTTTTAGGATTAGATATTTAGGATTTGACACGTTGTCTTATCGTCTGTACGATACATATTATACTGACGCGAGGAGAGACAACATAGGTAATAATGGTCTTTTTTTCCGCAATATAAAAATTAAAAGCAACTTTTAATTTATTTTTAATAAAAATTAAATTTTTTTTTACTTTTTATTGTTTTTTGAAGTAAATATAGATTACAGTACAGCAGAAAATGCTTAATTTATTGATAAATTACGTACTCACTAAACAAATGGAATCTAATAACACAGTTTCAAAAAATAATTTATACATTATACTATTTTTAGGTTGATGGTTAATTTTGTTGATATGTGTAGTACTCTAAAAATTGATGAAGTGATGAGTCGTATGATTCCCACGGTTTCGTATTCACAAATTTCCTTTGTTTTTGTTTATATTATAAATTATACTGCCCAACTAAACAAAAGTGCCGTAAGTGCAAATTTTCGAATTTTGAGTTATGTACCATTTCGGATGTTTTGGACTACGAGGAATCCATTGAACTTGTCACAAATGGAATAGCTCCAACTGTTCGGAGCTACAGACTTCGAGCTTGCCGTATGTACACTAAAATGTTGTCATTACTAAGTAAGAGTGCGGTAAGTACAGTCTACTAAGCAAAAATGCAGTAAATTCAATGCACATGTGGCACCCTTGCTTAGTTTGCTACACATGCAGCATTTATGCTTAGTAGATGTAAAACTTCTGTTGCACATACGACATTATTACAATCTTCGTTTGATAATTCCGTTAATTTTTTTTTGTTATGTTTGTTTGTTGATTTAGCGGTCATTGTATTTGTTGCTACAGATAAGTGAGCTTTAATCATATTTTTTGTGAACTTTGAAGTTATTTGTAGTGATGAATTCGTTACCAGACATAGTGTCAAGTCGTACAAACAGTTAATTAACTTAGCCATTGAAAAAAATTAAAATCAGGCTAGTGCCGTTGAACTTCGTATGGAGGATGAAGAATGTAAGGTCTCCACATCAACAGAACTTGCTAAAATTCATAATAATGAGCTTTTATCGATAACAGATCCTGTAAACAAGGGTCTTAAATAAAATTGACATAGTGTTTGAAAAATTACCACACCGGATCGGCTGGGACTCGAACCCGGATCTCTTGGTTCCGTTGGTTCCTTGATTACCAAGAGATCCGGGTTCGAGTCCCAGCCGATCCGGTTTGGTAATTTTTCAAACACTATGTCAATTTTAATTAACATAATGAATTGGCCATTTGCCAAAGTACATCGAGTGTTCAAGTATCAACTAAAGCTGGACATTTAGTGAACATATAAATATTGGTGTATGTTTCACAGGCACTCGATAACATTTGAAATTAAAAAGTATAAGTGTTTTAAAACTATCTTAGATAATATTGCTGCAAAAGACAAAGAAGTACTCGTTTATGATTTGAACACTAACACAATAATAGCCAGACGAGATCTAACCGAAAATGATGTTGATGAAAGTTTTAACTAATAAAGTAAGGTCGGATTGGAAAGAAAACAATAATAATTTAAGAGTCGACTTGAGAAAAGTTTTGTAAACTTAGAATTCGAAAGAACTGTAAAAGTTGAACAAAACAATCTAGCTTTTTGTAATACACCTACTGAAGATAAAGGAAATGTGGAAAATGAATTAAACATAGGCCTAGGTGAAAATAAGCCTAATGAGGGTATTGAAATTCGACATGACACAGCTGAGATTTCAGTTTCTTATGGTGATGCAGGTGAAAATAAGAAAAAAAGGAAGAAATTTAATATTAGTTTAAAGAAAGGAAAAAGAATTAAAATTGAAAAATTGAAAAGTAGCCACTCAGTGGTGAAAAATCCATGTAATGTACAAAATTTCTGTAAAAGAAAGTGCATTCAAAACATTATTGAAGCAAAGAGAGAGGAAATTAATAAACAATTTTGGAATATTTCATGGTCTGAGCGCGGAAATTTTGTATTTTTACAGAGCTAAAAATATTATTTTATAGTTTATCCTTGCTCTGAGATGGGTAGCAACAGTATTTAATGTTACTTATGGCACTTTCAATCGTCCTAATGAAAAAGTAATACTAAGCAAAAATGCCGTAAGTACAGTTTTTATTGAAAAAAACATATTTCTAAGCAAAATTTTGCAATAAAATTGTGCAGAACTACTTAGAAATATCTCTTACACAAAATAAAGAAAACTGCTTTAAAGTTCTGCTGATACAAAAAAAACAGCAAGTCAAAAAGTTTTGATCTCAATTTTCTCGAAAACTTGAATTTGTTACTTAAGGCATTTTGCTTAGCACGGCAGTATAATGATTTAATGTATGTATGTATAATGAATCTATTTTGACAACATATTCTTTTATGTTTCATTTATTGAACAAAATTCATTTCGTGATTATCAGTGTCGTCACAGGAACTTGAATAAGTGTGTGCTTTAACAATTGTGCCTACATTAAAAATGCCTGAATTAAAAAAGAAAAAAATTTAACAATTAATAAAAAATTAGAGGTAATTTGTAAAACTGAAAGTGTCGAACATAGTAATGAAATTGTAAGACATTATAAAATTCAATATGCCACTCAATATAAAATCAAAAATTAGAATTTAAAAAATACTACTGTCTTTTCAATCGTATTAATTAATTTTTAGAAATATCACTATTATACTTTATAATAAAATAAGTAAAGTTTTTTATTGCATTACGAAAAATAATACTGCTAAACTGCCACTAAAATTTTAAGAATGCGACTTTGACTTTAAAGAGCCCCTGTTCAGTCGTACTGTTCAAGGCCGAACTGTATTTCTAAATCTGAGTCAATATTATTATAAAAAACATACTTGTTTTGTATTTGTGTGTGTGCTAGATACAGTGAATGAAGTTGGAATCAAATAAATTTTGTAGCAAAAATTATCAACAATGTTTTAAGGCAGTTAAAGAAACAAGTTTTTAATTTTTTAAATTTACAATTAATGAAGTTTCTTTTTAAAAATTTATAACTTCTGTGTTCTGTTTTTTTAACTTTTATAAATTTATAACTTCTGTGTTGCGTTATTTTTCTGGTTGTTTGGCAATTCGTAGTTTTTAATGTAATTTTTTGTTAAATTAATACTGTGTATTTTCTATTTTAAATAAAATTAAAATTCTCAGAAATATTAAATAAATCAAACATAGAAACTTTAATCATAAAATATCTTACAAGCGTATTGGCAGGGTGCGTAGTATATGGTGGGGATAATTAAATCGATTGCAGCGTGAGTAGTGAAGAAAATAGGCAATAATACATGCTCATATGTGTTTATAGTGTAAAAAAAAATATTAAATAAAAATATAATACATGGATCCACTTTGATTATAAACGCAATTTCCACTAATATGTCGTTCCTTATTTATCTGTCAACGTATTAACGTCTACACGTCAATCCATAAATACAGAATTAAAAATATTTGAGGTATTTTAAACTCACATGCAATGATGTTTCATAAGAAGTTATTGATGTTTGCCTTATGTATGACTGTACATTCTACTAAATGACTTAGGCCAGCATTTCTTAATTTTCGAATTTCCCTGACATGCTTCACTATCACCAGCAACTTTTTCCTCTGCATAGTCCGGGGTTGAAAGGAAATACTGTCTTGATAATTATATCCTCATGTTAACGTCGAAAATTGTTTAATTACATTATTAATACAACTATTATACTTCACCCAGTATTTTATACCTCAAATTGTTCAAATTTATTTATAAAAAAAATAATTGTAAATAACAAATATTTGTATTCAGATTTTACGGTTTTTTTGAAAATATTTTAAATTTATTTCCACGGTTACCATTATTTAATAGCCTGAAAAAATGTATATTATAGATGTCGTTGCCATCACGCACCCAGCCAATAGAGTATAACAACTACTTTATAGTTGTTATACCCAACGCGCCTAATTCAAATATCCAATATGCATAAACATCAACAGTGTAATTTAGAAATGCTTGTTTCTTTGCTTTTCCAAATTATATACTTTTTTTGACGCGTGAAAAAAAGTAAGCCATTTTGACACTATCACAGCCAACTATAAACTTTTTAATTCAGAATTGCAAAAATACATATTATATATTTAAGGAGTATCGATTTTTTTTTTTTTTTTTTTGGACATCAATCTGTTTATTTAAATCTGTTGAAGTTTAAAGACGAAAAAAAATGATGCCAATGTTTAAAAAAAGACTATAAGTCCGACTGGATTAAAACTTGATACATTCTTGTAATTATGGCTTTTTTTATAAGACTAGATCTAGAATCAGCCCTTAAGGTACCATCACAGTGTGATTTGTCGAAAAATAGACTAAACTATTTATATATTTTACTATATTAATAGGTAAACTTTCGCCATTTTTTTCGGATGGATGGGATAGGGAGTGGAACACTGTCAAAGAGGAAAAACCTCGCTAGAAGCCTCCATCGGAAAGATGGACTTCATCATTCCGTTATGTGTTTATGCCATGCGCGCAAAATTAATTAAGAACCTGGTGGTTTTTTAACGATATGTACAAATATACCGCTCATGACCCTCGAAATATATAATGTGTTCAAGGTTAGGTGGGGCTAATATATAAATGAGAAAGAAAATTTGTTGGTACGATAACGGTTATATTTCTTAACCAATCGAGCTGAAATATGGTAATGCAATTTTTTAACTTAAGTTCTAGAGATTCTAGACTAAATTTATACATGGAGTTGATTGTTAATATATGATAGTTTCAAAAAGTTGAGAGTTTTAAGTTTAAAGTTATTGTCATTTGAGAAACTATTTATAACTTCTGTGTTGTGTTACTTTTTTGGTTGTTTGGCAATTCGTAGTTTTTAATGTAATTTGTTATTAAATTAATACTGTGTAGTGCAGAGTTGTGGTTTTTATAACATTCATAATGTCCTGTGATATAAAAAACTAAAAAAAATTAAAAACTAAAAAAATAGTTCATAAACTTATTTTAATCAAAATTTATGAAAAATTGTGCCAACTTTTCTATGAAGGATACAGTACATTTAAATTCGACAATCAACACATGTTTACATATTATGTCAAAAAAAAATTTTTATTTTCAAAAAAAATTTTTATTATACAGGGTGCGAATAATTTTAGTTTGGTCAGAGGCGCATTCAGGGAAATTTATATTAAATGACGAGCTGGCTGGGATGCGATTTTTTCAGATAGCGAATTCCGAAAAAAAAAATTATGTCTTCGGCAATTATACATCGAGATAAACCATCTGTTAAAAGGAAGAGAGTTATTTATTTTACACCCTGTATAATAACTTTTCTGTGGGTTCACCTTTTGAGATAATTATGATAAGTAAAAATAGTAAGCAAAGAAAGAAAATATTGTCTAGCAGTTTGATTTTCGATAAAATTAATTATTTTAACTAATTAAAACCATTAGATCGGATGATATAGCCTAGTTAGGTTAGATATGATTTACTATATTTACGACTAAACACACTGAATAAATTTTCGTGTTTAAATTAAATTTTCACTATTGTTCCAGTTGTGTTGTTATCAGAACATTTATTTGAACAGAATTGATATTAGTTTTCTTATAACCATGTCTCGCTCGTCTATTCTATGCGAAAGAGTAATTTATTACCATTTAGCTACAGTTTTCAACATAAAACAAAGCATAAGCACATACACAAAATAATTGCTCTAAAAAGTGGGTGTATTAAATACTTTTATCTAGATAATTTCGAATCAGAATGAAATATATTTGCTAAAATTAATAGTTTTAACGTTAATTAAAAGTTTACCAAGAGTACTTCGTTTTACCTTATTAGTCGAATTTATCCTTGGAAAAATTAGACTTATACAGTCTATACGACAAGAACGGCGAGAGGCGAGAGTAGGGGCGCTATCCGTTTTCGGACCCGTAGAACACGAATATCTTGAAATTTGGTAAATGGGGCTCATTCCGATGCACAACAATACTATTAAAGTGGGGTCAAATTTTTGGGCAAATTTTGGATCCAACCCAACCTTTAAGGGGGTGGTGGGGGGCGGAAAATCAATAAAACTTTTCCAAACCGGTTGGAAATAATGTTTCGATCAATTGTCTACAACATATCCAAAATTCAGCTTCCTAGGATGATTTGGTAGGAGTAGAGGGGGGAAAAACGATTTTCGCTGGATCTTACACGCCCCCAGCCCCCCAGAATTAACGTAGAGGGTTGAAATTTGGTGTGTTGATAAAGTTCGTACCTAGGTTGTGCTTTTTGGAGGTTTTAATATTTTACCCCGACCCCCCTCATTTTTAAGCTACAATTTCGTGCATTTTCGACGTTTTCGAAGTTTGTACCACTCACACAGGTCACACAAATAAACCTAGAAGGCTGAAATTTTGTATTCGGATTGAGTTAGTATCAAGGGGGTGCCTTTTCGGGGTCTCGACTTTTAACCCCTACCCCCACCATTTTTATACCCAAAAGAACATGATTTTTCTTGTTTTTTAACAGTTTCGTTCGGGTCAAAATCTCCCCAAATAAACTTAGAGGGCTGAAATTTTGTGTACAGGTTAAGATAATAGTCAGACACTGTTTTTTGGGGTTTCAACTTTTTACCCTTACCCCCACGATTTTTACGCCAATATTTCCTTAATTTTTTTGCTTGTTTTCTAACACGTCTAGAGACTCTCTAAGGAAACCTAGAGGGCTGGAATTTTGTACGTGTATTCAGTTAATATCCAGCTAGTACCTTTTAGGGAGTCCACATTACTTTTCCACCCACTTCTCCCATTTTTACATTGGAATTGAATGCTATTGTTAAATGTGTTTTAAATGCATATTTTTATTCTAAATACAAGTAGGCGAATAGTAATTTTAAAAAATTTTAAAAAAGTGAATATAATTTTTTAACAAATGAAATACATACATATTAAGTAATTTAAAAATGTTATTAAAGTCACTGTTTATTTATAAATTAGGAATTTTGGATTTTTATTATTTATAAAATAGAAATTTTGGATTTTTTTGGAAAGAAAAAATATCTTCATAAAGTTCCTTTTTTAATATTTAAAAATAAAACACAAAGGCAATTGACGGATAAGCATGCGTAGGAATGCCCTCGTACGAATTGTGTTGGCTTTTTCCCTGTTAACTGCTATCGGCACAAAATTGAAATTTACTGAGATTCAGCCCTTAAAAAATTAAAACTTTTTTTAAAGCCCCGATCAACCGGACACTCATCAGTTTTGAAACCACCAAAATGACAAATCGCTTGTGGACTTTCAATTACATTTCACTTGTAGACACTCAATACCGAAGATGAAAGGAAAAATTCGACTTCCGTGATGGAGCTCCGCTGCTCACGGCGTTTTTCTTTTCATTTCGAAATTAATAGTCAACTTTTTTGAAGAAACACTTAAAAAAACCTTCATTTTTAACTTTCAAAAAATTATTGTTTGCTGAAGAGGTCTTTTGCAAGTGATATGTTAAGAAAAAACACTTTTTTCCGAATTTTTTTTTGGAGAAAATTATTTATTTCAATGAAAAAAAAACTATTAAATAGTTATTTATGCAACAAGTTATAAATTGAAGGTGTTTTTTTCACGAGTCGTAAGTTTGTCCAACTCGGCCCGCGGGCCGAGTTAGACAATTGAGACGAGTGAAACAATTGAGAGACGAGAGGACGATTGAGACTCATTTTGGACGTGTTGCATACAATATTTTTTGCAATTCTGATTTAAAATAGTAAAATTTTATTAATAATAGTATTATTTTAATTATATATAAACCTATGTTATATGTATTTATTTATCATATTTGTTATAATAATTCATGGGTAACTATAGTTTATATTCACTATTATAACGTTGCTGCAGAAACGTATCATAAACAAAAAAATTTATATTTATTAACTAAATATTATTCAAATCTAGTAAGCAGGTTATTTACAAATGTTGAATTGTTTATTTGTTGACTGCCTTCAAAGAAAGATGTGTTTTTCTAAAAAGTAATATTTTTATTCATAAAATGTGTGAATTAATAAATAACACACCAATGGATGTAGAAATAGCTGCAGAAGCTACAATATCGGCGTTACTACCAACAAAATCAAAGAATTTGTACGAAATTGTCTACAAGAAATTCAGTGAGTGGTATAATGAGAAAAAAATTGAAATAGTAGACCGAAAAATATTGCTTGCCTATATTTCACAAAAATGGAAAACCAAAAAGCTTCAACTATGTGGAGCCACTATTCAAAGTAAAGGCTACACTCAGAATGAAAAGAAACATAGATATTGGTAAATTTACTACATTAATGGCATTTTTAAAAAAGAAATCAGAAGGTTATAAAGCAAAAATACCCCTGTCGCAGCATCCTGCATAACATAGCGAATTTCCATTTACAAAAGTACGTTTTTCTCGGAAACTAGTTGATATAGAGTAATTGTAAATAAAAAGAACCTTCTTTATGTGATTTTTCCGCCTCATTCCGCCAAATTTTTTTCACCAAAAATGTCCAAAACCCCGTAAACGTTTTCACGAAATTTCTTAAAAATAAGATGTTTCGTTCTTGAGTTATCGTGCGGACACATTTATATATATGTTTACTGTGTCCGCACGATAACTCAAGAACGTAACATCTTATTTTTAAGAAATTTCGTGAAAACGTTTACGGGGTTTTGGACATTTTTCGTGAAAAAAATTTGGGGGAATGAGGCGGAAAAATCACATAAAGAAGGTTTTTTTTATTTACAATTACTCTATATCAACTAGTTTCCGAGAAAAACGTACTTTTGTAAATGGAAATTCGCTATGTTATGCAGGATGCTGCGACAGGGGTATTTTATGTAATTTTTTCTTCTCTTTTAAGTGATGTAAAAAATTTCGCAAAAATTTTTGGATAAGTGGATTTTATATATATATATATATATATATATATATATATATATATATATATATATATATATATATATATATATATATATATATACATATATATATATATACATATATATATATGTGTATATATATATGTATATATATAAATACATATATATATATATATATATATATATATATATATATATATATATATATATATATATATATATATATATAAAGGCTATTGGCGGATAAGCATGAGTAGAAATGCCCCCGCACGAATTGTGTTGGTTTTTTTTCTGCTAACTGCTTTCGATATAAGATTACAATTTACTGAGTTTCAACCCTTAAAAACTCACCCTTTGGGGGTAAAAAATTATTTTTTGAAAATCACAAAAAATTTATAACTTTTTAGTGGCTTGACGGATTTGGCTGGAATTTTTATGTTTTAAATACCTCTATAGTGTACCTCAGAAAAAATTATCAACTTCAAAAAAACAATTATAACCCCCCCCCCCCCTCCCCCCCCCCCCAAAAAAAAAATTGTTTAATTTTTCAATATTTTTTTTCATCAACTTGTAGCTATGGTACAATCACCAAATTTTTTTCACCAAAGTGTTTGGCTGATTGCGGAATTTGAAGATTTGAGTCGACCATTTTTTTTTTCAAAAACTAAGCAATCACAAATGTTTTTATGAACATATTCAAAATGTGTAAAAGATTTCCAATCGATTGAGTACCCGGAAGCCTATTCCTATCTCTAGAAAATATTCTCGGACATTCAATTTTTTTAACTATGATGCACCCGGAAAAAAATTCTGGAAAAATTATATGTTCTATTAATCATAGTGAGGAGCCTGTAGAAATATTTTGGTGATTGTACAACGAACATAACTTCGAAAAAAAAATCTTTTTGGACATTTTATTATTTTTTACTATGACGCACCCGGAGAAAAAATCTGAAAAAATTATATGTTATATCGGTCATAGTAGGAAGCCTGCAAAAAAATTTTGGTGATTGTACTATAGCTACAAGTTGATGAAAAAAAATATTGAAAAATTAAACAATTTTATTTTTTTTTGGGGGGGGGGGGTTATAATTTTTTTTGAAGCTGATAATTTTTTCTGAGGTACACTATAGAGGTATCTAAAACATATAAGAATTCCAGCCAAATCCGTCAAGCCACTAAAAAGTTATAAATTTTTTGTGATTTTCAAAAAATAATTTTTTACCCCCAAAGGGTAAGTTTTTAAGGGTCGAAACTCAGTAAATTGTAATCTTATATCGAAAGCAGTTAGCAGAAAAAAAACCAACACAATTCGTGCGGGGGCATTTCTACCCATGCTTATCCGCCAATAGCCTTTGAGTGAATATTATTTTCGGTTCCTAGGGACCTCAAAAAAAATTTCTGCCATGGTCCCGGGTTTAAGTCGCGTCATGACAGTGGCTGTAATAGCTGAATTCCATTCTTGGACGACTTTCAAGTTTTCAAAAATTTTTCAATATGTGGAAATTTTGGCAAAAAACTAATATTTTTCAAGAACAAAACCAATGTTCCTGGCATCCGACAGGCTGACAAACTCACCCAAGGATTTGGGACTTCCAATGTTTTCACCAAGTTTCGTAAAAATTGTATACTTCCTTCGAGAGTTATCGCGCGGACACACACACACACACACACACACACACACACATATATATATATATATATATATATATATATATTATATATATATATATATATATATATATATATATATATATATATATATATATATATATATATATATATAAATTTTAGTGACTATTATTTTCGGTTTCTAGGGACCTCAAAACAAATTTCTGTCATAGTCCCGTGCTCAGGTCATGCCCCCCGCGTCATGACAGTGGCTGTAATAGCTGAATTCCATTCTGGAAATTTTATCATATATTTATGTTAACTTTCAAAATAATCGCCTGTATATGTTAAATAATAGCTGAATTCCATTCTGGAAATTCGCTAAAATTTAAGACTTGTTTACATAAAAATCTTTGTTTACTTTAAAAATTTTCTCACGTAGACTGTATATGTATATACAACACACACAAACCGTACGCATAATGGTAGTACGGTTAATGAAATGGTCTTGTACCCTTATACATGTATCACAATAAAATTATGTGATCGTGTCAAAAAGGATATCGTATGAATATAATATATATTATATACAAAATATCCATATTGTGTCGAATATGTATTTAGTTAGAATGTGATTAAATTCATACTTTATACGATAAAATAATCACATTCTAAACAACATCGTTTTTCTCGGAAACTAGTTGACATAGAAAAAAAGTTTAAAGACCTTTTTTATGTAATTTTTTCTTCTCTTTTAAATGGTGTAAAAAAATTTCGCAAAAATTTTTGAATAAGTGGAAATTTTGGCAAAAAACTAATTTTTTCCAAGAACAAAAGCCATGTTCCTGGCATCCGACATGTCTGGCTGAAGAACTCATCCAAGATTTTTGGATTTCCAACGTTGTCACCAAATTTCGTAAAGCTAGCGGTTTTTCCTGAAGAGTTATCGTGCTAATACATATATACATACATACATACATACATATATATATATATATATATATATATATATATATATATATATATATATATATATAAATTTTAGTAAATATTATTTTTGGGTTCTAGGGGCCTCAAAACAAATTTCTGCCATAGTGCCGGTCTTAAGTCGTGTCATGAGAGTGGCTGTAATAGCTGAATTTCCAGAATTCTTTCTGGAAATTCGCTAAAATCTAAAATTTTCACTAAAGAACAAATCGCTAAATTTCTGCAGTCAGCAGATGACAAAAATTATTTATTAATGAAGGTAAAAATTTACATGTATGCATATTTTATTTTCAATTATTAATATATTTTAACTTTATAGGTGGCATTAATAGTGGGTATTGCCGGTGCTTGTCGTCGGGACGAACTTATCAAAATAACAATTTCAGATATTGAAGATATGGGTGATTGTATAAAAATTTCTGAGCTGGATACAAAAACAAAAACTTCAAGAGAATTTATTATAACCAAGGGAAATGTGCCAAAAACAAAGATGCTTGATATTTTTAGAAAATATATGAACCTGCGACCACAACATACGACACTTTCTCGTTTTTTTCTAACCTACAGACATGAAAAATGTGTTTCGCAGCCAGTGGGAATAAACACAATTGCAGAATTTCCAAAAAAAATTGCAGTTTCTAAATTTACCTAATTGTGACCAATATACTAGCCACTGTTTTAAACGATCATCAACTTCACTATTAGCCGACACTGGCGTAGATATATCGATACTTAAGCGCCACGGCGGGTGGAAATCTAGTACTGTTGCAGAAGGCTACGTAGAAAATACAATTGAAAATAAGAACGAAATTTCAGTTAAAATATTAGGAGGAACAAAAGATTCTTTAGAAACATCTTCAAATGTGCAGGAAATTACAAATATAAGTAAAGAAAATTCTCCCCTGACCCCTGTAAATTTTAGTAAAGTAAAAAATTGTATTATTAATATTTATAATAAATAAAAATTTAATAAAAAATGGAAATACGATCTCAGTTTATTAAAAATTTGATATATTTATTAAAAAAATATTTAAAATATTTCTTTTAAATAGTTTATGAATAACTAACTATGACTTGCAGCGTTACTGTAGGAATGAAAATTGCTTATTTACTTGCAAGATGGTTTCTCAAAATAAATGTAGACTAAAATCGAATTTGCTCTGAAAAAAGATTTTATTTAACAAATCAATATAAATTAACAAATTAATAGAGAATTACAATTAAATTTTAGTTACCTGAAAAGAGAAATCGATTTTCAAAGTCATTTTTTCTATTTTAAACAAAATTAAAATTCTCAGAAATATTAAATAAATCAAACATAGAAACTTTAATCATAAAATATGTTACAAGCGTATAGAGTATAACAACTACTTTATAGTTGTTATACCCAACGCGCCTAATTCAAATATCCAATATGCATAAACATCAACAGTGTAATTTAGAAATGCTTGTTTCTTTGCATTTCCAAATTATATACTTTTTTTGACGCGTGAAAAAAAGTAAGCCATTTTGACACTATCACAGGCAACTATAAACTTTTTAATTCAGAATTGCAAAAATACATATTATATATTTAAGGAGTATCGATTTTTTTTTTTTTTTTTTTTTTGGACATCAATCTGTTTATTTAAATCTGTTGAAGTTTAAAGACGAAAAAAAATGATGCCAATGTTTAAAAAAAGACTATAAGTCCGACTGGATTCAATCGTATTAATTAATTTTTAGAAATATCACTATTATACTTTATAATAAAATAAGTAAAGTTTTTTATTGCATTACGAAAAATAATACTGCTAAACTGCCACTAAAATTTTAAGAATGCGACTTTGACTTTAAAGAGCCCCTGTTCAGTCGTACTGTTCAAGGCCGAACTGTATTTTTAAATCTGAGTCAATATTATTATAAAAAACATACTTGTTTTGTATTTGTGTGTGTGCGAGATACAGTGAATGAAGTTGGAATCAAATAAATTTTGTAGCAAAAATTATCAACAATGTTTTAAGGCAGTTAAAGAAACAAGTTTTTAATTTTTTAAATTTACAATTAATGAAGTTTCTTTTTAAAAATTTATAACTTCTGTGTTCTGTTTTTTTAACTTTTATAAATTTATAACTTCTGTGTTGCGTTATTTTTCTGGTTGTTTGGCAATTCGTAGTTTTTAATGTAATTTTTTGTTAAATTAATACTGTGTATTTTCTATTTTAAATAAAATTAAAATTCTCAGAAATATTAAATAAATCAAACATAGAAACTTTAATCATAAAATATCTTACAAGCGTATTGGCAGGGTGCGTAGTATATGGTGGGGATAATTAAATCGATTGCAGCGTGAGTAGTGAAGAAAATAGGCAATAATACATGCTCATATGTGTTTATAGTGTAAAAAAAAATATTAAATAAAAATATAATACATGGATCCACTTTGATTATAAACGCAATTTCCACTAATATGTCGTTCCTTATTTATCTGTCAACGTATTAACGTCTACACGTCAATCCATAAATACAGAATTAAAAATATTTGAGGTATTTTAAACTCACATGCAATGATGTTTCATAAGAAGTTATTGATGTTTGCCTTATGTATGACTGTACATTCTACTAAATGACTTAGGCCAGCATTTCTTAATTTTCGAATTTCCCTGACATGCTTCACTATCACCAGCAACTTTTTCCTCTGCATAGTCCGGGGTTGAAAGGAAATACTGTCTTGATAATTATATCCTCATGTTAACGTCGAAAATTGTTTAATTACATTATTAATACAACTATTATACTTCACCCAGTATTTTATACCTCAAATTGTTCAAATTTATTTATAAAAAAAATAATTGTAAATAACAAATATTTGTATTCAGATTTTACGGTTTTTTTGAAAATATTTTAAATTTATTTCCACGGTTACCATTATTTAATAGCCTGAAAAAATGTATATTATAGATGTCGTTGCCATCACGCACCCAGCCAATAGAGTATAACAACTACTTTATAGTTGTTATACCCAACGCGCCTAATTCAAATATCCAATATGCATAAACATCAACAGTGTAATTTAGAAATGCTTGTTTCTTTGCTTTTCCAAATTATATACTTTTTTTGACGCGTGAAAAAAAGTAAGCCATTTTGACACTATCACAGCCAACTATAAACTTTTTAATTCAGAATTGCAAAAATACATATTATATATTTAAGGAGTATCGATTTTTTTTTTTTTTTTTTTGGACATCAATCTGTTTATTTAAATCTGTTGAAGTTTAAAGACGAAAAAAAATGATGCCAATGTTTAAAAAAAGACTATAAGTCCGACTGGATTAAAACTTGATACATTCTTGTAATTATGGCTTTTTTTATAAGACTAGATCTAGAATCAGCCCTTAAGGTACCATCACAGTGTGATTTGTCGAAAAATAGACTAAACTATTTATATATTTTACTATATTAATAGGTAAACTTTCGCCATTTTTTTCGGATGGATGGGATAGGGAGTGGAACACTGTCAAAGAGGAAAAACCTCGCTAGAAGCCTCCATCGGAAAGATGGACTTCATCATTCCGTTATGTGTTTATGCCATGCGCGCAAAATTAATTAAGAACCTGGTGGTTTTTTAACGATATGTACAAATATACCGCTCATGACCCTCGAAATATATAATGTGTTCAAGGTTAGGTGGGGCTAATATATAAATGAGAAAGAAAATTTGTTGGTACGATAACGGTTATATTTCTTAACCAATCGAGCTGAAATATGGTAATGCAATTTTTTAACTTAAGTTCTAGAGATTCTAGACTAAATTTATACATGGAGTTGATTGTTAATATATGATAGTTTCAAAAAGTTGAGAGTTTTAAGTTTAAAGTTATTGTCATTTGAGAAACTATTTAATCAGTTATCGCTATCTATGAGGTAAATTTCAGTTTTAGTTATTATTTACTGATCATTAACTCTATATAGATATAGAGTCATAGTATACGAAATAGTAGGTATGTATACGAAATGTATACTGATGTATGAGAGTTGTGGCAGCGGTGGCGTTTCTCGGATGAGCTTAATTTTGTTATAATTATAATTGGGGCCAAAATTTAAGCTGTTCGTAGATGAGATCTTTTCGTTGAATAGTTTCAAAATGCCTATATTTTAATAATATAACAATAAATTCATCAATAATGAAAAGTCGACATTTGACGATAAAATCGTCCCACATTGACGATCAATTCCATCTACGAACTTAGCCTAGAACTTGACGTAAGCAGTTACAATGCCGAATAGCAGCTCTATCGGTCAAGACATATGACAGTTATCGTACCAACAAATTTTCTTACATATTTATATTTTGGCCTCACCTAATCTTGAACACATTGTATATTTGGGGGGTCATGATCGGTATATCGGTACATATCGTTAAAACACCACCAGGTTCTTAATCAATCTTGTGCGCATGACATAAACACATAACGGAATGATGAAATTCATCTTTCCGATGATGGCTTCGATCGAGATTTCTCCTCTTTGACAGTGTTTCAACCTTTTGTTTTTAACCAAACTTGCCTAAACAGGACCTAATGTGCAATATTTGAGGCTTTTTTGTGATTGTCACTCTGAAGGAACCACTAAAAAAGTGTCTTTTTTTTTCTCAAATTTCCTATGATTGTTTACAAACGGAAAAATTTGAAAGAAATACATGTTATAGTACTAACTTAGACCTACTCAATGGTTTTTAGTTTATTTCAATAGCTGTAATAATTTACGAGATATAAAGGTTTAAAAAATCATGACCGTAATACATATTATCACGAGTAACTTTTAAACTACCCAAGATATGAGGCTAAAACTTGCACACAAGACTCCTTACCAGCTGCCCTTATACAGACGCCAGCATTCTTCTGAAGAAGACTGGTCTAGTGTGGTATGATCCGACGAATCTAATCGCATTAAAAGATGCGATTAGATTTGCCGGACCATACCACATTGGACCTATCTTCTTCAGAAGAATGCTGGTATCTTAAAGCCCATTCTAAACGATCTTTCTTGATGTTGTCGGAAAGCCAAGGCTTCTTTCTAGCTTTGCGGCTTTTTAAACCTGCTTCTGTGGGTCTTCTTCTTACAGTTCGAGAACTAATTGGTTTCCCAATGTCTCCCGGTAAAGCTGCAGTAAGCTCAGAAGAAGTTTTTTTGCGGTCCTTAAGTGAGTCACGGATAAGTTTTCTAATCTGGCGGTCAGTAGTAGCGCGTTTTCTGCCTGTTCTCATTTTGTTTGTGTGAGAGCCAGTCTCCACGAACCTTTTAATTGTAAATTGCACTGCATATCGTCAAACTTTTATTAATTTAGCAATCTCTATTTGAATTATTAATTTAGCAATCTCTCTTCTTCATATAAAATCTGGATTTTTATTCGTGTTTTTGTGTTAAGTTCTGGTTGTTTCGACATTTCGTATTACAAACTGTCTCTACTATACGAATAAACAACATTCAGCAGCTTCTTGTTATCCTGAAAGTTAATAACAGGCTAAGAAATAAGTTGCATTATTTTTCAAAAAACTTCAAATTTCACATTTTGTGGGCCAGGTGTTTTATGGTACCTTAAAATCCTTTTTCAATTGTTTAAAATTAACTCTTAGTATAGGCAGCGTGCGAAGTATATGGTGGGGGCAGTTAAATCGATTGCAGCGTGAGTAGTGGAGAAAACAAGCATTAATACGGGCTCAAATGTGTTTATAGTATAATAAAAAAAATTAAATAAAAATATTTACATTGATTCACTTTGATTATAAACGCAGTTGCAACTAATATGTCATTCCTTATTTATCTGTCAACAGTATTAACGTCTACACGTCAATCCATAGATACAGAATTAAAAATATTTGATGTATTTAACTCACATAGTCACATGAAATAATGTTCCATAAGGAGTTAAAGTTATTGATGTTTGTCTTATGACTCTACATTAAACTAAATGACTTATGTCAGCATTTCTTAATTCTCGAATTTCCCTGACGTACTTCACCAGCACCAGCAACGTTTTCCTCTGCATAGTCCAAGGTTGGAAGGAAATACTGTCTTGATAATTATATCGATATTAACGTCGAAAAATGTTTAATTACTTTATACTTCATCCAGTATTTTATTGTTCAAACTGAACAAATCAAATTGTTCAAATTTATTTATAAAAAAAATTAATTGTAAATAGCAAACATTTGTATTCAGATTTTACGATTTGTTTAAAAATATTTTAAATTTATTTCTTTCCTTGGTTACCATTATTTATATTCGTTAATGAGCCCGGAAAAATGTATATTAATAGATGTCGTTGCCACCACGCACCCTGCCTATTGCCTTTCATTCTATTATTAAACAGAAAAGTCATTTTTAAATTAATTTTAGAGTTACACGTGTTTTATGGGGGTGCTCAATACTTTTGGCCAAGGCTGTAGAAACTAAAGTGCCGTTGAAAATCTCGTCGGGGGTCAACCGGCCATTCTTATCCCGGCATACCCATTGTATACAGAAACGGAAAAATTTATTCGGTTAGTGTTTTTATTACGGTTAGTAAAATTATTACGGGTAAACGGGTATGTATTAGTACAAGTTAGTAGTGTTAGAGATACAACCTAGTAGTGATGTAGATACAACCTCAAATTAAGTAAAACATGTACTTTATTTTATTTATTA
Source organism: Brachynemurus nebulosus (assembly GCA_035578155.1). Classification (NCBI taxonomy): domain Eukaryota; kingdom Metazoa; phylum Arthropoda; class Insecta; order Neuroptera; family Myrmeleontidae; genus Brachynemurus; species Brachynemurus nebulosus. The sequence goes on along the minus strand of JAPWDM010000002.1, from coordinate 4,182,143 downwards.
TATTTGAGTTAATTACTATGACAAACGATGATTTAATAATAGAATATTTCTTAAAGAAAATATAAAAAAATTCAAAAACTATTTATACAATAAAAAAGTACCAATATTATAGATTACTACTGCAGTGTAAATTTTTTTTATACATTCAGAAAAAATAATTATTTAGTCTGCTGTTTCACTTTGGAGAGGAGACATGCTAAGAGACTGAGACTTTTACATTTTAAGTGTAATTTTTTATGAAAAATATATTTCGAAACCGGGTTATTTTGAGTGACCAGTTAGACGCAGTAATAGTTTACAGTTTCCATCTAGAAAAACTGTATTTTTCAAAATATTAATATACAAAATGAGTTGGGCCGTCCAAAATTCCCTCGTTTGTAGAACTACCCATATATAATGTAGGGCTCTTTGACTATAATGAAGGTCGGCCCTTGATCTAGAGTGAACGACCTATGACTATTAATAACTTTAATTATTTAAGTTTTGATTATAAAATTTGAAATAACAGTGGATGCGTATAAAATGATAACGTTGATCGGGCGCATAAAAACCAACAAAAGGGGATAACGTCGATATAAATTGAAGTATTGTTTAAAAAAGGTAATCTAAGTATGCTTACGAATCGATGTTAAATCTGAAATAAACTTCTGTATATGGTACGAATAAAATAAAAGAAACCAATAAGTTAAATATAAATTTATTTATATCAAAATAGTATTGTCGTCTAACAAACAAAATATTAACAATTAACAAGTACAAATATAGTACGAAAGGTTAACTATATTCAAGGGGCCAAACTACTATTATGATAGTTAGCATCCCGACTGTAATCAGAATTTTACGTCATCAGACTTGGCAGGGAGGTGGAAGTTTATATACGTATTTAGAGTTTATGTTGGTATGTGTAAGGTAGTGGATGTTTGTGTGTGTTAATACTCTGTATGTATGCAGCGGTGGTCCGAGGTGGGAATGCATACGTATAGTCGAACAACCCTATGCATGTACCTGCTACTAATAATGTAACAATGAACAGCCACCACTGTGGCCACAATTTAACAATGCAAGTGTACGCTTGAAGAGTCGATGGACGACTAACCAGTCAGCAGTATAAATTGCTACTTATTTCAACTTTCGAATCACACTTTTTGGTACGTAGGCTTGATCTGTCTCATCTGTGATTATTATGAATAATATAACCATCACTGCTATCACTCTGAATCGTGGATATTACCACAAGATATTTTTTTTTCTTAAATTTACCACAAATATTTCAAACTTTTATCTAAAATTTTAAAGTAATAAATATTTTAATATCATTTTACGGCAAAATATTTGCTTTTAGTCCATCTAATTTAATCTGTTTAAATAATGGTGCAAATTGAGTGTTTCATTTGCAGCATCTGCATTGAAGTTTAAATTCATATACTTTTCCGCATATTTAAAGGTTGTCACAAAAAGTTACTACGGAATAAAGCAGCGTAAATTGACAGAAACTGTTTGATATTAATTAAAAATATATGTGCTGAAAATAATTTAGTTTGGACTCCTCAAAATGTAGTAGTTGATTTTGAGAAGGCGATTCAAAAGGCCACTGATGAAGTGTTTTCTGAATCGAATATAAAAATATATACAATCTTGGTGGCGAAAAATACAAAACACTAGTAGACTGATTTCGGAATATGGAGACTGCGACTCAGACATTAGGAAATGGCTACGATTAACTTTTAGAGTTGTTTTTAAATCTAGAAGAAGTTATGGAATTGATGAAAATAAACTAAGGAATTGATGAAAATAAAATCCGTTAACGAGAGGATTGATTCTTACTTAGACTACTTGGTAGAAACATATGTAGATGAAGAAGCAGATTTTCCACCATATATTTGGGCTTCTATTACTGCAGATGGTCACAGATCTACAAATGCGTGTGAATCGTTTCACAAATATTTTAACCAAAAATTCTACAATAGCCATTCGTCCTTATATGTATTTATAGACGCTTTAAAAAGCATCCGAACAGAAACATATATTAAAATTCAAAGTTCGAAAAAGAAAAGTGGAATTTAAAAAAAATCCATTTTCGACAAAAAACAATAGATAGATACGTGCAAGGCGATATTTCTAGAATTGACTAGTAAAAATTATGTCGAAATGTTGGCCGCCATTCGCTAGTAAGCGTGAAATATTTTTTATTTAACTTATTTTTCATCAAAAAATTATATTAAACTCATATTAAACTGAATTACACGGGTTGTATTTGTTAATACATACATATTTAATGTATTTAAGAGCTGGTACACATTTCCCCTATTCTGATTTTCTAAAACGACTGCAGTTGTCCATGAGATTTAAATCATAAAAATTTATTGCAGGATTATTTTTGGGTCCCGGGTGCTGTTGTCCTGCGCCCATTGGTATAAATGAGATTTTCAGCCATTCTTTTGTTACCGACATGACATTTTCTCGCACTTTCCACGCCTTCTCATAAGAAAAAAAAATAGAAGTTATTTTTTTCTTATAAATTTTCCATACTAAAGAAATAGACAAATGTGTGCACAAAATTTGTACTGAATATAAAATACATAATTATGTCGAAATGTTGGCCGCCATTCGCTAGTAAGCGTGAAATATTTTTTATTTAACTTATTTTTCATCAAAAAATTATATTAAACTCATATTAAACTGAATTACACGGGTTGTATTTGTTAATACATACATATTTAATGTATTTAAGAGCTGGTACACATTTCCCCTATTCTGATTTTCTAAAACGACTGCAGTTGTCCATGAGATTTAAATCATAAAAATTTATTGCAGGATTATTTTTGGGTCCCGGGTGCTGTTGTCCTGCGCCCATTGGTATAAATGAGATTTTCAGCCATTCTTTTGTTATCGACATGACATTTTCTCGCACTTTCCACGCCTTCTCATAAGAAAAAAAAATAGAAGTTATTTTTTTCTTATAAATTTTCCATACTAAGGAAATAGACAAATGTGTGCACAAAATTTGTACTGAATATAAAATACATAACATTATTAGTTTTAATGCTAGAGCTAATAGAGTTTGTGTTACGGACGTGACAAAAAAGTACCTTTTCGTCGCGTCCGTAACATATCTCTAGCTTTAAAACTAATTATGTTATATTCAGTACAAATATTGTGTACACATTTGTCTATCTGCTTAGTATCAAAAATTTATAAGAAAACAATAACTTCTATTTTTTTTTTCTTATGAGAAGGCGTGTAAAGTGTGAGAAAATGTTATGTCCGTAACTAAAAAATGGCTGTTATGTATCAGCTTGAATATTTTTAAGTAATTAATTTTACCTGTCAGTAGATAACAAGTCGGAAGCGAACTAATCTACGACCGTTTTTCAAAATAAGATTATAATCTGACGGTGGGAGCGAACTAGTATGCGGGAGCGAAATAAAAAGGGTATGTTTTAAAAGAAACCTCGTAACACCATATCCATGAAACATTGGAAGGTCAGTATAAAGTATTACATCATCCGTTAAAGAAATAACGTGGTGAAACGGCACCATTTTTCGTCAACTATCGGTCCGCCATTTTGTTTTATAACTCTTAATTATTGGTCATTTTTCTGAGGAGGCGTGTCTATTTAATTTGTGATGTCATCAATTTCAATTTAATATGTTAACGCCTTATTCTAATTCTTTGATTCTGTAACGCTTCGCTCCGCTATTTTGCCAAGTGGGCCCTCCATTTTGTCTCCGTTTGTCGTACATTACTAACTAGTACTAATCTAAATTATGTTCATTATTGCACTTTGCTGTACTCTTTTTAATATACGCTACTGTACCTTTATTTTTAACTGTGTATTTTGTGTATTATATTTTATATATGTGTCATTGGAATACTTGCTTTTTTCACCAAATATGGTTATGTGTTCTATCGAATTCTTTGTATTTACATTGTATTTTAAAGGTCAAATATATTTTATTCTTTCTTTATTTATGTAATGAAGGGAGAGGGATGATTATTCTCGAATCTTCCAGGTGGCTACTTAAATTTGGTGTTGTCACCGTTATCCTGACCGAACGACCTTATTCTTCTCACTTCAATCTATTTAAATTTTCATTTTGTATTCTTTCTGCTTTGGTTTGGTTCGTCGTCACAGCTCATTCCCATACGGTCACTTAGGTTGTTTGTCAAAGAACATTCTAGCAAATATGAAAAGCATGACTTATTTTTGTAATAAAGTACCGTTTATCCGTAAAACGTTTTATTTTATTAAAATCTTCGAACAAGCGACATGAATTCTTAAATCAAACGACATGTTCTAAAAGTTTGGATGACACTCCTGTGCTAGGCGGAGTTTCTCACGACAACAATCCAAAGAACCGACGACAAAACCACAAGATCTGAGATTGGGACAAGTAACATCAAGTGTTGAGACATTATTAAAATCCTCTGCGCAACAATTAAGTCACAACAATAACCATCCATAACGTTTCAAATTGTGATCAAACTGTCGGGGATAAATTACCCAATACTTCTCAAATTGGCATCCGCAAGCGTGGATTGCCCGTCACCGGTTACGTCAAGCCCGAAAACGTTTCAAATTGGTATCGCCTTTCTGGGAATTCTAAGGGGCCATGCTTTTTTTCAGCTAATGTGGTTGACACAAAATCCATATTTTTGATTGGTAGTTCAACATCTTGTTTTACGTAACGCATTTTTAACGCTACTGATTTATTATATAAGCGCTAACCCCCTTATATACTTACGCGTAGTAGTCATCATGAATCACTACAGCGTGGATTGGCGCACCTTAGGTCTTGAATGTATACTCGTCAACAATGAATTTAATTGTTGCAGTGATCCACAAGTTACCGACAACAATGAAATTAAATGGTTTAACGATTCTGATGAACCATTGTTGTCAATAGTTTTTAGTCATATTGAAAAGGATGATATTATGCATCTATGTATTATAATTTCTAATTGTTGTGAAAAGAGGATTTATTTGATTGAAAGTGATCAAAACTGTAAATTAACTGTTCATGAAATTGATTCTTTTCAATTTTCCATGAATCTATAAATAGCTCGAATCAAATATTATCAGCATTCAGTTCTAATGTTACGTCACAACCGGCAACAACAACGAAGTGGTCGTGGACTTGTTAATTCATTAATTAACAAATTACCGTTCGAACTTCACATACCCGGCTATCAGTATTGTGGACCGGGTACAAAATTACAAGAAAGATTAGCAAGAGGTGATCCGGGAATCAATAAATTAGACGAAGCTTGTAAGGCACATGATATCGCTTACTCGCAAAGTAAAAATCTCTCTGATCGACATAAGGCGGATTTAATTTTAGCAAACGCAGCCTGGGATCGAGTTAAATCTTCAGACGCAAAATTTGGTGAAAAAGCTGCTGCGTGGGCAATAACAAACGCCATGAAAGCTAAAGTAAAACTTGGTATGGGTGTGAACAAAAAGGCTACACTCGGGCAAGTGCGAAGAAGTGTACGCGGTACCGTTAAAAAATTAAAACGTGAACCAATTAATAATGCTGTAAAGCTTGCTCTTAAAGCGGTTAAAGTTGCAGCTAGGGGTAAAAAAATTAAAACACCACGTATTATTCCAATACCTAAAACGGGTGGTGTTCTACCACTTTTACCAATTTTTGCGGCACTTTCGGCAGCTGGTGCGCTAGCCGGAGGTGCATCAGGAATTGCGAAAGCTATTAATGATGCTAAAGCGGCACAAAAACAGTTGAATGAAAGTGAACGCCATAACCGAACGATGGAGGCTATTGCTATACGTAATGGCCGGGGTTTGTATATAAAACCATATAGAAAAGGATTAGGATTATACTTGCAACCGTATCCAAAAATCTTATAATGAAATTGCCCGAGCGGGCACTAACCGATAGAGATTTACGTCAATATGCGAAATATTTACCCCATTTTCGTGGTGTATTTATGCGTGATAATTTACCCAAACGTGGACCGTGGTATAATGAATGGGCTATTTTAAATTTAGATAGTTCTACCGGACCTGGTACTCATTGGTCCTGTTACTGGAAAAATGGTAATCAGGTAGATTATTTTGATAGTTTTGGTAATTTAAAACCACCACTTGAAGTGGCTCACTACCTCAGTGGAAACAATATTACATACAATTATAATAAATATCAAGATTACAATTCCTATAAATGTGGTCATTTATGTTTGGAGTTTCTTTATAATAAATATTACGGTGATGGTGATAAATATTTATAAAAGAAATCAACGCTCACATATGTTTGTCATTTCGAAAGACGAAGTCATGGCGTTCACATTAACTTTGTCGGGAAATACTTCTATACTCACTGCACACTATTTTCCGGCAATTCAACTTAGAAATCAATATGAGTGTGCTCTATTAGATTTCCAAGTATGCAATTCAATTCCTAATGTAACTGCTAAAAATAATTTATTACATTACGGTGATAATGATGTAATATCATTTCCTACCGGCACCTTTGAAATAGATGATTTAGCTACATATATAAACAAAACTATTTACAACAAGTATGGCAATATAATATATAACAACGATAATGATAAACCATACATACATCTAAGGGCTAATAACAACACACTCAAATGCGAAATAATTAGCAATAAAGCTATTGATTTCACTAAACCTAATACGATTGGTTCACTTTTAGGGTTTACTAAACGGATATTGGAACCAAACAAGCTTCACTCATCTAATGAGCCTGTCAGTATTATGAAGGTGAATGCAATACGCATTGAATCTAATATTACGAGTAATGCTTATATGAATGGTATGCTAGCTCACACACTTCACGAATTTTCACCTCTTGTTGCGCCAGGGTATAAAATAGTTGAGGTACCGCGAAATATAATCTATTCACCAGTAACCGTTAGAGAGTTAACATCTCTTTCGCTGAAAATTGTCGATCAAGACGGTGATTTGGTAGACTTTCGCGGTGAAACAATCACAGTGCGCTTGCATTTGAGACCATGTTAATTTACAATCTGGAGCAACCCGCCGCGCCGCTAGGCTATATAATAGAGGGTTTTTACAACCTGAGCTCATTCAGTTGAATACCATTAAACGTAAAGCATTTAAGCAACAGCGTATTTCACCTGAACGTTTAGCATTTCTTGAAGCATTGGGTCACAAAGTTAAAAGAAAATGGTATACAGTGACGTATTAAATATTCCTGGTGGCTCACAAATTGACGATAGCATTACGAACTTTGAATATCATACATATGCGCCCTTTTTACGATCCTTTAAGAATAATGACGAAGTTAGAATATTAATTCAAAACCAGGACTTGTACATTTTACCTAGTGAAAGTTTTATTTACATTGAGAGGAAAATTTTAAATAATGAGAATGCCGTTCCAGATATAAAATTGGTTAATAATTGTATTGCTTTTCTATTCGATGAAATTGGATATGAATTAAATGGGGTTGAACTTGAACGTGTTAGGTATGTTGGTCTAACATCGACATTGAAAAATTATTTATCGTTAAACGATGGTGAGAGTAAACAATTACTAAACGCTGGTTGGTCGATTGATAATGATTGTACAATAAAATTACCACAAGCCAGCTTTAACTTTTGCATTCCGCTTAGAAAATTATTGGGATTCGCTGAGGATTATGGAAAAATTATGTTAAACGCAAAGCATGAATTAATTTTTATTCGTGCACGAACTGACAACGATGTAATTGTTTCAGAATCGGATTCGTTGAAATTTGAAATAAATAAACTCGAATGGCGTGTTCCACATGTAACTGTTTCAGATGAAATTAAATTATCACTACTAAAATATGTTGAAAAAGCTGAACCTATACAGATTAGTTTTAGAGCATGGGAAACTTATATTCAACCTGCATTACCCACTACACAACAAAACACTTGGGTTGTAAAAACAACTACACAGCTAGAAAAACCGCGATATATCATTTTCGCTTTACAGAAAAAGGATAAAAATGTTTCTAAGTTTGATCATTGTGATTTAAATAATTTCAAAGTTTACCTAAATTCACAAGTGTACCCTTATGATGATTTGAATATTAAATTTGATATTAATCAGTATGCAATACTTTATGATATGTATACCCGCTTTCAATCCTCATACTATCATCGTTCCAATGAACCGCTCTTAAATTGGGAAAATTTTAAAACTATAGCTCCGATAGTTTTTATCGATTGCTCACATCAAAATGAGTCACTGAAAAACGGTTCAGTTGATGTTCGTTTAGAATTTAAATGTAATAAAGATATTCCGGCTGGTACGACAGCAATAGTCATTTTAGTTCATGATGTCATTTTCGAATACATTCCACTAACTAACCTGGTTAAAAAGTATACCTAATTACCCACACCACTTTTAATTATTCTATATAAAGTTGTGGATTGTGTGAATAATTTCAGTTCTACGGCGGCGGTAAAAAATGGCGTTTCTTGACATACAAGGCTATCAAGGAGCTAACAACCAATTTTATTTTAAAGAAGTTGGTATTGCTGCAGAAAATTCAGATGATATATTACATCTTATATTCGACGCACCGTTTAATTTCAACGAGTTACCGAAGAAATATCAACGAGTTGCCTGTTGGCTTTACCGAAATTGGCATGGGATACCTTGGTCGTATGGATTTATTCCATACAACAAACTTCATACCATATTGAAACCTGTATTAAAGAAGTATGATGTCATATACGTCAAGGGCAGTGAAAAGAAGAAATGGATTTCAAATTTGTTTGATGACACCGAAAACCAGCCGTGGATTTTGAATTTGGAAGAAATATTTGATATACCGAATATTTCCAATCTGCGAGATGAATATTATGCAAGACGCTGTATGCTTCATTCAGGTAAAATTTGTTCATTAGAAAACTGTATTCTTTTAAAAAATTTTTATATGGAAAATAAATAGATTTTAAGTAATACATAGATTTAAGCAATTTAATTTTTTGTATACATATTCTATAAATAAAATTAAAAAAAAAAATTATGTGCGTTTTATTTAATTATTACCCTGAATTCCCCTATTTTTGACAGCAAGAAGTTACTTTCGTTAATCTATAAAAGTATTGACAAAAATCTTTTTTATTCTAATTGAAAAGCATATTTCATGATACACCCCTGTATAAGAACACACTCATGCATACATGCATTTATACCTGCACCCATCTACACATGCATTTGTATATCATAATTATATTATGTATGTGTGATGTAAGTTTTAAGATGGTATCCTATAAATTTTTTACCCCAAAACTACTAATTTATAAAAAAAAATTTAGCAAATCTTAATGAAGTTATAATTTTTATATTAAACAACATAGTTAAACTATAGTATACATATTAAGAAATAATCCATGTATTTATTGTGCAGTAATATATACGAATTTATTTGCAAACATATTACTCTCTTGCTAATTAAGCAAATATTTTTCCAATGCTGATAAAAGTGATAAATTATTTTAATTAGATTTTGTTGACATAAAGACTACATTTACTAGTATGTATTTATAAAAATAAAATTAAATAGCGATATACAGAGTGTATACATAACATATTCTTAATATATAATCGGTCAGAAATCTGGACTCTGGAATCTGGAGTCTGAAGTCAAAAAGTGATCGGATACCTTTTTGGTCAGGGGGGTCCACACTTTTGACATGGTAGTGTACCAAGAATTTAAGTACAGTACGGTGTCAAAAGTTTGGGGCCACCCCGTGGGTTAGGGTAATCCCACATTTTTGACGTGATAGTATACCTTTCGTTTAAGATGACTCAATTAAGTGAGATTAAAGGCTAAGGCTTGCATGTACACACAAAAAAATAAGTACAGTGCGCTTCAAAAAGTGATCGGATACCTTTTTGGTCAGGGGGACCCGCACTTTTGACATGGCAGTGTACCAAAAATTTAAGTACAGTACGGTGTCAAAAGTTTGGGGCCACCCCCGAGTTAGGGTAACCCCACATTTTTGACGTGGTAGTGTACCCCAGCTATCAATTTGTAACCTAAAATTCAGTCTGCGCATGCGCCGGGTTCTAAAATTCAGTCTGCGCATGCGTCGTGTACTTAAATTCAGTCTGCGCATGCGTTAGGTTTGCATTCAAAAACTATGGCGGGTAATGGGTTAACACAAAACCAAATTGTGATAAGTAAATTGTGGTGACGCATAATTTCAAGGCCAACAGTATGAGCGAGTGTTGGGGTCAAATGTCAACAACAAATTTTAAATACATGTACTCGGTACGTGCCGGGTCAAAGGTCAAGCTTTGCACATCGATACAGTTTGATGACTCATCAGTTCGGAATGTGTAGTACCGTAAAGTCACACGATTTCAACCATTGGCAAAAGGGTTCAATTTGCTTAGTTTTACGGTGTCACCGTATCGGCATAGCTTATCTACTGTTCTAGAATATTCTATTTGTCAACTAACAAAGATATTGGAAAATCTACTGCACCACTTAATTGTTTAACCGAAATTAAACTAATGTAAACCAAATGTCCGATTTTGACAAATAATTTTTGCTATTTGACGAATAGAATATTCTAGAACATTTATCAAAATGTGGTATTCCGTCTTTTATTCGATGACCAATTAAATGGTGTACTCGATTTTTCGATATCTTTGTTAGTTGATGAATAGAACATTCTAGAATTTTTGTGAAAATGCGCTGGTTAATCTAATTTTTAATGCCCAATTCAATAATGAAGTTTGTTTTTTGGTATCTTTGCTAGTTCATGAGTAGAATATTCTAGAATTTTTGTCAGCTTTCGCTATTTGGCGTCTTTTACGCTGATGATGAATGTGATAGTGAAGTTGACTTTATTCGTTAGTATAACATTCGGTTTCCTTTGTCGACACAACCGAATTTTAGGTGTAAATTGTCTCTTAAGATAATATTGTTGTAAATAAATTCAGATATATATTATTTACCAACCCTCGAAACAAAAGTTTACCGACGGCCCTGATCTTCCGATTTTACGTACTTCCCCTTAAATTTGCACCGACCACTACGTAAAATTGGATTTGTGGTGTAACTTCAATTTGAAGAACAATATTTCACGAACGGGGCTTAAAATTGGAGAATGGTAAAACGAATCTTAACTTCATTTTATGGGTCATTTCTAACAATACGGTATATGAAGAATTTTTAACGCCACTTTCCAATGCAGAAAAGTATCTCAAGAAATTAAAAAAGAACTTTTTTGGTATATGGGTATTAACTGACATCTACAACCTATAAGCATGTAAATGTAAAATTTTGTTTTCGTAGGCCGAAAAATGTAGGAGTAATGGAATGTGATAGATGCACAGTATAAGATTTTCGAAATTTTTCTTCGGAATTCTAAAAACATACAAAAAACATAAAAAATAAACAATAGAAAACAAAATGTAAACATAAATAGAATAAGTTGGTTCTTCGGGCTTGAGTATCTATCTACTTGAGATGTAGAGTATTGCTGGTACAAAGGAATGTCAAGAGCTTAACATGATACTAGGCTCCCATAATATACACAGGAATATAATGGTATATTGTTATATTATTGAGCATTAAGTAAATTAAGATGTGAATGTGCACACTAAGCCCACTAGGTATCTACAGTATAAATAAATAAAAAGTTTTTATTACGAAAAACAAAAAGGCCTTATTTTAATTTTATAAATATCTAACTAGTCGGAAAATATTCAAATCTACAGTACAAAATATAACAAAATTTAGTTGATAGAGTTTCTATCTGATGATTGTTATGGAATATAAATCGTAGCTTCGTAGCTAAAAGTATATTACGTGATTGAGGTTGCATATTACACACAAGCGAAATAGTAATTTAGAATAATTGTTCGGTAAGTTGCTTTTAGGTTGAATTTACACGGGTTTAGTAACTAAAGCAGGTAAGTAAAGCAAGTAGCTAAATTGAATAATTTTTTGTTTAGTGGGCTATCTACACACAATTTAATAAATTGATTTAGTAATACATAACCTAGTAAAACTAAATTAAAAATGGTACATAGTTGTCAATAAATTCGTTGTGCACTACAAAAATATATCAGATATATTAATAAGCGATTCGATCAGAAAGAAATATGACATTTATGTTTGAACTGACTTGTTGGTTCGACCTTTTATTATATTTATATATGATTTGTCCCAAATATATCTCATAAAAATGAAAAAAAAATGTTATATATTTTTTTTATTATTATTATTAGATGAAGAGTGGTTATCAGACGAGTTTCAATTTTTTATCAAGTTACCTTCAGTGATTTTTTTTTGATATTTATAATTTATATAATATAATAAATACAAAAATTCCCAAAAAAAATATTTGCAATAAATAAATATTTACGCGTCTATATTTATATATTCGAAATTTACTAAACACTTTACTAAACTAATGTGTTTACATTGGTACAAATAACAGCAAGTTCAAAAAAATAAAGTGGGGGTAAGCTACTTGCACAAGTAAATAGAACAGGCTTCTAGTTACTTGACTAAACAGATTACTAAATTTCTTACTTGCACTTACACTAAATACAACTGTCTACATGACAAAAGGAACTAAATTTAGTAACTTGATTAATTAACCTGCTTTAGCTACTAAACACGTGTCAATACGGCATTACTGATCGAGAAAATGTTGCGAAAACGAGACCCGCAGGGTCGAGTTTTTGCAATTTTCGAATATAATAATTTCGAATAATGCAATTTTAAATTTCGAATAATGCAATTTTCGAATATAGGTGAAATTTATATTTCTATGTTATCACATAGAATGCCATGAATAAATATTATAAATATTTATAGCAACTTTATACGAATCTTTGTAATGAGAATTGACAACTAGGCAATAGAATATGAAGCCTAATGCTAATAATTATAATAATAATAATAATAATAATAATAATAATAATAATAATAATAATAATAATAATAATAATGCTGGGCTAAAATCCAACCTCACGTCCCCGTTCGTGCCCGGCGGGCAACTGTTAGCTTCGACTAGCAGGCTAACGAGGCTAGGGTATTTTTTTTCGACAAGGATGATTGTCGTAGGATCGACAGTGTGGCATTCTCGTATTGAGCGAAACTTCACCGATAGTCTAGATTGTGCGTAGTTGGGAATTGGGGCTGACGCTGCTCAACTGACTGACGAAAGTGAATGTAGTAGCTGGTATGGGCATGTTTACCAGTCTCGTGAATCGCGTCAGACGAGTCGAAAAGTGATATTTTATCTGTGATTTTGTTTTAACCAAGCTGTGACGAATCTGTGATCCTTGTTATGCCACCCTGGGTTTTCATGCCTGCGGTGGTATTTTTCAAATATTCCTGTGATATTTCCCTGGCCTTGTTCTTGTCATTTCGATGGGTAGGAATGCGGCTCCCGACGCACTCGTTCTCATCGGCCACACGTACGAGTCGACGTCTGCCCGAACAGCTTGAGCGAGCTCGCCCAGTAAGGAGACGTCATCGTCCCTCGTACGGATGCGTTCGTGGGCGTTGATATGGCGGCTTCCGCCCCGTCGAAGTGATACGAACACAGGTCAGATGTTGACTTTGTGATACTCTGTGGCATTGTCCCGTTCTCTGTAGCCTCGACTCGGACGAACGTGGCCTAGTCATCGTACCGGTCTCCTGTGTAGGTTGACCCCGACATCTGACAGAACGGCACATGTACCCAGTAATCAGTTATCTGACAGAACAGTACATGTTGCTCAGTAATCAGATGTCACTGTCCCTACACGTGTGAGTTCCTAGGTGTTGACGAAGCCATTTCGGAATTGTTGAGACTATGGGGAGCGGAATCGTGCCACAGAGCAAGAAATTTTTGAAATCTGTGATATTGTTGTTTTTATTTTTTAATAAGATTGTGTGTAATCCGTTTTGTTTTAACAATGTACCACCGAGGGCCTTTTCCACCCGAGGTGGTACATCATTTTTTTTTTTTTTTTTTTTTTTTTTTTTTTTTATTCTTATCTGTGATATTTTATGGTGCCGCTGTGGCCCCTCAGCGGTTTTGTTTTTAACTACTTATTGCGGCACTGGTCGGCCTGTGGCTTCCCAGTGACGTAATAAGATTTTCCTCTTATTTTCTGGTGATATTATTATGATGTTGTTTTATTGTGATATTTTTACTCAGATTTCTCCACTCCGAGGCCCTTTACACCTCGGAGTTTCATCGTTGGTTTTCAGTCCTTGGTGACCGGACGCTCTGTCTAGTACTTATCGTACCGTCACCAAGGACTGTCCGCTCTTTTTAAGCCCTGGGATGGCAGGGCCCATTGATGGATTTTATCATGTGTATGTTTTGTCCCTTGTCTATCGCATTTATGTGTTCCTGTCTGTTTTGTGTATGTTTTTATCTTTACCGTTTATGGCGGCGCATGCCCTCCGATGGCGATGCCGCCGGGTGCTGCTGACCGCGCCATCCACCGGCAGCAGTACCCCAATTTTAATTAAAAAAAAAAAAAAAATAATAATAATAATAATAATAATAATAATAATAATAATAATAATAATAATAATAATAATAATAATAATGCTGGGCTAAAATCCAACCTTCACGTCCCCGTTCGTGCCCGGCGGGCAACTGTTAGCTTCGGCTAGCAGGCTGACGAGGCTCTGGTACCGTGTTTCGACAAGGATGATCGTGTGGAGGGGACGATGTTGTATCCCCCGAGTGAGTGTTATGCCTGCGTCAGCTTGAGCTTTATTAATAGTACCTTGACCGGAATTCAACGCGTCGCCAGTGCTGCATACTCCAGTGAGCGTGATCTTCGGAGTCCGACGATACCGTTCGGATGTGTCGAAAAGGTGATATTGCGTCTGTGATTTATGTAAAAATTGTGATCTGTGTCTGTGATAGTTGTTATGCCACCTTGGGTTCTCATGCCTGCGGTGGTACTTTTTAATTGTTACTGTGATGTTTCCCTGGCCTTGTTCTTGTCATTTCGATGGGTAGGAATGCGGCTCCCGACGCACTCGTTCTCATCGGCCACACGTACGAGTCGACGTCTGCCCGAACAGCTTGAGCGAGCTCGCCCAGTAAGGAGACGTCGTCGTCCCTCGTACGGATGCGTTCGTGGGCGTTGATATGGCGGCTTCCGCCCCGTCGAAGTGATACGAACACAGGTCAGATGTTGGCTTTGTGATACTCTGTGGCATTGTTCCGTTCTCTGTAGCCTCGACTCGGACGAACGTGGCCTAGTCATCGTACCGGTCTCCCGTGTAGGTTGACCCCGACATCTGACAGAACGGCACATGTACCCAGTAATCAGATATCTGACAGAACAGTACATGTTGCTCAGTAATCAGATGTCACTGTCCCTATACGTGTGAGTTCCTAGGTGTTGACGAAGCCATTTCGGAATTGTTGAGACTATGGGGAGCGGAATCATGCCACAGAGCAAGAAATTTTTTTAAAATCTGTGATATTGTTGTTTTTATTTTTTAATAAGATTGTTTTAATCTGTTTTCTTTTAACGATGTACCACTGAGGGCCTTTTCCACCCGAGGTGGTACATCATCTTTTTATTCTTATCTGTGATATTTTGTTGTGCCGCTGTGGGCTTGCTGTTGTGGCCCTTCAGCGGTTTTTTTTTTTTTTTTTAACTACTTATTGCGGCACTGGTCGGCCTGTGGCTGCCCAGTGACGTAATAAGATTTTTTTTTTAATATCGTCTGATAAATTTTTTGAGTGTTTTCTAGTCAGTTTTCTCCACTCCGAGGCCCTTTACATCTCGGAGTTTCATCGTTGGTTTTCAGACCTTGGTGGCCGGACGCTCTGGCTAGTACTTAGCGTGCCGCCACCGGGGACTGTCCACTCTTTGTGAAGCCCTGGGATGGCAGGGTCCATCGTTGAATTTTATTATGTGTATGTTTGTCCTTTGTCTATTGCATTTATGTGTTCCTGTCTTTATGTGTTGTTTTTATCGTTTTTCCTCGTTTTGGCGGCGCATGCCCATGGATGGCGATGCCGCCGGGTGCTGCTGACCGCGCCATCCACCGGCAGCAGTACCCCAATTTTAATTAAAAAAAAAAAAAAAATAATAATAATAATAATAATAATAACTGACTTGTTGGTTCGACCTTTTATTATATTTATATATGATTTGTCCCAAATATATCTCATAGAAATGAAAAAAAAATGTTATATATTTTTTTTATTATTATTATTAGATGAAGAGTGGTTATCAGACGAGTTTCAATTTTTTATCAAGTTACCTTCAGTGATTTTTTTTTGATATTTATAATTTATATAATATGTCTACATGACAAAAGGAACTAAATTTAGTAACTTGATTAATTAACCTGCTTTAGCTACTAAACACGTGTCAATACGGCATTACTGATCGAGAAAATGTTGCGAAAACGAGACCCGCAGGGTCGAGTTTTTGCAATTTTCGAATATAATAATTTCGAATAATGCAATTTTAAATTTCGAATAATGCAATTTTCGAATATAGGTGAAATTTATATTTCTATGTTATCACATAGAATGCCATGAATAAATATTATAAATATTTATAGCAACTTTATACGAATCTTTGTAATGACAATTATAATATTTAAATTCGAAATTATTATATTCGAAAATTGCAAAAACTCGACCCTGCGGGTCTCGTTTTCGCAACATTTTCTCGATCAGTAATGCCGTATTGACACGTGTTTAGTAGCTAAAGCAGGTTAATTAATCAAGTTACTAAATTTAGTTCCTTTTGTCATGTAGACAGTTGTACAATTACAGCAGCTGCTGGGACTTTCCAACGAGGTTTCGCGAGACCTCTGTATGGAGTTCGGAATCGATAAATGTCGAACACAATGTCGTTCTGGAGGAAAACGAGATGCGGTCGCATTCGAACTCGAACCAGAGTCTGTTATGCAGCCCATGGACGAGGGAGAGTCGTACCGGTATCTCGGATTCAATCAGGACGAACGTATAGATCACAGCGCTGTAAAACAACACCTGATGCAGCAATACCTAACGCGTGTACGGAGATTACTGAGCACCCACCTTGATGGAAAAAAAACCATCAAAGCAATTAACACCTACGCAGTTCCGGTGCTAACATACTCATTTGGGGTAATCAAATGGACGCCTACGGACTTGACAAACATCGAGATCAAGACCCGCGTCCTTATGACCAAATACAGAATTCATCATCCCAAAGCAGCGATAGAACGATTGACGCTGCCAAGAGCCGAAGGGGGTCGAGGTCTTATAGACATAAGGAACACGCATAATAAACAGGTTCATAACTTGCGAGAATACTTTTACACCAAAACACACACATCACACTTACACAATGCAATAATCCAAGCCGACAAGGCATACACACCATTAAACCTCTCACACACAGAAATGCCAGATAGTTTTTGCCGTTTGGTCACGAAGGAGGACAAAATTCAGCAATGGATTCGGAAGCCTTTACATGGGAGACATCCACATGATCTTAATCAGAGTAACGTCGACAAAGCAGCGTCGCACGCCTGGTTGAGTCAAGGAAGTCTTTTCCCGGAGACTGAAGGATTCATGCTAGCTATACAAGATCAAGTAATTCATACAAAGAATTACTCAAAATACATACTTCGTGACTCGTCAATAACATCTGACTCATGCCGGAGATGCCATTCCAAACCTGAAACGATCCAACACATCACAGCTGCCTGTACTCAGCTCGCTCAGTCCGAATACAAACACCGTCACGACCAGGTTGGCAAAATCATATACCAGAAACTAGCGGTTAAGCACCACCTTATAACCGATAAAACACCTTACTACAAGCTCACACCAAAAGTAGTAGCGGAGAATGACTCCTGTAGACTTTACTGGGATAGGTCGATTATTACAGATAAGACCATAAATCATAATCGACCAGATATCACCTTCGTAATGAAAAACACTAAGACAACCTATCTGATCGATATTGCGGTTCCAAATACACACAACTTACAAAAAACACACGCAGTTAAATTGGATAAATACACTGACCTCGCAGCCGAAATAAAACATCAATGGCGAATGGAACATGTCCACATCGTTCCAATAGTGCTCAGTGCCACCGGGGTCATTCCACACACACTACATAATAGTTTGAGCCTCTTGGGTCTCCCAAAATACACATATGTCACTATGCAAAAGGCAGTGATCATAAACACGTGTCGTATAGTACGGAAGTTCCTCAGTAATACGAATCCGACTGCGATACGTGAAAGCACAAGACCTGCTTCTACTCCATCTGAGCCATCTACAGTGAGCGAACAATACACTGACACTTATCCTACTGACACACAACACACATACATAAACACACAATACACTAACACTGAAACACAAACACTTAACACACATACAGATCCAGATTCGTCTGATGGAGAGGGAGGATCGACCAACTGCCGCACCATCACTGTTACCGCTCTGGTGCACAATCCTCCCCAACTCAATAACACACAAAGTCCGTCAACCTCTGTACCGTCTAAACGCGCAATTCCAGGAACACCAGATCTTAATGAGCATTTTGATGAACCAGAACACATTTACACCAAGAAACGTAAAATAGAACGACACATCCACACACATACACGAACACACACACAAACACAAACAGTCCTTTCCCTTCCCTCTGTCCCTAATCCTACCTATTCTCTGAGGACACGAAAACGAACTAGGCTTTCACAGCCGTCTGTCATTGAGCCAACATCTACGCTCCCACAAAAGTCTCGTCGTACGAACCAGTGTACACCAAAATAGACGCATAACACCTCGTTTCAAGCAACAACAACAACATTATAAGGAGTGATGTGACAAACCCGTCCGTGAATGTACTACGGTACTTTTACGGATTGGTTTGGCACATTACCCTTCCACAGAGCCTAATACCTTGCATAATGCCGGTATAGGTGAATGTTACCCAGTACTGTCCTACTGAGTAGTGAGCGCCAGGTTGGCGTAAAAGTCTATAATAATAATACTTATTGCTTCACTGGTCGGCTTGTGGCCTCCCAGTGAAGCAATAAGTTCTGTCTGTGATATATTTTTGTGATACTATTCTGTGATATTTTGTGTTGTTCTAGTCAGGTTCCTCCACTCCGGGGCCGTTTGCACCTCGGAGGGAGTTCCAGCGATGGCTTCCAGGCCTTGGTGACCGGACGCTTTGTCTAGTACTTATCGTACCGTCACCAAGGACTGTCCGCTCTTCTTAAGCCCTGGGATGGCAGGGCCCATCGATGGATTTTATTATGTGTATGTTTTGTCCCTTGTCTACCGCATTTATGTGTTCCTGTCTGTTTTGTGTATGTTTTTATCTCTCGTTTTGGCGGCGCATGCCCTTAGTTGGCGATGCCGCCGGGTGCTGCTGACCGCGCCATCCACCGGCAGCAGTACCCCAATTTTAACTAAAAAAAAAAAAAAAATAATAATAATAATAATAATAATAATAATAATGCTGGGTTAAAATCCAACCTCACGTCCACGGCGTGCCCGGCGGGCGCTGGCTTCGGCTAGCTGGCAGACGAGGCTCTGGTTTGTTAATAAATAGGACAATCACAAAATCCTTTTTTAGCGCATAAGTTTTGTTATTGTTTGTGTTCTATATTTGTGTTTTTCGGCCGCTGGGGGCCCTCGGGTTCCCAAAAGTGTTGTTAGTTCCCGTTGCATCACTGAATGGCTTTGGACTTTCGGGGTGCAACGGGCTGTCTGCGATATGTGAGCTGTGATATTGTATCTGTGATATTTTGTTGTTGCTTCTGTTGTTATTGTTGTTTTGTTGTTTGTTTTTATTTTCTTACTAGCGGAGGCCACTAGTGCCTCCAATAGTGTGTTGTTATAACTCCATTGTACTGGTGGGTGGTTCTAGGCCCCCATGAGTACAATGGAATTCTGTGATATTATCTGTGATATTTCTTTCTGTTTTTTTTTTTTTTTTTTTTTTTTATGTTCTTTTGTACTGCACTGTGATATTTATTTCTTTTTTTGAGTTTGTCTAGTCAGGTTCCTCCACCCCGATACCCTTTACATCTCGGGCGGAGCTTCATCGTTGGTTTTCAGTCCTTGGTGCCCGGACGTTCTGGTTAGTACTTACTACTTAGCTTACCGCCACCAAGGACTTTCCGCTCTTTATGAAGCCCTGGGATGGCAGGGCTCATCGGTGAATTTTATTATGTGTATGTTTGTCCATTGTCTAGTGCATTTATGTGTCCCTGTCTTTACGTGTTGTTTTTATCTATATCGTGTGTGGCGGCGCATGCCCTCAGTTGGCGATGCCGCCGGGTGCTGCTGACCGCGCCATCCACCGGCAGCAGTATCCCAATAAAATTAAAAAAAAAAAAATAAAAATAAATAATAATAATAATAATAATAATAATAATAATAATAATAAAGCCAGCTGGATCGATACAGAGTGCAGGAATAACGAACATCTTCCGGAGATGCCCTATACGGACATTACTACAGAGGACGTCTCCAGAGCTTTATAGAGATCGCATAACTGGAAAGCACCTGGCATCGACAACATACAAAACTACTGGCTCAAACACTTTACATCAACACACAAGTATCTCGCTGAACACTTTACACTATTTATAAGAACACCAAACCTGACACCGAAGTTCCTAACGCAGGGTATCACATACATGAAATCTAAAAACAGTGATACAAAAAATCCTGCGAATTATAGGCCTATCACCTGCTTGCCTACAGTGTATAAGATTTTGACGTCCTGTCTGGCAGAAAAGATCAATGAGCATTGTCAGGTTAACACCATACTGACAGAAGAACAAAAGGGATGTCGAAAGAGGTCACAAGGCTGCAAAGAGCAGCTTCTGATTGACTCCGTAGTACTGGAACAAGCGAAAGGGAGAAAACGTAACCTGTACACAGCGTTTATTGATTATAAAAAGGCATTTGATTCGGTCCCGCACTCCTGGTTACGGAGAGTATTGGAGCTGTACAAAATACACCCAAGTATCGTGAACTTCCTTGGAACGATCATGTCCGACTGGCGAACGACCTTACATTTAAGTATTGGTAATGAAAAAACAACAAGCGACCTTATTCAAGTAAGACGCGGCATATTCCAAGGCGACTCATTGAGTCCATTATGGTTTTGTCTCGCAATGAATCCACTTTCTCGCCTTTTAAATGAAACCAAATACGGTTACAATGTAGGTACGCAAACGAATTCACGCCATACCATTTCACATCTAATGTACATGGATGATATTAAGATCTATGCAGCTACTAAACATCAATTACAGCAGCTGCTGGGACTTTCCAAGGAGGTTTCGCGAGACCTCTGTATGGAGTTCGGAATCGATAAATGTCGAACACAATGTCGTTCTGGAGGAAAACGAGATGCGGTCGTATTCGAACTCGAACCAGAGTCTGTTATGCAGCCCATGGACGAGGGAGAGTCGTACCGGTATCTCGGATTCAATCAGGACGAATGTATAGATCACAGCGCTGTAAAATAACACCTGATGCAGCAATACCTAACGCGTGTACGGAGATTACTGAACACCCACCTTGATGGAAAAAAAACCATCAAAGCAATTAACACCTACGCAGTTCCGGTACTAACATACTCATTTGGGGTAATCAAATGGACGCCTACGGACTTGACAAACATCGAGATCAAGACACGCGTCCTTATGACCAAATACAGAATTCATCATCCCAAAGCAGCGATAGAACGATTGACGCTGCCAAGAGCCGAAGGGGGTCGAGGTCTTATAGACATAAGGAACACGCATAATAAACAGGTTCATAACTTGCGAGAATACTTTTACACCAAAACACACGCATCACACTTACACAATGCAATAATCCAAGCCGACAAGGCATACACACCATTAAACCTCTCACACACAGAAATGCCAGATAGTTTTTGCCGTTTGGTCACGAAGGAGGACAAAATTCAGCAATGGATTCGGAAGCCTTTACATGGGAGACATCCACATGAACTTAGTCAGAGTAACGTCGACAAAGCAGTGTCGCACGCCTGGTTGAGTCAAGGAAGTCTTTTCCCGGAGACTGAAGGATTCATGCTAGCTATACAAGATCAAGTAATTCATACAAAGAATTACTCAAAATACATACTTCGTGACTCGTCAATAACATCTGACTCATGCCGGAGATGCCATTCCAAACCTGAAACGATCCAACACATCACAGCTGCCTGTACTCAGCTCGCTCAGTCCGAATACAAACACCGTCACGACCAGGTTGGCAAAATCATATACCAGAAACTAGCGGTTAAGCACCACCTTATAACCGATAAAACACCTTACTACAAGCTCACACCAAAAGTAGTAGCGGAGAATGACTCCTGTAGACTTTACTGGGATCGGTCGATTATTACAGATAAGACCATAAATCATAATCGACCAGATATCACCTTCGTAATGAAAAACACTAAGACAACCTATCTGATCGATATTGCGGTTCCAAATACACACAACTTACAAAAAACACACGCAGTTAAATTGGATAAATACACTGACCTCGCAGCCGAAATAAAACAACAATGGCGAATGGAACATGTCCACATCGTTCCAATAGTGCTCAGTGCCACCGGGGTCATTCCACACACACTACATAATAGTTTGAGCCTCTTGGGTCTCCCAAAATACACATATGTCACTATGCAAAAGGCAGTGATCATAAACACGTGTCGTATAGTACGGAAGTTCCTCAGTAATACGAATCCGACTGCGATATGTGAAAGCACAAGACCGGCTTCTACTCCATCTGAGCCATCTACAGTGAGCGAACAATACACTGACACTCATCTTACAGACACACAACACACATACATAAACACACAATACACTAACACTGAAAGACAAACACTTAACATACATACAGATCCAGATTCGTCTGATGGAGAGGGGGGATCGAACAACTGCCGCACTGTCACTGTTACCGCTCTGGTGCACAATCCTCCCCAATTCAATAACACACAAGGTCCGTCAACCTCTGTACCATCTAAACGCGCAGTTCCAGGAACACCCGATCTTAATGAGCAATTTGATGAACCAGAAAACATCTACACCAAGAAACGTAAAATAGAAAGAGACATTCACACACATACACAAACACACACACAAACACAAACAGTCCTTTCCCTTCCCTCTGTCCCTACTCCTACCTACCATCTGAGGACACGAAAACGAACTAGGCTTTCACAGCCCTCTGTCATTGAGCCAACATCTACGCTCCCACAAAAGTCTCGCCGTACGACCCAGTGTACACCAAAATAGACGAATAACACCTCGTTTCAAGTAGCAATAATAACAATATAGGGAGTGATGTGACAAACCCGTCCGTGAATGTACTACGGTACTTTTACGGATTGGTTTGGCACATTACCCTTCCACAGAGTCTAATACCTTGCATAATGCCGGTATAGGTGAATGTTACCCAGTACTGTCCTACTGAGTAGTGAGCGCCAGGTTGGCGTAAAAGTCTATAATAATAATAATAATAATAATGGTGGTGAGGACACCTATAGCAGCTGCCCTTGGCACCCGTGAGGGATTTTTATCCCCCATTGGTGTCAAGGAGGCTAAGGGTTCCAGGGGTAGTTTATGCGCAATACAGTAATCTTCGGATTCCATTAGCCTCTGACTACCCAAGATCGGCACCGTTCCTTCTCGAGGTACCACCGTTTTCACAAAAGATGCCGGATCTAGAGGAGAAATCCTCGATCGTTCATTTTTTCAACCTATCTTTTTATTTCGTTTCGTTTTTATTGTTTTTTGTTTTCGTTATTTTTATTTCTTTTTGTTTTAGATTTTCTTTTATCTTTTGTTTCTTTTTTTGTTTCTGGTTTTGTTTTGTTTTCGTTTTTTCAATGTTGTCCCAACTTCAAGTCATCTTCGGGACCCACACTAGCTCGTGTGTGGCTTAGCGGCGTTGCCTGGAAAAGGGGATCCTGGTGACTGAGGGAAGCCGTTACTTGCGAGTACGGCGGAACAACACGTCACTTCGGCCCTGGCTTCAGGCATAGACCGTGGCTGCGGTTATGCACCGGCCGCAGTAAATTCGAGCGCCCCGGGGTCGTGCGTGTCACTGGGGCAATGGGCTTCGTCCCTAGGGCCCCTCATTCCCGTATCCCTGGCGTGGGAGTCCCACGTCCCTTATGAGGCTCCGTGGAGGGTGGGGAGCGGGGTGGGGGTTTTTTGTACTACAGTTTATGGATATAAAAAACAATATTTCTTCGGGCGAGTCCGGGCCCCCCAAACCGGACGCGAACCAAGCTCCGCCGTCGTCATCTGGCGTGAGCCAAAGTAGCGTGGCTGGTCCCGCTACTCCTTTAAGTGCACCGGCACCGCAGCCTATCGGAGCGAGTGCAACTTCGAAAAGGGGTAACCCTCCCCCAAAAAAAGGGAATCGTCGTGGGCGTCAAATGCCATTTGATGCCCCAAGAATGGAAGTTGCTAGTTTCATCAAGTTTATTGTTTTGAAGCCAACGGAAGGAGATTTCAGTAAAATGAGTCCCTTCCAGCTGGCTAAACTTGTAAAAGAGTGTATTGGGCATGTTAAGAATGCTAAACTATCGGGCAACGAATGCAAGAGAGCCTCATGCGCTCAGCAGGTGTAGTTAGTTCTACACCCGCTCCAACCGCTGCGCCAGCCGGGCTCCCTGAGACCAAAAGGGTTATTAAGACAACCCCTCAGGGACCCATCGTAAGAACTGTGGCGTCTTCTCCAAAGAAGTCTTCGTCACCTCGTAAATCACCGAAAGGTAGAAGACGCCACAGCGAGGGGGAGAAGGAGGTGGCCCAACAACGGTCCCCGAAAAACCCCCCTCCCGAGTCGCTCAATAACAACAGCAGTGAGCGACTCGGACATGTCGACCGCGTCGGTGCGGACAGGTGTTAAACGCCCTACGACCGACGCGTACACAAACACCTCGGCCACGGAGTCCGATAACTCCGATGCCGAGGTTCAAGTAATTAAAAAAAAGAAAGGCTGGCCAAAGGGGAAACCTAGGAAGTAGCCACACTTCCTAGGGAGCAACCCTAAGTAGTAACAAAAATGGCTATCGTACAGTGGAACTGTAATGGTGTTAAGCACCATTACTGTGAAATGCAGATGCTTTTGGCTGAGCACACGCCTATGTGCGTGTGCTTACAAGAAACACATTTAAAGCCGGCGGAACAATTTAACATCAAACATCATCAAGTCCGCCGGCACGACGTACAGCCAGACATCAGGGCGAGGGGGGGTGTTGCCATCATAATCAGAGATGGCGTCCCCTTCCGGGACCACCCATTAAACACCCCCCTACAAGCAGTTGCAATACAATTTCTAAAACCGCCACAGTTCACAGTATGCTCGGTCTACTTACCAGATTTCGACTGGAATGTCGAAACCCTGACCGAGCTTACCTTACAGTTACCACGTCCATTTTTGTTACTAGGAGATTTTAATGCTCACAGCCCTATGTGGGGCTGTAGCACAAGAGACGCCCGTGGAAGACTCATAGAACGGTTTCTAGATGAGTCCGAAGTGGTCTTGTTGAATACCGGTCAAGGTACTTTCATTAACGCAAGAACCGGTGAGTTGTCGGCTATCGACTTATCACTTGGCTCAACGGTCATGGCACACCGTTATGAATGGACGCTGGCGTCTGAATCATACGGTAGTGACCATATCCCCATTATATTGAATAGTACCACGCTGATGACTCCACATTCGTCTTCGCCGAGATGGCGTCTCCGTCAGGCTAACTGGGACATGTACGTTGATTCATTCCGTACACCCGAGCTGACTGGCGACGTAGAAGATGATGTGGAGCAAATGTCCTCCAGTGTCATTGAAGCAGCATACTCTAGTATACCGAAGTCGTCCAACATTCCACCTAAACGTCGCTTATCATGGTGGAATGAAGTCGTGAGTGTAGCAGTTGCAGAGAAAAAGCGGGCGTACAATGAACTCAGACGTCGCCCCACGCAGGAAAATGTGATAGCCTACAAGCGTGCTCAAGCACGTTGTAAAAGAACTATTAAAGAGCAAAAGAGGCTATCATGGAAGCAATATGTTTCGGCCATTAATACCTCCACTTCAACTTCGGAGGTATGGAGAAAAGTGAGGGCCATTACTGGGAAATCCTCCCGTTCACCAATGCCCTCCCTTCTCGTCGTCGACGGTCGGAACATCACTGAACGCGCAGAAATAGCTAATTGTTTAGCTAAATAC
The DNA here is from genome assembly GCA_035578155.1 of Brachynemurus nebulosus. Lineage (NCBI taxonomy): Eukaryota > Metazoa > Arthropoda > Insecta > Neuroptera > Myrmeleontidae > Brachynemurus > Brachynemurus nebulosus. The sequence goes on along the minus strand of JAPWDM010000002.1, from coordinate 4,155,919 downwards.
TTTGAGCGCGTCAGTGGCTCCCAAAACTATGACCCGGACTTCCTGAGGATCAAGATCGAACACGAACAAAACGATCTTGACTTTTTCTCAGATGAATCCCTCCAATATAACCAACCGTTTTCTATGCAAGAATTACTGGAGGCGCTTCGGGGATCTGGGGACACCTCCCCTGGACCTGATGAGATCCCCTACGCCATGATCCGGAACCTGCCTTATCCTGGTAAGTGTAGGTTACTGGATCTGTATAACAAAATTTTTAGGCAAGGCGTTTACCCTCCGCAGTGGCGGGAAGCTACCATCATTCCGCTGCTAAAAGAGGGTAAAGATTCATCGCAACTATCTAGCTACCGTCCAATATCCTTGACTTGCTGTTTCAGCAAGGTATTGGAAAAAATGGTGAACAACCGTCTCGTCTGGTGGCTGGAATCCCACAACCTCATTCCTAAACATCAATGTGGGTTCCGCCGATACCATTCGACCACGGACCATCTTGTTCGCCTCGAGAATGCCATTCAAGACGCCTTTCTCCAACGCAAACACCTTGTGGCTGTGTTCTTCGATTTGGAGAAAGCTTATGATATGACCTGGAGGTATGGCATTCTCAAGAAGCTGCACGACTGGGGTTTAAGAGGTAACCTCCCTCAGTTCGTAAAAAGTTTTCTGACTGACCGTTCCTTTCGTGTCCGGGTAGGTGACACTGAGTCTGAGCCCACTCCCAGGAGAATGGTGTTCCTCAAGGCTCCACTATTAGTGTCACCTTGTTTTCCATCGCAGTCAGTCATATTGCAGCTTCAGCCCCAATTCGTCGTTGCTTGTACGTTGATGACCTCATTATATTCTATGCAGCCGATTCCATCGACGATATTCAACAACGGCTGCAACAAGGCATCAACGAAGTGGTGACTGCTGCAGAAGCTCTTGGTTTTCGCTTCTCTTCACAAAAAACATCGGTGGTTCACTTCTGCAGAAAGCGTAACGCACATCCGGATCCTGTCCTCACTTTAAAAGGATCCAATCTCCAGTGCGTTGATAGCGTCAGGTTTCTAGGTAAAACAAAATTTTACAAATAATATTATTATATCTAGTAGATCGTGAGTTCGAAACCGACCGGGGGAGATTCTTCATCTCCAACATTACCATACCTCACACTTTAATTATCAGTAATCATTCTCCCATCATCAAAAACAATAATACTATCTAAAAATGATGCATATCACCTTAGTTGTGGCGCATCTAAACAATAAAAAAGAAAAAAAATATTATTATAGATAATATTTAGATACAGAGATTGTAATATATTTTGCCCGTACAGATTTATCTGCTATTCCTTACTTCTTTAATTTCTAAAACTCACTTTATAAAAAAATTACCAAAATAACATAGATACTGTTAATGCAATTGATCAACAACATCTTTATTAAAGCAAAATATGTCACCAACTTTTATTTTTATATACCAAGAAAATTGTACAAGGAAATTCAGTCCTGATAATTTTCGCTTAATCTACACCCCATTCTTAATGTTCATGAATTTTTTCAGATTTTTCTGAGCAACCCTTCTGATAATAGGGGTCGGGAACAGCAATTTTTATGATTTACGTTCCCTCCCCTAAAAAAGGACGAAAAGTATGTAGTTAGGTACATATATTACTGAATTCGTACTTTAATAGGCTTTCGTTTGATACTCTACTTAATGCTCTTTGGGAAAAATTTTGTTTTTACTTTCCAGGTTATCCTCTAAAATTAATTCCCAGAATCCAAATTCAATTTCACATCTGTAATCTGCCACCGTACTCAATCTCTGTGCTAAGTTTCAAATTTTCGCGTCGAGTGATTTCAGAGAAAATTACTTGTGACACTCGGACAAATTTCCGTTTTGCGAATTTTGGTACGGAATACTATAAAAGATACATTATTTATTAAATATGTTCTACGATTTTTTATATGCCAGTACATTTGGGCCAGGTGTCAGGTGTGAGAGCAGATGTGTTTGAAGATAATAGATTATTTTATTAGGTACTCAATTACAGAGCGAGAGCCTAGCTCAATTAGAGAGAAAGTAAACGCGATAAAAAATGAAACGAAAATTTTTATTGGTAATTTTAACTGATTTCAAAATTATAATAAAAAGATATTAAGTTATAATATAAATTAAACTTATTTTATTCGTCAAATTGTCTTACCATATTACATTTAAGTTCTGTATTTTTTCTGAGTTTTGTATATTATGTAGGAATTGTCAGGATTTAAATAAGCTAAACTTGAATATATTAATGTAATTATTTATTAATTTGCTAATATGGCGAATCACACACACTGTTCACAAGTACAAGATATGATCTCTATCTTTTCTCTTCCGTGAATCACACTGCAATGAATGACGGATGTTGCGTGTATGCCGTCTCTATGAACCAAAACCTATTGGTCGTTGCCAACTTATTAAAAATTAAAATAACTACGTGTGGACCCAAACAGTGCCACAGTTCGGCCTTCCTGTCGAATTGACGTCCTCGTCAATTACTTAGGAACTCAGAATAAATTCAAAATCAATTGCTTTTCACGCAACCTCCCTCACTACAGTAATAATTTTTTTTATTTTACAATGGTACAGATTAAATCATCAAAATACAAATAAACATTGCTACTCATACACAAATTACAGTAAATATTTCATCAGGAAATAAATCAATTTACATTCAAAAAAAATACTTTAACAAATTAAGTCACTCTTTCCGTGAAACCAATTTCAAGCGGTCACTGGCCAGGATTCCCTTATACAGCCTACCACTCTGTTGTTCTCCTTCAATATCTTCGATAACGTACCGGTCATTACCCAAAACCCTTACGACCTGATAGGGTCCTCGGTACTTGAGTTCTAACTTACGACTTTCACCAGTTGACGATATCTGATTTTTGACCATTACCAAATCACCTATGTTGTACGTTTGGCAATTTTTCGCTCCTTGTATAGATTTTTCCTTCATCTTCAGACGATTCTCCTCTAGTCTCTCTGGTACTTTACCACGCTCATCTTCCTTCAACCGGGGGTTCTTATTTAATTCTTTGATTTCTCTGGTTAAGGGGTTTTCTCGAAGGCCTACATTGTCGTATGCAAACACTATATCGAAAGGCCTGCACTTGGTGACTTTATGTACACTACCATTTAATGACCACTGAATATCTCCTAATCGAAGATCCCAGTCATCAGCTCCGTCTTCGCAACTGGAGCCAGTCGACATACAGGTAAGTATCGTGCGATTGACACGTTCTATTTGTCCATTGCCTCTAGGTGTTCCCGCGGCAACTTTGACATGGATTATACCAAATTCCTTACAGAATTCTTCAAATAAATGCGCAGTAAATGCAGTACCACGATCTGTTATTATCCAAGAAGGTTTACCATAATGCGCGATCATTTCCCGTAAAAATTTTAAGGTTTGTACAGCTGTCGTATCCGGAACAGCCTTCAGAACGGTATACTTCGAATATCCGTCTATACACACCAACACGTATTTATTTCCATCTTCCGTCAACACGAATGGACCCAAGTGATCCATGTGCACAGTATGGAACGGGGTGTCTCCCTTTTCCAGCGGGTGTAAAACCATTTTCGAGTTTGCTCCTGAAGATTTATGATACATACAGCTTATACAGCGATTAATGTACCTCCTGGCTGGATTCCTTTTGACGTAATTTCGAATCCTAAATACTCAATATGTAACATGAAAAAATAACACTTGGATAAATTGATGGTTAATCCGGCATCCAAAAAGCACATCTAGTATTTGGTGTAATTTTTCCATTCCTTCCTCGACCGTTTTCGATGGAACGATGAAATCATCGAGGTATGCCATTGCCACTTTGTAGCGTAGTGGACCCAGTATGTTATTAATAAACCGTTGGAAAACCGATGGGGCATTGCACATTCCAAACGGCATTCTCCTAAATTGGTACTGTCCATCCGGCGTAATAAAACTAGATTTTTCACGAGCTTCCTTTGCAAGAGGAATTTGATAATATCCGCTTCGAAGATCGATAGTTGTAAAATATGTATTATCACCTAAACAATCTAACTGATCATCTATCAATGGCAAGGGATAGTGATCTTTGACCGTTATCTTATTCAACGCGCGGTAATCGACACAAAGCCTGACGTCACCCGTTTTTTTCTTTACGAGTAGTATCGGACTCGCAAACGGCGAATTACTTTCTTCTATAATATCGGCACTTTTTAATTCGTTAATAATATCTTTCACTTGTTCGCGTTCATGCATTGATAAACGATAAGGTCTGTAATATACCGGCGTATCCGAATTTAATTTAATATTCATTTCGATTTTATCCGTCAAACCGATTTGACTAATGTCTCTGGCAATTAAACACTTATATTCCTTTAATAACGCGATAAGTTCGTCACGGTCCTGTCCGTTAAGATCCGTATTCACTTCATCGTGTGTGACATCTCGATCACTAACTTTATTCGGCGCGCGATTTGTCTCACATTCAACTTCGACACATTGTTCACCACGTGTAATTTTTGTTCCTTGTTCGATACAAACATCTTCACCTGATATATTCAAAATAGGTAGTATGGAATTTCCATCGGCATCTGTGGATAAAATACATCTTGGTATCAGCTGACCGTTCGTTCTGATTCCACCTTCTATGCAAATTTCACTATTGGACGTAGTAGTTAAAACATTGACGTGTCCCACATAATTATTAGGTATCACCACGGTTTCTTTGGAACTAAGTACAGTTTTACTAGGTTGCACGATTGGTTCATGATGAGGTAATTCGGTCTCACAATACTCAATGCGTAACTCATCAATTTTGCTTATAATCACTACATGAGGCTGCTCTGTAAATGGATGTCCAACCAACAATGGAACTTTCTGAGCATCGTTTGGCACGACATGTATATCGACCTTTGCAACCACGTTATCTATTGATAAACTGGCTGTAAATAATCCTACCGGATAGGTTCGTCCTTGCCCATAACCAATAAGCGGTTCTGGATTACATTCATAGTACGTTAAATTCATTTTCTGTGCATCCTCTTCGCGTATCGTCGCGCAACTGCTTCCTAAATCAATATAACAGCGTATAGGTTTATTGTTCAACAATGCTTCTTTAAAATATTTAGAATGTGTCATACTGCTTTTTTTAACTGAATTTATACTAAGTACGGTCCCTTTTGATTGTTCAGTACTATTTACGTTACTTGAATGTTCACTTTTAGAAGTTCCTTTTAATTTTTGAGGACAGTCTCGGGCATAATGTCCCCTTCCACGACATCTAAAACACAATAGACTACTTGTTCTCGTTTCTTTCGAATCTTTTTATTTGTAAAAGTAGACAATCTTGGATCATTTTTCGAATGTCTGTTGTTTTTCCAATTGGGATGTCTATCACTGTCTTTAATGAATTTCGAACCTTCTTTCAATGCTGGTAATAATTGACTTGGCTTACTATATCTGCTAAGTGGACCCAGAAATTCATGGAATTGGATATTGTTTAGTCCGTCGACCACCCATTCCACTATTTCGTTGTCACTCATCCCGCATTTGTTACATAAAGCTAATTTTTCGAAGTAGTACTCCACTATATCTTGATTTAATTTGTGTTTATAATTTTGAGCGTTTAGTCTCGCTGATATGGAGCTTTCTTCAAATTTGAATGTTTCTAGTAATAGTTCTTTCCATTCAATCCAGGAATCTGGTTTGTTACGGACGCTATCTCGCCACGATCTAGCTACCCCCACTAGTTTCGATAGTGCAAAGTGTTGTATTGCGACGTCGTCCCAAAAATACAATTCGGCGTATTCTTCAATAGTTTGAATCCAATTTTCAATTTTAACATTATCTTTTACAGGGTCAAATTCAGGTAAAACTTCCCCAACGTTTTTAAAATATCTTGGTTCACGATGTACATTTCGTAATTCACTTGTACTTGCTACGTGTTCGCTTTCCATTAAATTTTCTTGCGACATTTCGTAAATTTTCACAATTCACATGAAATAAATAAAATTTGTGTGATTCCCGCCTTACAATATACAAATGTGAAACCAGCCCTATCCCTGCACATGTATGGCGTATATAACGAACGTATCCATGCAACTCAACTTTCCACAACAAACAACCGTGCTCTGTACTTCTGTTGTCCACATATAACCACTACACCCGTATCTATAGCATCGCACCATTTAATACGTACATGTAGATATTTGTGACTTTGTCCATACAGCACATATATTATATGTATATCACTGTTTTTAGTCGCACTTAATGTTCAATAGGTTAATTTATTAATTTTACGAATTCCAAATACGAATCCCAGTTACGAATCTCACTTCTGATAAAATTGTAGGAATTGTCAGGATTTAAATAAGCTAAACTTGAATATATTAATGTAATTATTTATTAATTTGCTAATATGGCGAATCACACACACTGTTCACAAGTACAAGATATGATCTCTATCTTTTCTCTTCCGTGAATCACACTGCAATGAATGACGGATGTTGCGTGTATGCCGTCTCTATGAACCAAAACCTATTGGTCGTTGCCAACTTATTAAAAATTAAAATAACTACGTGTGGACCCAAACAGTGCCACAATTATACAACTCAAATTTGTTACAATTAAACTGAAAAGACTCAATTTAACTGAGGGGATATCATACATCGAATACAATGCAATCGGTTACCGACTGTTCGGATCAATATATTGTATCTTTATTTAGATGAGAGCGATTCTACTCTTTGTTTCCTATTAATTAGATGTTCAGCATCGAGATAGTAGACAAAGAAAACATTTTTTTCTCAAATTAGGTTCCCACTAAAATATACGTTTGACCAAGATTTTATAAGGAAAATATACACTGGCTGAAAGGAAAAATTTTCCACAACTGAACAACTACAGGTTGGTATTCTCATATTTACCCCAACAGAAAGTAACCTGCTTGTACCGGAAATGAAATTTGCCCGAGCAGGATGTTTCTAGGAACCACTTTTGTCATTGTTTAAACTACACTTTTAGTTTTATTGATAAAGAAATCAACTACATTCTTTTACATTGGGGTTTTGGACTATTAATTATTGGGATTAGCCTAGCTTGCAAACTAATATAGGGTATAGGAAAAAACCAGACCAGAGGTTTCTATCTATGTAAAATACGTATTTTTTTTATTATTAGTGTAATATATTTGATGCCTCAGATACAATTCTCTAAAAATTAGTCCAAAATATATTAATTCTTATTAGTCTTTATCTGAAAATCTAGTTATTTAATATAAAATTGTTCCCTTCTGGTAGATACAGTTTATGAATTTTAGGACAGTTCAGCGCCGGATAAAGGGGCGGGCAGGCCGGGTGACCGCCCGGGCGCCCTCAGGGCCGGATCTAGTGGGGTAGCCGGGGCATGTGCCCCGGACGGCAGGTCTTGAGGGGCGCCAAAATTAGGTATGATAAGTTTTTTTTTGCTCTTCACTTGTTTTTTAATAAGGAAAAGGAAATCTTTTTTTCTACTGGGGCGCCATTTTTTTACCCTGCCCCGGGCGCCACTTAGGCTAGGTCCGGCCCTGGGACAGTTTGTCGTACAAATTTTATTTTACACTTACACAATTTTAAATTGTGATAATTACATACTAAACTTAACTTTGAACATTATTAGTTTACATATAACACCTTCACAGATATGCAGTCTGAGAGATTCCTATGTTATGGCTCATCAGACTCATATCAGCTTCTTTCAGTAAGGGCCCCTTAAAAGGGTTATCTAAAGACCTGATAAATAATCAGTAACTAATCAGTAAAATAATCTTACTGACTATGTACTTACGTAGTGTGAGAACCACTCAAAAAGAAAATGTTTAATTTTATGTCTCTGCTTAAGTTATGCAAAATTCCATAGTAGATAGGCTATAAGAGAGCTACCCCACCGGTTGTCTCAACAGTTTGGGTACATCCTGACGCAACATGTACCCAGTACATCCTGACGCAAGATGTACCCAAATTTTTGAGACACACTGTACCTCGTGTATGAATTGATCTCTGACCCGGCACGTACCGAGTACATGTATTTAAAATTTGTTGTTGACATTTGACCCCAACACTCGCTTATACTGTTGGCCTTGAAATTCGTAAGAGATGAGTCATTACCAGCAACCAAATTAATTTATGTTAACCCATTATGCGTCATCACAATTTACTTATAACAATTTAGTTTTGTGTTAACCCATTACCCGCCATAGTTTTTGAATGCAAACCTAACGCATGCGCAGACTGAATTTAAGTACACGACGCATGCGCAGACTGAATTTTAGGTTACAATTTGATAGATGGGGTACACTACCGCGTCAAAAATGTGGGGTTACCCTAACTCGGGGGTGGTCCCAAACTTTTGACACCGTACTGTACTTAAATTTTTGGTACACTGCCGTGTCAAAAGTGTGGACCCCCCCTGAGCAAAAAGGTATTCGATCACTTTTTGAAGCGTACTGTACGTGCAAACCTTAACCCCAGCACGCGCTTGCCTTAATTACGTCATCTTAAACGAACTATCACGTCAAAAAATGTGGGGAATACCCTAACTCGGGGGTGGGCCCAAATTTTTGACGCCGTACTGTACTTAAATTTTTGGTACACTGCCGTGTCAAAAGTGCGGGTCCCCCTGACCAAAAAGGTGTCCGATCACTTTTTGAAGCGTACTGTGCTTATTACGTGCAAATCTTGGCCTCACTTAACTGCGTCATCTTAAATTGGGTGCGGTCGCTAACGATAAATTTTGTCGGGGGCGCACTGTACCAAGCGCTAGATTTTAAGATTAGACTCCGGGGTCCAGATTTCTGACCGCTACTGTACTGTAAATCGAGTGTCTACTGTACTTTTCAACAAGTTTAAGCCTGTTTTCAGCAAAGTCAGCACTTTTTTAATTTGTTTATTTATATAAGTTTTAATTTAAAAAAAATGTTTATTTAAGATTTTGATGACTTAGCAATTTCTTTGTTTGGATTTCAAATACGAAATAGTCTTCTTGGAATTTTTAATTTATGGCCTGATTGTTGAATTATAATTATAGTATGATTCATACAAGCGGGGATTTTTGTTATATTTGTTTATTTATATAATAATTTTGGATCATGTAATAATTTTAAAATTGTTTATTTAAGATTGGGAGGCCGCTAAATTTTGTGGGGGCACTGTACCAAGCGCTACCGCAAAACTAACTTCAGACTCCAGGGTCCAGATGTCTGACCGCTACTGTACTGCCGGAAATTTGGGTGTCAACTGTAACTCAGGGTTTTTTTTGTATATTTAACCTTGGAAAATTCCAGGAATTTTTATCAGTTTTAACATAAACAAACAACAAATAATTAAATGTTTGTTTTAGCTGAATTATGATCGTAAGACTCATATAAGGAGTTTTTTTGGTATAAGAAAGATGACGTCATGGAATATTAATGAGTTAAAAAATTGTTTAGTAAAAAATATCACCCATAGTAGGCCTCAAGCAAGAAATTATTTTTATCAGTTTTAATACTTTAACATTTAACCTACAGTGACCAATTTTTTAGTTAACTAACAGAAGTTCTTGAAATTTTAACAAGTTACAAAAAATATTACTTCTTATGGTGCACAACATTTTTGAATTTGACTGTAGCACAAAACTGTTTCTATATCAAACGAAAATTATCTGAAATAATTCAGTATGTACATATGTATAGACTCTGTATATTAAAAATATTTTATGTATACACTCTGTATATTGAGAATAAGAAAGAAAATTTGTATATAATTTTAATTTTTATGAATACTAGTAAACGAATTGTATAGCCATTTATGAATAAGTATTAAATCTAATTATAAAATAATTTATAAATATTGCAAAAAATTTGTTTAATCAGCAAAATCAATGTATATCATTTTAATACTGATACATATTTATATTAGGGTATAATAGTATTGTATTTAACATTTTTAAACAGAATAAAAGTTCAATTTTTGGTTTTAAATTACTATAAGTTAAACACGTCGCTTAATATAAAAATGATAACAGCATTGAGTTTTACTAAATTTTTAAGTCTATAAAATCAAAATTTTTTATAGACACATAGAACATTTTGAATTTGCTACTTTATCATTAACATACAAATAATATCATGTATATATAACGGGTGTATATTTAGTATTTTTAATAAATATTTTAGTATACAGGGTGTATCATGAAATATGCTTTTCAATTAGAATAATAAATTTCATAAGATTTTTGTTAATACTCTTATTGGTTAACGAAAAAAACTTTTTGCTATAAAAAAAAATAGGGGAATTCAGGGTAATAATTAAATAAAACGCACATATTTTTCTTTTTTTTTTAAATTTTATTTATAGAATATGTATACAAAAAAATTAAATTGCTTAAATCTATATATTACTAAAAATCTATTTATTTTCCATATAAAATTTTTTTAAAAGAATACAGTTTTCTAATGAGCAAATTTTATCTGAATGGATTATACAGCGTCTTGAATAATATTCATCTCGCAGATTGGAAATCTTCGGTACATCAAATATTTCTTCCAAATTCAAAATCCACGGCTGGTTTTCGGTACCATCAAACAAATTTGAAATCCATTTCTTCTTTTCACCGCCCTTGAAACTTCTTTAATATAGGTTTCAATATGGAATGAAGTTTTTTGTACGGAATAAATCCATATGACCAAGGTATCTCATGCCAATTTCGACAAAGCCAACGTGCAGCAACCCGTTCATATTTCTTCGGCAACTCGTTGAAATCAAACGGTGCGTCGAATATAAGATGTAATATTTCATCCGAATTTTCCGCAACGATACCAACTTCATTAAAATAAAATTGGTTGTTAGCTCCTTGATAGCCTTGTATGTCAAGAAACGCCATTTTTTATCGCCGCTGTAGAACTGAATTTACTCACACAATCCACAACTTTATATAAAATAATTAAAATTGGTGAGGATAGTTAATTTGTGGGATGTATCCGAAAAAGGATACTAATAGTTATTGCTAGTTGACCATCAAATTACAAACTGTTAATAATATTTAGCACATTGGTGCGTACCATGTTCTTTTCACTTTAAGACCTAGTGATTTAAGGAATGCTAAATTTTCAGGTGAAATGTGTTGTTGCTCAAAAGTTTTACGTTTAATGATCTTAGGTTTCGAAAGTCCTTTGCTAGGTTCTCTAGCGGTGGGCTGCGTTGAATTGTAAATTAACATGGTTCCAAAATGTAATTGTTTTACCACGAAAGTATAATTTTCAACGAAAGAGATGTTAACTCTTTGACAACCACCGGTAAATAGATAATATTTTATGTAAGTTCAACTATTTTATACCCTTCAACCATGATAAGGTGTATAAGCTGGAGTATAACTCAGCAAATTATATAGCGGTGGTGACGTAACACACAAATGCGGTGGTTGTGTTGCGGTTGTGGCGGTGGCGGTGTTTGTGTGACGGTTGTGTGGTGGTAGTGGTGGTGTTTGTGTGGCGGTGGCGGTGGTGTTTGTGTGGTGGCGGCGGTGGTGTTTGTGTGGCGGTGGTATTTGTATGGTGGTTTCGGTGGTTGTGTGGTGGTTGTGGTGGTGGCGGGGTAGCAGCGGTGTTTGCGGCTGACGTGCACAACTTTATCATTAATTCAATCGAAGCAGCAATTTACTGTAGACAATAAATCGGTGGTGACATCTCGCGGTGTTTGTTGAACGCAATATCTAAATTAATCAATCTGGTGACGTTCCTTTTTCCATTTTTGTGGTGGCAACTCATAATTTATTTAAGCGACGTGCTGTAACAGAAATTGGTAGTGTATTGGCAAAATGTCTGAACAACAAGGTGTTGAGTTAAGTATAAGTGATCTGTGGACCACTTTTACTGCCACTGATACAACAATGGATCCGGTTTTGGAGAAGTTGAATAAACTTGGTGCTGGTAAACCATTCAAATCGCTATCTACACTCAAACCGTATGAAGCGTGGAAAATTCTTGATGTACGACGCATGGAAACTCGATATGGGCCAGCGGTTGCGGTGGAACTTGCAGATGCTCAAGTGTTCCTTCCAAAACGATTCGCGGATTTGGATGAGCAGACCATTCAATGTTTACGTACAGGACAATATTTTATTACATATAAAGGAACTGATTCTAGTGGTTTTTTACATATTGTGGAATTTAGTAAATAGCTATCACATGTATGATGTTAGATGTAAGATTAAGGTAACTGTCAGATATGAAAATGAATTGATTTACTTTTTAATTTTAATGCTGTAAACGTATATTTCATTAAAAAATAAATTATTTTACGTATAAATTTTTATATTGTTCTTATTTTACAACACACTAGAACCTCCCAAATTATATCTTGAATTATGATAAGACTCTCAGTAGGTATGGACCCAGTTGGCAACGCAATGTAATTGCCTATATTCAGGAGAAAGTATTCTAATGTTGGTGTTGAGTCACCTGACACTTGCATATGGCTCTTCATTCATTTTTCTGAACTAATTTCCAAACCGAAAGAGCGTAATGGGGGCAAAATGTGTAAGCCGGATGTCAACAGCTACTTCATGGAGTAAAATGAGCAACTCAGATGTGGTGTTTGCGGCGGCGGCGGCGGTGGTGGTGGCGGCGGCGGTGGTGGCGGTGGCGGCGGCGGTGGTGGTGGTGGTGTCGGTGGCGGCGGTGGTGGTGGTGGAGTATATAAGTAATTGCTAACACAATTCTGAATTAATCTTGTAAGACTAGTTGAGCTTTACACATCTATTATAATGTTCGAGTGTACGCGGTGCTATAAAAGCTTCTCGCGGAAAGATTCTCTTTCACGTCATATAAGAAATACACATATGCGGGAATTTTCACCAAAAAGGTTTGAAAATAGTTACTCTCTTGATCCGCTAAAAAGACAAACATTAGACACGGCTGATGACTTATCTAGTTATGATACCGGGAGGAATGATGTTGATGATGACTTTCTAAACAATAAAGTTGAAGAAAGGGTCAATCCACTTGAACAAAGAATTAAAGCTGCATCAAAAGCAATTCAAACTAAATTTAATAATTTAAGAAATCAAAATAATGTTTACACACCCAGCGATGAGTATAATAACAGGGTTTTAACCACTTCTGATAGTGGAACTGTTATCATTCCCAAGTTAACTACAGCTTTGCAAACCCTTTTGGATATTTAATTAATCAAAGAAACTCAAAATAAAGGTGAGGATTCTAATGAACGAATAGCAATAAAACGTCCAGTCAATTCAACGGACCAAGAGCTGCTTGCTAAGCGTATCAAATACAACGACTCGGAAAATGCTAATGGGCAATCGAAAAAAATAAAATACTGGCATAATCCTAATACTTTAATAGATGAATTACGACGTTTATACGAGACTTCAGAGACTGGTGAAAAAATACTCAATATTATTCGGAGTATAGAGGAAAATAAAAACATATTGTTTAACGTTGACGATAGTGAAGCTTTAATCGAAGAGTTAGATGCTTTAAGAGAAACTACTGTCGGTCAAGAAATATTCTCTATACTTCGTGAACTTCAAAAGGCTGATGTTATTGAGCCACTAGGTGATTATCTGGATGAAACTGATAAAGAAGATGCTAGCGATTATGATGATGATTAATTTAGATATTGCGTTCAACAAACACCGCGAGATGTCACCACCGATTTATTGTCTACAGTAAATTGCTGCTTCGATTGAATTAATGATAAAGTTGTGCACGTCAGCCGCAAACACCGCTGCTACCCCGCCACCACCACAACCACCACACAACCACCGAAACCACCATACAAATACCACCGCCACACAAACACCACCGCCGCCACCACACAAACACCACCGCCACCGCCACACAAACACCACCACCACCACCACACAACCGTCACACAAACACCGCCACCGCCACAACCGCAACACAACCACCGCATTTGTGTGTTACGTCACCACCGCTATATAATTTGCTGAGTTATACTCCAGCTTATACACCTTATCATGGTTGAAGGGTATAAAATAGTTGAACTTACATAAAATATTATCTATTTACCGGTGGTTGTCAAAGAGTTAACATCTCTTTCGTTGAAAATTATACTTTCGTGGTAAAACAATTACATTTTGGAACCATGTTAATTTACAATTCAACGCAGCCCACCGCTAGAGAACCTAGCAAAGGACTTTCGAAACCTAAGATCATTAAACGTAAAACTTTTGAGCAACAACACATTTCACCTGAAAATTTAGCATTCCTTAAATCACTAGGTCTTAAAGTGAAAAGAACATGGTACGCACCAATGTGCTAAATATTATTAACAGTTTGTAATTTGATGGTCAACTAGCAATAACTATTAGTATCCTTTTTCGGATACATCCCACAAATTAACTATCCTCACCAATTTTAATTATTTTATATAAAGTTGTGGATTGTGTGAGTAAATTCAGTTCTACAGCGGCGATAAAAAATGGCGTTTCTTGACATACAAGGCTATCAAGGAGCTAACAACCAATTTTATTTTAATGAAGTTGGTATCGTTGCGGAAAATTCGGATGAAATATTACATCTTATATTCGACGCACCGTTTGATTTCAACGAGTTGCCGAAGAAATATGAACGGGTTGCTGCACGTTGGCTTTGCCGAAATTGGCATGAGATACCTTGGTCATATGGATTTATTCCGTACAAAAAACTTCATTCCATATTGAAACCTATATTAAAGAAGTTTCAAGGGCGGTGAAAAGAAGAAATGGATTTCAAATTTGTTTGATGGTACCGAAAACCAGCCGTGGATTTTGAATTTGGAAGAAATATTTGATGTACCGAAGATTTCCAATCTGCGAGATGAATATTATTCAAGACGCTGTATAATCCATTCAGATAAAATTTGCTCATTAGAAAACTGTATTCTTTTAAAAAAATTTTATATGGAAAATAAATAGATTTTTAGTAATATATAGATTTAAGCAATTTAATTTTTTTGTATACATATTCTATAAATAAAATTTAAAAAAAAAAGAAAAATATGTGCGTTTTATTTAATTATTACCCTGAATTCCCCTATTTTTTTTTATAGCAAAAAGTTTTTTTCGTTAACCAATAAGAGTATTAACAAAAATCTTATGAAATTTATTATTCTAATTGAAAAGCATATTTCATGATACACCCTGTATACTAAAATATTTATTAAAAATACTAAATATACACCCGTTATATATACATGATATTATTTGTATGTTAATGATAAAGTAGCAAATTCAAAATGTTCTATGTGTCTATAAAAAATTTTGATTTTATAGACTTAAAAATTTAGTAAAACTCAATGCTGTTATCATTTTTATATTAAGCGACGTGTTTAACTTATAGTAATTTAAAACCAAAAATTGAACTTTTATTCTGTTTAAAAATGTTAAATACAATACTATTATACCCTAATATAAATATGTATCAGTATTAAAATGATATACATTGATTTTGCTGATTAAACAAATTTTTTGCAATATTTATAAATTATTTTATAATTAGATTTAATACTTATTCATAAATGGCTATACAATTCGTTTACTAGTATTCATAAAAATTAAAATTATATACAAATTTTCTTTCTTATTCTCAATATACAGAGTGTATACATAAAATATTTTTAATATACAGAGTCTATACATATGTACATACTGAATTATTTCAGATAATTTTCGTTTGATATAGAAACAGTTTT
Organism: Brachynemurus nebulosus; assembly: GCA_035578155.1. Lineage (NCBI taxonomy): Eukaryota > Metazoa > Arthropoda > Insecta > Neuroptera > Myrmeleontidae > Brachynemurus > Brachynemurus nebulosus. Next base: position 4,140,172 of record JAPWDM010000002.1, on the reverse strand, counting down.
GTGCTACAGTCAAATTCAAAAATGTTGTGCACCATAAGAAGTAATATTTTTTGTAACTTGTTAAAATTTCAAGAACTTCTGTTAGTTAACTAAAAAATTGGTCACTGTAGGTTAAATGTTAAAGTATTAAAACTGATAAAAATAATTTCTTGCTTGAGGCCTACTATGGGTGATATTTTTTACTAAACAATTTTTTAACTCATTAATATTCCATGACGTCATCTTTCTTATACCAAAAAAACTCCTTATATGAGTCTTACGATCATAATTCAGCTAAAACAAACATTTAATTATTTGTTGTTTGTTTATGTTAAAACTGATAAAAATTCCTGGAATTTTCCAAGGTTAAATATACAAAAAAAACCCTGAGTTACAGTTGACACCCAAATTTCCGGCAGTACAGTAGCGGTCAGACATCTGGACCCTGGAGTCTGAAGTTAGTTTTGCGGTAGCGCTTGGTACAGTGCCCCCACAAAATTTAGCGGCCTCCCAATCTTAAATAAACAATTTTAAAATTATTACATGATCCAAAATTATTATATAAATAAACAAATATAACAAAAATCCCCGCTTGTATGAATCATACTATAATTATAATTCAACAATCAGGCCATAAATTAAAAATTCCAAGAAGACTATTTCGTATTTGAAATCCAAACAAAGAAATTGCTAAGTCATCAAAATCTTAAATAAACATTTTTTTTAAATTAAAACTTATATAAATAAACAAATTAAAAAAGTGCTGACTTTGTTGAAAACAGGCTTAAACTTGTTGAAAAGTACAGTAGACACTCGATTTACAGTACAGTAGCGGTCAGAAATCTGGACCCCGGAGTCTAATCTTAAAATCTAGCGCTTGGTACAGTGCGCCCCCGACAAAATTTATCGTTAGCGACCGCACCCAATTTAAGATGACGCAGTTAAGTGAGGCCAAGATTTGCACGTAATAAGCACAGTACGCTTCAAAAAGTGATCGGACACCTTTTTGGTCAGGGGGACCCGCACTTTTGACACGGCAGTGTACCAAAAATTTAAGTACAGTACGGCGTCAAAAATTTGGGCCCACCCCCGAGTTAGGGTATTCCCCACATTTTTTGACGTGATAGTTCGTTTAAGATGACGTAATTAAGGCAAGCGCGTGCTGGGGTTAAGGTTTGCACGTACAGTACGCTTCAAAAAGTGATCGAATACCTTTTTGCTCAGGGGGGGTCCACACTTTTGACACGGCAGTGTACCAAAAATTTAAGTACAGTACGGTGTCAAAAGTTTGGGACCACCCCCGAGTTAGGGTAACCCCACATTTTTGACGCGGTAGTGTACCCCATCTATCAAATTGTAACCTAAAATTCAGTCTGCGCATGCGTCGTGTACTTAAATTCAGTCTGCGCATGCGTTAGGTTTGCATTCAAAAACTATGGCGGGTAATGGGTTAACACAAAACTAAATTGTTATAAGTAAATTGTGATGACGCATAATGGGTTAACATAAATTAATTTGGTTGCTGGTAATGACTCATCTCTTACGAATTTCAAGGCCAACAGTATAAGCGAGTGTTGGGGTCAAATGTCAACAACAAATTTTAAATACATGTACTCGGTACGTGCCGGGTCAGAGATCAATTCATACACGAGGTACAGTGTGTCTCAAAAATTTGGGTACATCTTGCGTCAGGATGTACTGGGTACATGTTGCGTCAGGATGTACCCAAACTGTTGAGACAACCGGTGGGGTAGCTCTCTTATAGCCTATCTACTTTCCATAAATGAAATAGGTGATCCAAGAGTGGTTCCACAGTTTAGGGCTTCAGTGAATCACGTGACACAATTAAAGGGGTAATTAAGTATTACAAAATGTTAAGTTAATATTGAAATGCATCAAAAGAAGTTTTAGCAGGTCACTTTAAAAAAAAAATTTATTTTATAACAAAAAAAAAAAAACACTCACATATAGCCATTAGTAATCACAACTGACAAGTTTTCAAATTTTTGGCATTTAAACAACGGAATAAAAATTTTTTTCAGGTAAATGTACTTATTACTAGGAGAAAAGATTTTGGTTTCTATCATTGCCACATCAGTGAACTTTAATTGAAGCAAACAAATTTTTTTCCCTTTCAGTTTTGGTAATTCCCGAAAGAATTGCTTAATGTTGATTATATTTATTCTAATTTAGGTTATAGATTTTTTTCCTCTAAAAAGAGTCCTATAGTTATAAGTCCTGTAGTTAATAAGTTCTACCGTTGTAAACAATGATATATAGAGAGAAATTTTTATTTATAAGATTACTGTATAAGAAAGTCATGTACAGATGTAGTATCTAAAACTAGTAAAAGAAGCGTGTAATTAAGGTTTCTAACAAATTTTAGGCAAATACCTATTCAAACTCTGTTTTTATTTTTATATAAAATTTGTATAATTTTTTTTCTTGTACCCTTCCTTTATAAATTTTTTTCACAAATGGAAGATACATAAATCATTTCAAAGTAAACATGAGGGGAAAATATAATACTTTGATTGTAAATATAGCAATCTAATTAGCATAAAAATGGGCGTATTGTTTGTTAAGCTTTTTTTTAGTTATCACAATAAAAATTGTATGCATTTCTTTCCAACTAATTTAAAATTAATTAAAAATCGTTTGTCGTGAATAACTACATTTTAAAATATTTATGACGTCATACGAAAACAGATAGATATATTTAACAATATATACCAAATGTACCTATTACAAAAAGGCTATTATTGCCATAAATCAAAAAAATTAAAGAAGATAAGAAAAGTTGTGCAAAACAGAGAAAGAAAATTTATTACGTGTATGTTATCCAGAATAAACAAATTTTAGTTACAAAAACAGTGTATACAAGTATTATTATTTGTATGCAAGGAAGTTGCCGTAAACAGTATTGAAAAACATAAAACTACAGCTTTACAGGCAGGGGTAAGTCAGAAAAATTAAGAAACACTTTTTTTTTTAATTTTTCATTATTATTATTGCTTTTATTCGTTTAATACAAATGACCGTAATTTTAACGCCCCATCCAGGAAGTGAAATATATCATTTAATAAGGTAGTATTACTCATATTTAATAAGACTTTATGAAAATTTTCAGAATTTAGGCTTGTTATGGGTGAAAGGTATTTATTTAAAAAAAGACTACGTGCTCCTTTATAAACCGGACATTCTATCATAACGTGATATAATGTCTCTAGCGATTTTAAATTACAAATTGTACAGAACGAATTTGGATCTATTTTGTGGCTTCCGTTAAGGTACAAAGTGATCATACGAATGTTTGCCGTCCGTAACTGATGTAAAACTCGAAGTTTTCTTAAAACTCAAGTTACTATCTTGAAGGATGCTTATATCTTTGTACGAGGGTGTATACTTTGATGTAATGATTCTTTCATTATCTAAATTCTTATAATATTTTTTAACCTCTGAGACTAACATCTTAAAATTACTTTTAAGTAAATTTGGATCCTGACTGTACCAAAGTTCTTCGGCTTCTATTAATGAAAAATATTTTTTGAGGTGCACTAACCAATTGTATTTATTCTGAAATGTGTTTTCACTATTGGTAAGGGATAACAGTTTTGCATAGCAGATATATGGCAGCCTGGTTTTTGGCATAGTTAGTAATTTACAAAGCCACCTTAAAGCTTTTTCAAAAGCATACACACATACTCTATCCAACTGAAATTCGTTACGTATAACATATCCCGGAGTTGATTTATCTAAAAAATAAATAGATTTATAATACTGTACTTGGTTTTTTTCAATAACATCGGGATAGTCAAGAGCCCAAACCTCAGCCGAATATAGAAGTACACTAAGTATGGACGATTGGTAGAGACGTTTGCAAACGTTATATGTTTCCATTTTAGATTTATAGACAATAGGTTTAATAACTGCCGCAGCTGAATTAGCCTTTGCAATCATTTTATTAACATTATTCGAAAAAATACCTGATGCGCTAAAATTGACGCCCAAATAGGTGTAGTTATTAACTATCTCTATATTAACTGACTTGTAAGTAAAGGACGTGTTTTGAATTTTACTTCCACCTCCCCGTCTGAATATAATGATTTTACTTTTAGATGTTTTAACTACTAGTTCATTTTTATCAGAATATTTTTCAAGAGCATCTAAGGTCTTTTGCAATTGAAAGCGGTTACGGGCGAAGAGAATCAAGTCGTCGGCGTAAAATAAAGCTGCTAAACTATTTCTGTTGTCAATATCAATTCCTTCTATGCCATTTAAGTTTAAGAAACTTGAAAAATCTGCAAGAAACAGAGAGAAGAGTAGTGGGCTTAATGTATCCCCTTGTAAAACACCTTTTTGGATCCGGATTTTCTCTGAGTAGACACCGAAAATCTGGAGTTGTAAACTTGCTTCCTTGTAGAAACTTTTAATAACAATTAATATTTTAATCGATAAACCCATCTTATATAGTTTATTCCATAAAATTAAGTGATTTATGGTGTCAAAGGCGCGTCTGAAATCAATGAAAGCGCAAAAAAGTTTGCCCGATTTTGTACTTAAATGTTTGGCAATTATTGAAGAGAGTATGAAAACATTATCAACGCAACCCCGACCCTTACGAAAACCTGATTGATTTTCTGGTAAAATAGAGGAAAATTCGGCCCAATCTGATATTCTACTACTTAAAATTTGTGTGAATAACTTGGCAATATTATTGATCAGAGATATACCTCTATAATTTTCCGGTTTCTGTGGATCGCCATTTTTGGGTAGAAGAAATAACTTGATTTTAGACCAACTATCTGGCACGTCATTAGAATTAAAGATTTTGTTAAACAGTTTCAGTAAAAGCGTTTTTCCTCCAGGGGGTAAATTTTTAAAAAATTCATATGATAACCCGTCTAAGCCTGGAGCTTTTTGCTTCTTACAGTTTGTTAAAACCGAATTTAGCTCATTGAAAGTTATTTTATAGTCTAAGGCAGAGGAGGGTACTAAATTATAATCTAATGGTAGAAGTGTAGTGGAATTGTTTGCAAATAAATTTGAGTAATACCTTTGCCAAGTATCCATATCTATGTAGTTATTTGTTGGCTTCACTGGTTTCATTAAGCGAACTGTTTCCCAGAATTCTTTTGAATTTTTAACATTACTAAGCTTAGAGTTAATTGTGTCATAATAATCTTTTTTACTTGACTTGATTAGTGTTTTATACAGTTTTTTTATTTCCAGATACTGGGTGACTAACGATTTTTCAAACTGACCCTTCCTACATAATTTAAGAGCTTTTTGTAGATCTTTTTTCAGCGTTTGGCAATCTTGATTAAACCATGGCTTATTTGCGTACATGTGACCTGGCTTAAGGTTTATTTTATGGTGCATATTTAAATTTTTTGCTGCTTCTTTTATAAGATTTACAAAATGCTCGTTTAAATCGTTACAGTTTAGATTAGTCGCCTCAATTTTTTCTAGATTTAAGGTTAGTATGGCCTGGTATTGTTCAGTTAACTCCGAATTCCAGATATATTTGTCAATTGTTATGTTTCCTAGCCTATCTTTCTTCAAAGGGGCTACTACTTTACCAGCAAAAACATTGATTTGATATGGCAAATGATCAGATAATGAAGGAATGTTTACATTTATGAAAGAGTCTTGTATACAATCTATAAAACAAGCTCTAATCCAACACAGGTCTATTACTGATTTACCTAACTTACTTACATAAGTGAATTGTGCTGGACTATCAGATATTGTGCGCCCATTTAAAGCTAAAAAACCATATTCCTCCATATAACTAGTGAGCTTTCGACCACGATTATCGAGGGTAAAAGACAAACTCGTTCTGTTCGAGTGTAAAAAACTACCATCGCAAACTCCTTTATCTAGCTGATTTAGTTGGCCAATATGAGCGTTAAAATCACCCACAAGCATAATATTACTGTTTCCTGATGTCACCTCTGCCTGTGATACTGCCTCGTGTAACATATTAATACAGATATCAATATCTTTTAAACCTGATAAATACACTGCCCCTAAAAGGAAAGATAATTCATTAAATTTTAAATCAAAAAGTAAAAATAACTGATCATTTACAATGACCTTAACATCAATATCTTTCTTTGTGAGTACTAAGATTCCTCCACTAGCCCATCCTTTCGATTTAGTTTTAGCCGCTGCACTAAAAAATACTCGATAACATTCCGAAATTTTTGAGCTGAATTGTGGGCAACTTAAGAGCCATGTTTCCGCAAAGCAGATAATGTCGAAATCACGGGAGTCCACTTCAATTTGCGGCAAGAAAGATAAAATTACATTATTAAAACCCTGACAATTCCAATAAGTTATTTTAATTATTTTATTGTTGAATAGATTTAACTTTGGCGGTTTTTTGAATTTTCACATGTTGGTACCATTTCGACCGGTCGCTTGGTTGTTCCTGTTTTATATTCTCTGAGCTTCTTCGTTTCTTGTATAGGTGATTCTGGTTCCTCCGAAGACCGTGCCCTTAAGCGTTTTTTTTCACGATTTGCTAACCTTTTTTCTTTATTTCTTAACCTATACTCTAAAGGGAGATCTTCATTTATGAAAATTTTAGTGTTTTTTAACTTGAAACGATTTTGAAAGATACTGGTTTTAATTACATTATTGGAAAAACATATTTGACAGGCCGGTTATTCTTTCCAATTCGAAAAACTTTACAAATATCAGTATCCGTAACATTTATTTCTAACTGTTGGGTTATCAGAATTTTTACACTTTCTAGCAGGTTATCGTTAGTTTCATTTTGTCTTTCGGTCAAACCATACACTATTAAATTATTTTTGTTCACTTCCTTTTGTAGATAGTTTATATTCTTGTTTTGTTGATTAACTTTTTCTTCTAATACTGAACACTTTTCTTGTAATTTCGTACACAGTTCTTTTAATTCTTTAGTGTTATTATCTAATTTTTTCTCTATTTCGATCACTTTGCCCAAAAGTAAATCAATTTTTGCTTCCGTTTTTCAAATTAAAAAAGAATATTTTATAATGATTTAAAAAGCTTTTTTTTTTAGCTTATTTGTATCTTTAATGTACACAATAATAAATTTTATGGGTCGATTCTGTAACTACATTATTACAGACTGTTATTTTGCAGTACAGAGCTCTGTAAAATTGTTTTTAACAGAATGTTAAAAATTTGGTATTCTGTAAGACACTATGTTAAGATGCCAATTACATTTTATATATTCTACTGTTGTTGAACTATTTATGTTAAATTACCATGGATTTGTGTATATAAAATGTAAAAAATTAATTCTTTTATAGCGATTTATGTTAAATGGAGAGATAAATTATGTGTATTGCCCATGTATATTAAACTCACATAAAATTATCATGATTATGGGTTAAGCTATTTTTAAATTAGATATTCGGGAATTCTCTAGACAACCAGTTCCTTATAATGGTTATAATATTTCAGGCCACTCGTCAAATAGTAAAATAGGCATATGTACCTATAATGCTATAATTTCGATATCTAATTTACACAAATCAGAGCTTTCCGTTGATATCGGTACCGATAGTTTTAGAAATACTTCAAGCTCATCAAGTCTCTGGGGGAAAATTTTTCATAAATTATTGACACTTTTATGGGTAAAAATTTTTTAAAAATTTGTGTTGAAATACATTAAATAACTGAACCACTGTCGAGAAAAGGTAAAACGCTTCATATGGACAAATTGTGTCAGTGCGATTTTGTCCTGAAAACATTCACTGTATATAAAAAAAATATAATTCATAATAAATTTATTTTATTTGAAATTACATCCTATCCGATTTAAGAACACTGCACTATTTCCTCAACAGTCTTCTTTCTACAAAAAATACTTTATGATCACATACTTACGGATATCAAATAATTAAAAAATGACAAATTAAAACGTCAAAATATTGAATTTATAAAAAACGCAAAAATCAAAATTATCAATATTTAATAATATCCATAGTAATTAGCCTATTTAACAGCTCTGTAAAGTTTATGGCGAGTGTTTTGAGTGCTGTAAAGTTTACAGAGCAATAATAGAATGTTAGCTAACATTTCTGTTAAAAATTGGGTACAGAATACCATTTTTTAACATTCTGTAATTTAACAGTCTAACAGAGGTTTTACAGACTGTTAATAGTTACAGAATCGACTAATTAGTAAATATTTCGTTTTCAATTTATAAATAAATAGCAACAATTTGTATTTTATGTTTTTATGTATAATAATTTTATGTAACTATCCACCTTAGTTATACAAATGTCATTTGACAAATATATGTATATTTTTTTATTACACTGATTATTTTGATTATTAAGGCAAAAGAGTTAATTTAAACACACTTTTTTAAACAAAAATTAAAAGTAAATATAATAGGTAACTTTTATAAAACAATTAATAATTTTTCAGATATTAAATATGACAAAATTTAACAAAATTAGTTAGATCTATTGACATACCTACCTGTAACAAATCAGTCATTGGACACTCAGAATATATAGTGATTTGACAGCGTGCAAAGACTAGTACCTATAACCATTGGACCCAGTTATTGGACAGCTGTCCAATCACTGTTTTCAGAGACTTTGCGTTTTCAGTTATTGGACATCTGAAAATAACCTATACATACTATTTTAAAGTACTGAAAATGCGTAAAACGTAATGGATATAAAGTTACCTATGTATTCTAAAATAGATAATAATGTTTTTGAAGTGCTAGTTACAAAATATGACAAAAAACTTTTCTACTTACCTTATTTTTTTTTAATTTACATTCACTAGCGACACTCACATGCTACAACAGCAACGGTAAAAATAATTTTGTATAATTAACTGCCATCTGTGAGAATATAACTATACTATTTAGTAGCGCGAAAGTTTTGCAGTTGCAACGATGATACTACGTTTAACGATAATTTAAACAGAAGCTTATTATTTACGAATAAGGTGCGAGTTGTCCATTAACTAATATTGTCCAATGATCAGTACGTTACCCTAATATTTATAAATTTAATATAATAATTAAATATTCCTTTTAGGTTTCTGAAATAAAAACCTAAGAACTAACTAATATCCGACAAAAACAGATATTTGAGAATATCTGTAAAATATGGCGCCAAAAATATCATGTATTTGTATTTAAGAAAAAAAATAAAGCTTTAAAAAAATAATTGAAATCCACTGCTATGCCAAAAACAGATATAGTTATAATAACTGAGCTTACGTACTGATGGTAATTAAAAAAATAATCTAAAAAAAATTAATATTAGTTTCCGGAATAAAAACTTTTGTTGTATTTGGCTCAAGATTTTTTTTTTCTTTTTTTTTTTTTTTTTGTTATTTTTTGTTTTGTTTATTAATATCAAGTAAAATCTAGAGCCAAATACAACAAAAGTTTTTATTCCGGAAATTAGTATTAATTTTTTTTAGATTATTTTTTTAAGTACCATCAGTACGTAAGCTTAGTTATTATAATTATATCTGTTTTTGGCATAGCAATGGATTTCAATTATTATTTTAAAGCTTTATTTTTTTTTCTTAAATACAAATACATAATATTTTTGGCGCCATATTTTACAGATATTCTCAAATATCTGTTTTTGTCGGATTTCACATATTTTTGAACTATGGATAGTGTTCCGTGCGCCCACACCAGTCTAACTGGTCCTTAATGCCTATATTCCAGTAGTTTATGAGTACTCACAATAAGTTCGTATTTGGTGGATATAGTACAGCTAAACCTTTTTTTATTCATCTTTTTTTGTGCAACTTTTTTATGTGATTTTATATACGGTTTTAAAAAAAAATAGCTATTAAAATGCCTAATGTGAATCAAAATAAAGAGACAGTAAGAGACAGTAACTATCATTAAGTTTTTTTACAGATGTATTTTCCACAATTTTCCTAATATTATAAAAATGAAATAAAATGTTCTCATGCGTAAATTAATGGTTTATCTTTTTTAGAAAAGCAATTTCTAAGGAAATCATGAGGTTTTGAGTGTTACGTGTAATTTTTAAAACCTAATGTTATTTGTCGTTACCTGTAAGTTTTTCTTTTACTGACAAGACCATGTTCAGACCGACTGTTAAATGTTTAGTGTTAGGGACTAATATCACCTTGTGTTCATTAACCCTTAACTGGTCTACTCACTTTTTGAAACATAAGTAGTCTTCTGGGGTAAAAAAGTTATTTTCTTAAATTATTGGTTAATCTGCTTTGAAAATAGAAAAATAATATTCAAAAAATACTAAAATATTTTCCTGAGCTCATAACATATTTTATTTAATCGTTTTCACAAATATTTTTGCTGAGAATATCTAGGCATATGAAATTAGAATTTAAATAGTAATAAAGTAAAAAAAAAAATTAGAATTGAAACATTAACCTAAAGTTTATTAATTATAAAATTGTATTTTTGCATATTTCAGAAAATTAAGTTACTTAGATCTGTTTACACATAAATTAAATTAAATTAATTAATTAATTACCTTTAATTTAGTTAATTATTTTAAATAAGATTATCAGTCTACTGGGGTACGAAACAACTAAATCGTTAATAACCGAAATTAAAAGTTTGTAAAGAGATAGTAATCACACATCAAATGGAAGTACTTAATCTCATTTGGGAATAGGGGAAAGCGTTGTACCTTGGTACAGTTGTATCTTGGGACGAACTGTATTGCTCAGCCGTCTGTGAACAACAAATTAAAATAATTTGATATTACTTTTCATTTAGCCATTAGAAGTCAGTGTAGAGTGACTGGTAACTGTGAAGAAATTTTTATGGCAGCTACAGACTAAAAAAATAATCTCTCAAAGGTAAGTAAATTTTTGTTGATTCATTATTTGTCTTTGTAGCTTTGTCTCTTTAATTTGTATTAAAAATGTATATATTGTATTAAACTGTGAAATGTGCTCTGCTTAATGCTTTAGTTAGTTAACCTATACAACTTACCTACAACACTTAGAAATCATGTTTTCGTTTGTTCCAACGTGTTATACCTTGGGACTAAATTATGTTTGTACTTTGGGACGTCCTAAGGTAAAACACAGATCGATTTTCCCAAGTGAAAGGCTTAACTATAATGCACTGTTTAGATCTAAATTTTATGCTGATATGTTGAGGTAGGTATTTATTATATTGTCAGTGAATCTAGAGTGCTTGGTTTACCATTATACTACTTAATTATATAGATTATTAATGTGTTTTTTTTCAGAACTATGCCTCGCAGAAAGGAAGGAAATACGCGGGTGAAGGTATGGATTAAGTAACTTAACGGTGAGTAGGCATTATAAAACATATCTTGCATTAGGATTAAATGAAGACCAGCCTCAGTTTGCCTACGACAGTGCAAAAATGTTGTAAAAATGCTTACTCAAGTTCCATGTAAATTTCAGTGCACATGACATGCCCATGGAGTAATCCGGTAGATAAAGTGACATTTTTTAGGTATTTAATGTTTTGTATTTTTGTGTGCATTAAATAAGATTCATTTGCTAAATTATTTTCTTTGTTCCCTCCTTCACTTATTGTTAGTCTCAAGATACAACATCTTGCATCCCAAGGTACATCATGTTGTACCTTGAAATAGTTTGCAAAGGTGTAAAAAAACCTTTATTACTCCCTTATCAAATAACATGTTTTAAATTTAAAATTGGTGGTAGATCCCCTAAATGGTAGACTTTAAGACATTATTAATAAGACTATTATAAACTTTACCCAAGTAAAAATAAAAATTTTTGTTTTATAACTGTCCCAAAGTACAACGCCTTCCCCTACATGGCGGTTACAGTTCAGTAATAGTGATTATAAAAAAATTATTTAAAAAAAATAAAATAAAATTGAATTTGTACCCCAGTAGATCAACTAAGGGTTAAATTTCATGTGATTTTCTGAGACGTACCGGTACCACGAACGATAGGAAAGAGATAGAGATATGAGGTTTGTGCATATGAAAGTACTAGTCTTTAACTACAAAAAATATGTTTTATTTTAATTTTAAAATGGCGGCACAGCAGAGGACGCAAGGAAAAAAATCTCGGACGGTCGTCATGGGTGTACCGCTACAGGTCACAATTTTTAATTTGGAACAAAAAAAAAAGTTTCTTAAAATATAATCCAAAATCTAGCGAACGTCGTAGGATTTTTTCTAAAAATTGTTTTTTTTTAAAAAGGGCGTTAATTTGAACTTTTTCTTGTTTTTTTGAAAAAATTGACCAAAAATCGCTTATAAAATCTATAAAAATCAATTTATCAAAAGTTTTTATTAATATTTATGTTTTTTAAGATGTTAGAAATACTTATTCACCTAAAATTTTATTTTAAAAAAATGAAAAATCAAAATGTTATGGGAATTTTACTGCGCGCACTTTACTATAATTCATTGACATAAAAATTTAAGTTCCCTGGAAACTATGTTTTTCGACATGGTTCCACGTGAATTTTAAAAAGTATTTGAGGTATCGATATAAATCAAAATGCATATTATTCCTCAATACCGTCATTTTGGCAGAAACTAGGATCTTCTGGTTCCGTAATATATTATTAAAATGGCGGCTGTTTAGAGTCGAGAAAAAACAGTGATTTTTGATGAATTATTTTCAAAATATGATATCTCGCTGGTGTCTTATTTTTTTTTTAGACCCTAATTTGTGCCATAACTGATTTTAGTTCACTAGGGATTTCAGACCGCGCGAAACCATCAAGGTGAAAAAATCTCCCAGTATCGATTTCCACACCATTTATACTCAGATGATTTTTGAATTAAAATTTTTTTTTTTTGGTAAACTCAAGACACGTAGAAATAATGTTGCACATTTAGTTTTTTAATAAAATATTTATTTATATAAAAAAATAAAAAACAAACAAGGTTGATTTTTGATGTTTTACGTATCGCGCGTACTTTGTCCCAACCTTGTATCTGAAAATTCCAAATTTTTACATACAAAAAAAACATATTTAAGTCTGTGTTTTCATCACTATGAACTTAAGATTTATGCTAATTACACCCTTTGATGTTGGCTACCTATATATATATATATATATATATATATATATATATATATATATATATATATATATATATACATATATATACATATTTATATATATATATAAATACATATATATATATATATATATTATATATATATATTATATATATATATATATATATATATATATATATATATATATATATATATAAATACAGTATTTAATATGTTTTTTGTGTGTCCTTAAACATGTATTTTTGATACACGAGGTTGGGACAGAGAACGCGCGACATGTACATACTTATGTGTCAAAGTAATAAATTATGTATATTTTGTTATTCCACTGCCTCCACTCCTACCCAAACCAACCAAACATTCTGAGGATTTGCCATTCTTTAGTAACAGTTTAAAACTACATAAGTCCGTATTTGTTCTTTCGTTGACACCTACACAATTTTGATGATTTTTTGCTCGGATTATTAAATAAATAAAAAAATTTTAAAAATTATAACTTTCTTTTTTTAAAAATTGTCGTCTATTCTTCATTAGGGATATTGTATAGGGTCTTAAGTTTCTGAAAAAAGCAGTTCGAGACCTAGGTTAATAATGTGTCCAAATTTTTTACACAAAATATCGTTTTTCATTTAGCACTACATAATTAATTAAAATGTGATCTAAGCATTTCAAAGAGACAGACACGGAATATTAGAATATTATATGACTAGAATAATGTAATTTAGCATTAACAATCTCCATTAGACTCGTATTTGATGTCAGCAATGACGAAACAAACAATTTTTACATTAAAATAGTTAATGTAATATGTTCGTTAATAATAAAATATTAAAAATTTATTTTAAAGTTTATGGTAAAACATTTTTATCTGTGACTACCAAATTCAAAATATTCTTGGCACCACCTTCTTGATTTTAAATACGGACTAATAATATTGACAATCCGTGCTCTTTTCCTTGCACAAATTTAATTTTTAAAAATTAATATGTAACTTTCGAAAGATTAACAAGAATGACAAATAGGTTTCATATTCAAAATCTATGTTTTTATTCTGTCTAAAAAGTACCTATCTAAAAATATGTAGTGTGTGAAGAAATCCTCATATTTTTATACATAAAAATAGAAACTTTTACTATAGTATTAGATATTAATATTTAAGAACAGAAATAGTAAAAAATATGAAAAACTGATGGGACATTTTCTCTCAGTTAAGATTTTAACACAGGAAAATCTTTCTGAATATATTTTGGGCGGAGCTTAAAATTTAGATAAACTAGTTTCTTTAAAGATATATTGTTTAAAGTCTATTCTCCAACTGACGTTACGGGACGTATGCGGGGATGGTACAAATCAAGATTTGATTAGGATATAGAAGTAAGTTATTTTTATGTTCGTTTAGACTGTTTTCGCTAACTTTAAAGCAAATTTTTAATATTTTCGGCGCGAAAAACTACCTTTGTTCTTGATCTGTCTACTTATGTGTTCGTACGTAATATGCCTAAACCGTAATATACCTTGCTGTAAAACTAGTCAATTTTAGGTTCTCGAAGTAAAATTTTCGGAAACCTTATAATTTTTTGTATCTCTGTGTATATCGGTACGCCCGTCTGTAACAATCCAATAATTCCTACATCTTTCAACATATGAACAAAAATTTTATTAGTACCTGCTAAATCTCAATTAACATACAGTTAAAAGATAATTTTCTTTATTTGTTGAGGGCCTTTTCCGTATTGGATGGAAATTGGGGATGAAAGTTTTTTATAACATTTCATTTTTAAGTTCCGTTTGCGAATATTGAGGTTGAAAATGAAGTTTTTGATAACACCCGCTCCCCGCCCCCCCGTAACATTTTAACCATAGATCCAAGAGATGAAAAATACATGACTGAATAAATGCTGAGAAACGCTGTTATAAATAATACACAATTCAGAATCAAAAGGTCTTTTGTCTTTAACCGAAAAATTGTATATTATCATTATCAGGAAATTGGCGCAATATCATATCAAACACATATTAGAACATAGTAACAAACGGACAAGTAATATTGTTCAATATATTGACCTATTTTCAAATTAACCGCAAAAAACACACTTGAATGTCCTGTAGACTTTAAAGCGAAAATTACTATTCAATTTCAATAAAATATAGTACATTTAAGTATATTCTTTACGGTTTACCATAGGATGGAAAAATATATTTAACAATATTCCTTGCACATGTATTACTAATACTAATGTATATACTATTTTCAATAAAGATACATTTAGCTCCCTGTGGAACTCAAAAATCAAATAAAATTAAATATTTTGAAAAAGAAATATTTGGAGAACACAAAGGACCCCTGTAGTGTGGGTTGTTTTATGACATTGCTGTGTTACACATACATATGCATGCAATGTTGGAACCATTTTTTAAACCGTAACCGAATGATTGCTTTATAACTGTCTAAGTTTTACAAACGCAACCACTGTTTCCCAGGTCTCATTGACCTAGAAAATTGTTGGTTAAAACTTAAAATTCTAAGACATAATATTTGTAGCAACGAAACGACCCTAGCCGATTCACTGTTATTGGCATATTACCATGTCGAAGGAAACGAAGAGAAAAATATATTTAACAGCAAAACTATTTTTCTACGGTATAATTGCTATGAATTTAATGTTAACCTTTTTAGTGTAGTAAAATTTGTATGTATGTATACCCGGGCCATTTCTTTTATAAAACACGTTAAAAATTGGCTAACATCCTTCAGAGTGACGTCATATGGATTTTAAACCAATAATGGAGGCGTCTAGAGCCAGGGCCTGCTCCAGGGGGGTTTTAAGGGTGGGATTTTTGTAAATTTTTGTAAAAAAAGGGTTTACAACTGGCGAGCAAAAAAAAAGATCTGCCCGGGGCGGAAAATTTTAAGGGCGTGATTTTTGTAAGAAGGGGCGACAATTGTGGATCTGGCGAGTAAAAAAAAAAAGCTCGCCGATTTTGCACAGGGGTGGAATTATTCCTTTTTGCCCGGGGCGGCGTAAACGCTAGAGCGGGCGCTGCTAGAACCAAAGAGGTGTAAGTGAAAGAAGAAATTTTCTTCATTCTATCGCACGCATTAACTCAGTTGGATATTATGTTTCAGTTAATTGTCTAGAACATAGAGAAAATTCAGCGTTCTAATGCGATTTGGAGAGAATAGAGAGGGGCAAAGTTTTTTTTTTCTTTTGAAGGTCTGACACGCCCACAGTCACTCAGAATTAACTGTAGGGGTTGAAATTTTGTATGTTAATAGAATTGGTGTTTAAGGTATGCTTTTTTGGAGAGGATAATGTTTAACCCTCACTCCCACATTTTTACGCAACAATTTTTGTTATGTCTACAGTATGCCTAGTGTTGTGGAATTACGCGTAAATGGCCAAAGCCTACATTTATACGTCAACAATTTGTAGACAATGTCGACAATGTAGACAATGTCGACTATGCAGCAGAGGATGTCGACAATATGTCGGATGACAGTAACCTGAAAGGTAATTCAGCAAAAAGAATTAAAGTCTAAAATACATAATACGTACCGTTATTAAATTAAATTCGGTACTCCTTAAATTCAGATAATTTGTAAATGAGATGTATCCAAATGACAATTTAAAAATGCCTGGAGATATACAGTGGTGGTCACAAAAATAGAGCCACTGTCTAGAATTTCATAAAATTTGTAGTGAAATTTGATATAAGGTGCATAAAAGAAAGAAGTAGCTATCAAAGTAATATGTATTATAAGTATGTAAAATTTACATAAAAATTAACAACAAAAGTAATTCCATTATAAAAAAAATAGTAAAATAAGGAGAAGTAAACAAATTTATGTGGTCATTAAAATAAAGCCATTACATATTTTGTATTTATAACCCTAAATTTATTCAAATATTTAAGTTCAAATCACTCAGTTTTTTCCAATAACAAAGTAATTTAGTAATTTGACCGTCCTAAGACGTCACAACGTCGTGGCAGTGATTCAAATAAGTGCTGACACTTGATGATGGTAATAGACGTCTATTATTTTTGAACCTCCTTCCATAGTTGTGCTTTATTATTGATTTTATAATTTCCAAGGGTATTTTATAATTGTATACATTAATTTTGAATCGAATTGAAGTCGGATGATTGAGAAGGCCAAGGTAAAACCGATAATTTGTGACCCACGAAAGCTCTTTTTGCCTTCCAAGACGTAGGCTTCAGAACATTGTCTTGTATTAATGTCCATTTTAGTGGCACATTTTCCCCCAGTAAATGGGAGCACAGTATTTTTAAGTATGTTGGCATATTCGTGGTAATCCTTGTTTTCTCTGATCCAAGAAATTGGTCCAACTCCATACCAATCAAAAAATATCTCCATAGTTTTATGTTTCCACCTTTATGTTTCAAAGTTTTTTTGATATGTTGTGGAATCAGAGCTGAATAAATTTATTTTTGTCGCATCACTTATTTTTCTCCAGTTTTTTATGCCTTCAGAACCATTCCAGATAATATGACCAATGCAAATTTTATCCGGTTTTTGTTATTTTTAAGAGTCGCCAAAAAAGTTCGCCATTTATCTACCGTTAAAATTATGTTCTTGCAGTCTTCTTCGTACAGTACGTGAACCAATATCAAGACTTAATTCAGCCTTAATGCTTATCGAAGACTTGAATGGATCTTCTTTTAAGTATGAATGATGAGCCGATCAGCTTGGACCGAACTTTTTGTTTTTACCCCATGATTTTCTTTAGTTCGTTTTGGTTTCAATGTAATTTCAACCATTTTCTTTCAACAACCGACAATTCTAACTATTTCACGTTGAGATTTTCCCTCGTCTCGTCGAGTTACAATTTTTGTTCTTTCTTCGAAAGAACAATGTATTTCGTTATCCATGTTAACATTTATTTGAATCACCGCCACGACGTTGTGATGTCTTGTTAAAAAGTGATGGTCAAGCTACTAAATACTTATTAAAATTGAATGATTAGAACTTAAATATTTGGATAAATTTAGGGTTTTAGATACAAAATATGTAATGGCTATATTTTAATGACCACAAAAATTTGTTTGCTTTTCCTTATTTTACTAATTTTTTTTTTATAATGGAATTACTTTTGTTGTTAATTTTTATGTAAATTTTACATACTTAGAATACATATTTCTTTGATAGCTACTTCTTTCTTTTATTCACCTTATGTCAAATTTCACCATAAGATATATATATATATATATATATATATATATATATATATATATATATATATATATATATATATTATATATATATATATATGATACAGGGTGTAAAATATATAACTCTCGTAAAAGATAGGGGAGAAAGGTCTCAGTTTACTAATCAAGTTTACTAATTAAGTTTAGCTAGTTAATTTGTCCCGATCAAATTTCATTTCAGAAATATTTGATCGTCAAAAACGTGTTAAAAAATGGCCCCAAGAAAAAAAACCTTAATCAGGCTCTGACTGCCTAACATATTTTTTGTTTTTGGTTTTTTGAATGTTGAACTTTTTGTCAACAAAATATGTTTATGTACTTATTTATGGAATCTTTTGAAAATACCTGTACAGCAGCGTCCAAAAAAATTTTAACAAAATTTGTAGCAAAACAATTTCACCTCATATTTCATACCAAAATGCGAAATTTAGTTCAGGATAAGTTAAAAAAAATTAAAATTTGAAATATTTGTAGTAGTTAATTATAAATTAAATGAATTACTATGTTTTAAAATAGATAAAAACAATTATTATAGTTAATTAACCAGTTCAAATTGAAAATTATACCTAACATTATAGTATTATTTTTTTATTTAGTAGATAGTGTCTACTTGTTAATCATACAAATACTCACAGGTAATGCAGTTTCTTTAAAAGAATATTTTTTCATTATTCCAAAAATAAGATAAATATTAGTTCTTCTTGTTAAAAGTTTCATTTTAAATTTGTACCTATTGATACAAAAGTAAAGAAAATATAAGTATATTGCACACTAAAGATTTCAAAAGTTTCTATAAAAAAATTGATTTTAAACAATTTGTTAATTATAATCTTTTTTAAATTTTTATGTACGTATATGCGATTACTGTTACAAAAACCTTTATAATACATATTTGGGTTAGTAGTATTGTATGTTAATGACAGTTTTTGGGTCAGTAGTAGCTACGTATATTTATTTAAAATGTAAGGACAACTGATACTAGGTTTGTTCCAACATCCATTTTTCGACAAGTATAAAAGATGTATATGATTTATTTATGCCCATGCACGACAATAAACAAGTCACAAACATGTTTGTAATGTACCTAGTGGTGGTACATTTAAAAACAATTGTTGACATTTAATGGATACTGTCTTCTTCCACAGTGTCGTAAATATAACTTTTAGTTCAAACTTTTTGGCTCTCTTGAAATAATTATCGAATTCTTTCGTTCATGTACCTGTAGTAATAAATGAGAACAGTGATTACGACCATTTAGGTTTTTATTTATTTGCCTATTTTCTTTTTTCAATGTTACACCAGTTTTGTTTCAATGGATTTTATGGTGCTATTGATAACGCAAAGATTTTCACTCGCGCCTCAGATGATAAAATTAAAAACTCGATCAAGTAAAAATATAGGTATACATCTAATTGACAATATGTAATCTAGTAATTTGCATATAATTTGGATAATACAAAACTGTGTGTGCCAACTTAGCGTATACGTACATCTTTCACTTGTTCCTACTTCTAATATTACCACCAGAGGCGTACGCTATATCTTCACGTTTCAACAGAAGTAGATAAGTGAAAATCAGAATTGTTTCCTCGTATCATCTAGTTTAAAATATTCAAATTCTGTACGTTAAACAATTTACCTATAATCCGTTGTTTTTAAAGCGTTAAAAGACAGAGAGAGCAATAAGTAAAAAAAAAAAATAAAAACGAACTAAAAATTCATAACTTTTTAAATGATTAAGACGAGTTAACTCGTCCTACAATATGGCGGCTCAAAATGCTGTAATATGTACATATTCACTGGTATAGGTGCCGCCATCGATAGATTTTCCGAAATACAGTATAATTCTAAATAATGTAAATTTTATCAACAATAGTTTAGTATAATTTATATTTTGTAAATTCCTAGGGTTCACTTTTTTGATGTTGGGATCCTTGATTTTTTTTCTTTTTCTTTTTTTGTAACCTTATTTATTGTATTTATCACTGGCAGTAAAAGGTCCGGCATTTTGAGACAAAAAAATTTTTCCATATGGTTTGTTTAAAAGGGTTAAAAAATCCTTGGACAATTTAGACAGTCAATCAGAAGTTTGCAGCTTGTTGGAACAAACCTAATTACATATACCATTTGAAAAGCAGTACAATCAGAATCACATAAAAAATGTTTGTGTGTGACCTTGACAAACAGTGTGTTGATCGAGAGATGTCATCAGTGAGTTGACCTGTTATGGGAAACACAGAAAGGAAACTCTGCAATCAATCGTCTTTCTATTTTGTTTATATGTACATACATAGTTGAGTTAAGTTACTCATACTGTCATACAAATACACAATTTTTATTACATATCTTTACTGACAGTGATAGACTGATAGAGCTGATAGGTATACAATTTAGAAATACATAATAATTTTTTTTAGGGTTCCCAAGAAACTGAATATGAACTCGAAACTGAATATGAACATGAATATGAACTTTTACAAATACATGCTACAAATAGAAATCTTAATTAATCCACAGCAACAAAAGTATTTTTTCTTAATTTTTTATTGGTTTTTGATTTTTATTTTGCTTTTGGTTCCGTAAATGTTAGGGACGGCTCTGAATGTATTAAATGTATGAAAGAACTGTATTACAGTTGGTGTGAATCAATGATGTTTCAATTACTGAAATCGGTTACAGGAGTTTGCTAAATTTACAAGTATGAAATATGAGGTAAAATTGTTTTGCTACAAATTTTGTTCAAATTTTTTTCGTATTGGAACGTGGAGATTAAAACTATGTATTTTAAAACTTACCCCATCGTATGAATCGGGGTATCGCTAGAAATAATTCGGAAAATAAAAGTTTCTTTTAACATTTTTAATTTTTAACTCTGCTTCCGAAATATTTAACTTGAAACTGGTTTTTTTTTACCCAAAATTGTTAAACTGGTTATTCAAAAAGTTTGAAAAATTACAGACACTATTAAAAACACTCAATTAAAATTATTTCAGCTAAATTGTGGTAATAATTTTCAGAGATATAAGCAACCAAATTTTCAAAAATTTAAAAGTAATATGAAGAAAATGATCAACAGTAAATGAAATATTAACATATGTTTGGGTATTAAAAAACATCTTTCACAATGCAACTCCAAATCATTAAAAGGAATTCTGAAAAATGAATAAAATTTTTATTTTTTGTAAGTAGCTATAAAAATACTACCACATACCCTGTGGTGCGGGATAATATTTTTTAAAATGAAGTTGAGGTCCTTTTAACAACTATTGTACTTTAAAGTTTATGTATTCTTTTAAGAGATATAAGGAAACGAATTATCACGTAATTATTGCATAGTAACGCACGCACAAGTAACATTGTCTAATAAGTATATGATATTTGTCTTTTTTTTCCATGAACTGTAAATAATGTACTTTGTCTGATATTTTATCATGAAACATTTAAAAATCATTAATCACTAAAGAACCCAGACTTAACGTGTGTCTACTACGCACTTGATGTACTGCACACTGTCTTAACTTGCTTATTTGTTATTTTTTATGTGTTTCATATTGGAGCATAGAACACTGTTGGAGAAATGGTTAATGTGTGTGTAGGTGTATATTTATTTCTAAAGGTACGTATCTACCAAGCACGTAAACTGTTTGTAAATGTTTGCGGACACAAAATTTTTTTGGTGGAGACGATCGTCACGAATGTTTGCAATTGTTTGCTAATGTTTGTCAGTGTTTCGACCAAAGTCGGTACATCAAAGGGAATTTGTTGTTTGGTGCGTTTTGTGTTTTTCTTGTTTTATGTTATTTTGTTGTAAATATAACAGCATAGTTTTGTGTTTTAAAAAGGATTATTGTAATTTTAAATTAATAAACGAGTAAAAATAACATGGATTGAGATAATGAAAAGTTGCTGCAATTAATCTAATTTTATAAATCAAAATCAGAAATTTGGCAAATTATCAATAAATTTTATTATAATAAAATTCAAGGACAGGATGCACGGAATTTTCTACTCTCGCCGAACGGGAACTCTCACCGTTCAGAAGTGAAAAGACCAAAGAACGCTGAGCCTACTTCAGGAATTATTTTGTTAATTAACTGCCTAGAAATTCGAAAAAGATACATAAGGCTTTTGTAAGAATCTCTTGAAGCTAAAACACATTATCGCTAGTCTAATGTCGACGGATATACAGTCTATGTAGTTAGTATCCCGTTTTAAAATTTTTGGGCTAATTTGGGAAATTAAAAATTCTAAATCTTCCGATGACATACGGTAAAAATTTTGAAATAAATCACTCCTAAGGTCTGTTTTTAAGTCTGTTAATAACTGTATAGAACTTCTTATTTTAAAAAAATTAGATATCCAAAATTTATGTTTTCTTTTCCCTTTTTTGATGAGAGATTGTTACGAACGACAAAGTGCTAACAAGAAGTTCTTTACTTGGAGTCATTTTTTAAATGTGATATACATATGTATTTATTTAGAGATATAAAAATACGTTTGTAATTGTTTTTTCAGTGGAGACAGTATGTTGGCAAACAGTTAAAAACAATTGTAAACAATAAATTAGAAACATTTGAAGTAAATGTTTTTTTGGTGTATCCGCACCTTAAGAATTAACATTTTTTAAAAATATTATGGTACACCAAAATTACACACCACTAAAAAATACATACCATCACTAAAGCTAAAAAATAGTGTTGGTATGTGTTGAAAACAATGCGTTCCCTTAGGACGTAGACGGTTGCAAATAAACCAATATAATGCAGTTAATCTAAGATGCTGTCAACTGCTACATGCAGTACAATCAAAAATTATATGAAAGTTTACCCACCACGTATTGTGCCGTGTAGTTAAATTTTCTTTTCTTTAATAAAAATTTTAATATATATTAATAAAATTAAACAACGCAACCAATAATTAATCAAACTTGTGTTATTAAAATAAGCATTAAAATAAAATTCAACTTCAGATGGACTTTGTTAAAATTAATGCAATAGAAACGAAATTAAGTTAGTTTTGAAATAGTTCTGACTGAATTAGGTATTCGTTTTATTTCTGTCAAAGTGAATCTCAAATTGCAAACTATGTACATGTGTATCTATGTATGTATATGTGAAATTAGTTATTTTCTCTTCTGTTGATAATTAAAAGAAAAATGTTTTGATTTTTGAAAAGTTACTTTGTAAAGTCATTAACGTTGTAGGATGTCAAATAAAACCTGACTAATTATTAAGTTGTTAAAAAGTTGTTAAAACAGTGTATCAGTTGGCCGTTTCGTTATAATTTTTCGTGATTTCATGGTGTTAAATTTGTACTCTGTCATGCAACAATATTTTTATACTGTTAAAGTTGTTTTTTGTAATAATCGTAATGTTCTGTGATATCAGAAACCACAAAAGTGGGAAAACTAAATTAATATTTCATAAACATATTTTAATCGGAATGGGGTATTTGACAGTATCAAAGAAAAACAATAAAAACAAATTTTAATGAAAATTGATAATAAAAGACAGCAATTTGTTATGTTAATTCATCCTAACTATGATTATTTAATTTTAAAAATACCCCTGTCGCAGCATCTGCATAACATAGCGAATTTCCAATCATAAAAGTTACTTTTTTTCGAAAACCCGCTTACCTAGAATAATGGTTCAAAATGTATTTTCTGTGTCTTTCTTGGTTCTTTCCACAATGTAAAAAAAATTGGAAAAACTTTTAAATTTTGGCAAATTGTTTGCAAAAAACTCATTTTTTTGAGGTTTTTGGAATTGGACGTGTCTGACTGGAGAACTCATACAAAATTTTTGGACTTCCAACGTTTTATTGTTTTATTATATTTGCATTCCAAACTAGTATCTATCCTATAAATATAACAAGTTTCATCCAAAATGAATTTTTCGGATATATAGGCACTTAAATTTTCGAAATTTCTAAATTAATTTAAAATAGAGTTAGTCTCCAGAAATTTTGTATTATGGTAAATTTAATTTAATAAATGACAAGTATATAAGTATAGTAATTATAAAGCATTCGCATAGAACAATAGTTTTAAGTATACATGCACATAAGCAAAATAATTTTTGAATTTTCCTGAAGGAAGGAAATATTTTCCCGTAATAAAAAGTATCCTAAATGTTGACGCAGGTAATAAGTTATCACTACACCAGATTTCATAAAAATCCGTTCAATAGTTTTCGCGTAATATGTGCACATGCTCAAAAAGTTTTTTTACTTTCCTGTGGGAATGAGCCACTTTCCCGAAATAAAAAGTATCTGAGATGCTGACTCAGGTAATAAGTTATCATCACACCAAATTGCATCAAAATCCGTTCAATAGTTTTTGCGTACTGTATGCACATGCTCAACATGGTTTTTCCATTTTCCCGTGGGAATGAGACATTTTCTCGAAGTAGAAAGTATCTTAGATGTTGATCCGGGTAATAAGTTGTCGGCACACCAAATTTCATTAAAATCCATCCAGTAGTTTTTGTGTGATGCGTGAACAGACGAACAGACAGACAGACAGACAGACAGACAAAAATTTAAAAAATCGCTGTTTTGATATCTACATCGATAACTATTTACAGTATCTGCACAATTTTTAAAAAATATTCCCTATACAGAAACGGTCTCGTTACATTTGTATTATATGTATAGAATACCTATTAATGGCTCTTTATTTAAAATATTAATTTTTTTTTAAAATAAATCGCCCCCTGTTCTAGGAAATATATATTTTTTAAATTTTTATAAAATTTCTTATGAAAGTGAGCTTCTTAGACAATTTTATTTTGTATTAATGTATTTTATTTTGTATTAATGTGAAACATGAACATTTAAATGTTGGCAATTTCTGTATTCTGGCGCTATCTATCTAGCGCGTTAGTTAACTACTTTATTTAAAAGTTCGAATAAAATTCCAGTCATTTTAATTTTTAATTGTTCAGGAATCAGTACCTTCAGTATCATAAAAGCAAGCAAAATAATATTACAATTTATTTATGTAGATACATATATGATGGAAAGTTAAGAAAAGAAAATGTTTTTTTGGAAGTTCGTGTTTAAGGTAAAATCGAAAAAACTTGGAAAATTTAATTAGTAATTAATTTTTTTTAAATATTTTTAGGTTTGGTTGTAAATGAATCTACTGTTGATCTTTTAATATGATACTGAACTATTCATTATTTAAAATGAAAAATTGTGTACTTATTAGATGATGAAAAATTAGTAGTTTGAAAAACCGAAACAAATCGACCGACGTCTTGAAAAAGTCTGTCGGGACACCGGAGCAACGGAGCTAGAACCGTGACAAATCCGGGAAAACCAAGACGTATGGACACTCTACACGGATTGTGAATGTTATAAACTTTAAGTTTTGATTTTTAAGCACATTATGAGTGAAATTGAAAATTAACAAGGTGTGAAATTTGACATTTTAGTTAAAGTGCATATAAAATATAATACCTACATGTTTTTATAAAAATGCAAATATAAATAAATGTTTTCTGTTTTTTTTTTTTTATTTTAATTGTTATTAATTATTTGGCTTTTTTAATAATTTAGAATTTTTCTGTCAAATGAATAAATTCTGAAAATATGAATTTATGACATAATTTCAGTAAAAGTGAAAATGAAATTTTTCACCCACACTTTTGTAGTGTCAATGTACATCACTGGATCCCAATTTTCAAATGGATAGATAATTTCAGTAGCATAGAAACTAATTATTAAAAAATTGCAAACCAAATGTGTTTATATGATAATACGTACTTATAAAATTTATATACGTGTTCTTCCGAAAATCGTAAATACCTAATTAACTTTCTCTCGATGAAGTTGGATTGACAAACATTTACATTAGGGATGTTATGGATATTCGTAACCGTAACTAAAACTACCGATATCCGAAATAATTAAATATCCGAAACCGAAAGCGTATACGAAAATGAAAGTTTATAAGTCTAGTAAGTACTTAACACATTAATATTTTTTCTATATATCAATATCTAAAAATATTTCAGTCCCTTTTTGACAATCTTGCCAGAACTTAAACACTTTTTTAAATATTTTTATTGTTAAAATCGAAACGTTATTTTGAAGCCGGTTAAAATTAATATATTTTACATTAAAATGTGTGGTCAATACAATCACTCGCTAGTTAATTATCGCTAGATTTGATGCTAGAAAATTGAGAAAAAACAGGTCATATAGATTTTTTTTTATTTAGATTTTATTTGTAATGATTGAATTACAAAATTCAAAAGGATGTTAAAAAATGTGTGTATTCACTATGAGCTTTTGCCTGTAGTAAATCCAGCTGCTCAAAATCGGTTCCAATATATCAGTTGGTCAGGACGGCATTTGTACATAATTTTAATATTTTCTTTAAGAAATAGTATTTTTTTTTTTAAATACTTGTTTGATTTTTTCAAGGCGAGTACTTTTTATGATGTGTGTTTACCAAATTCTACAAAATAATTAAAAAAAAAAAACATTGTAACCCTACTATTTTGAAATTTTCAAAAAAATATCATGAAAATTACCTCATATATGCTTTTTCTGAGTTAATTATTGAAAAATATTCTATTTTCCGAGATTTTTAAGGTAAAACGAGCAGATGTATGGTTTTTGTTAAACAAATTTCAGATCTTTAATACATTTTTTCCTTAAAAAAATAAATATTTAATATTTTCAAAAATGTATGATACAACTTGTCAAAATTTAAAATTATTTGTTTTGTTGTCAAAAGAAAAAAAAAACTGAATGTGCAAATTTATTTACCACTAAAATGATGGGTTTATACATATAATTATAACGTAGTATTGTCATTTGGATAGAAAATTACGTAAAAATATTATTGTTTGAATATGATTTAACGTAATTTTTATGCGATTGTAGCAAGCTCTTATTAATTTTAGGAAGGTGTAAACATCATCTAAATTCTGATCATATCACATAAAAAACTGCGCCGTGATCTTTTATCTAAAAAAAAATGGAATAGAGATACATTATAAAAACATTTAACTGACAAAGAAAAAGAATATAGCCGAATCGTTAAATTGAATTAAAAAAATCATGACATGCTACTTAAAAAGCGGATTTTTTCGAATTTAGCTCGTAAAAAATGAGACAGAAAAAAAAAGAATGCGAGTGCGAGTGAAATGGAGAACGACATATTTCCTAGTTTTTCTCGAAAAGTAAGCAATTTAGAGCAACGGTATAAAAACATTTTTTATGAATTTTACCTTTTACTAGGGCTTGGTGTAAAAAAAAATTTGAAAAATTGCTTAATTCTGGCAAAAAACTCATTTTGTTGACAAAAAACGCCCGGAAAACCTACTTCTGGGCATCCGACGTGTCTGGCTAACGAACTCATCCAACGATTTGGAAAATCGAATTCGCACACAAAATTTCATAAGCATTAAACGTTTCGTTCGAGAGTTATCGCGCGGATACATATATATATATATATATATATATATATATATATATATATATATATATATATATATATATATATATAAATTTTAGTGAATATCATTTTCGTATTCTAGGGACCTCAAAACATATTTCTGATATGGTCTCGGGCTTAGGTCGCACCATGACACCTGGCGTAAAAGCTGAATTTCCAGTTTTGGAAATTCGCTAAAATTAATAAAAAATGTAATTTTTCAGCTATAAATTACGTCAGCAGAAATGGGCTGTGACGTTGCTTTCTCTTATATTTCAACACTGTCGCCACTAGGGTCGCTACTTAAATTCCGGTTAGCCAACATAACTATGGAAATTAATTTGAATTTGATTAATTTTTTTAAAAATCAACAATTTCTTTTCCTAGTTATAAGAAAAATAAACAGATTTTTTTCTTAGTTACAGGACACCTGTTGCTATCTAGAGAAACTGACGTAATTGAAGCTAATGAACGTTTTCGCGCAAATTTTGAGAACAAATATTAAATTAATTTTTTTTAACGATTTTCGGCATTATTTTTAAAAATTAAAATTATATATATGCATAATACATAAATATGCGTATTTTAAAATAGTTTCCCAAAATTAGTCAAAATCCCCATTTGTGAAAAATGGTGTTCGCTTTTTTTTGAACAATTTGGTACATATTACACAACATGGTAAAAAAACAATATCTATTTTTATTTTTCTTTATTTATATTTTAAAAAATTTTTTACCATACAGGGCGTAAATAACTTTAGTTTAGTCAGAGGCGTATTCAGTGAAATTTATATTAAACGACGAGCTGGCTGGGATGCGATTTTTTCAGATAGCGAATTCCAAAAAAAAATTTACGTCTTCGGCAATTATACAACGAGATATATATATATATATATATATATATATATATATATATATATATATATATATATATATATATATATATATATATATAAATATGCATACGGTGAACCGCAACGACTGCCCCAAATTGAAAGTGTTCATAGGCCATGAAAAACTGAACAAAATATCCTAATACGATTTTTTTCTATAGTGTCTAGTATTCGAAAAAATTAATTTTAAAAATTCGAAACCACTGGTTTAGAATCGCTGACATACTGCACTTATATTTGAAATTTACCACACATACACACACACTTTTTGCGCGGAGCATGTGCTGTATGTATTTACGGTATTACCGTGTGACGTTTTCTAGTGATACGTATACGTACCTATTCCTGTGTTTTTAATATAATTATGGTAATGACGCACATTAAAAGTTTAGTCCTGTTTTTGGGTTTTTGGGTTAGATTTTTCATTTTAAATTTTTTGTTTTGTGTAATATTAATTATTTTTTGTTATTATCCATCGTTAGTTTTATTATTTTGTGCTTCTATGATATAATATTTGTGTTTTTGTTGTAATTTATAAGTGTTAAGCATTTAGATTCTTAATGTGTTTGTGAGTAGCTTTTCTATTTTAGTTTTTAGTGTAATTTTTAATTTTAACTTGAAGTTTAATTACATTGCATATTATTTAATACTTGATTTTTACTACTGAGTGCGTGAAAATGTTAGCTATATGATACAACATTACTGATGAGTGATGACCAAGTGGCTGCCAAAATTTTTTAAGAAGTTATTTTCTCTGACATTATACATCCTAGCTGCAAGGTATATTAAGGTTTCTTGTTTAGTTTGTCATGAATTATTACTTAGTGTAATCTGGGGCAGGTTTCACGATTCACGCTATATATATGTATATATGTGTCCACGCGATAACTCTCGAACGAAGTATCCAATAGCTACGAAATTTAGTGAAAACATTGGAAGTCCCAAACCCTTGGATGAGTTCTTCAGCCAGACACGTCGGATGCCAAGAACATGGTTTTGGTTCCTGCAAAAAATTAGTTTTTTGACAAAATTTCCACTTATTCAAAAATTTTTGCGAAATTTTTTTACACCATTTGAAAGAGGAGAAAAAATTACATAAAAAGGTCTTTAAACTATTATTCTATGTCAACTGGTTTCCGAGAAAAATTAATTTTTATAAACGGAAATTCGCTATGTTATGCAGGATGCTGCGACATGGGTATTTTTCTTTTGGGCATAATTCCGATAAATGTGCACCAATTTGGATAATCTTTTTGCTTTTTTTGCTTGAAAAAATTTTCTTCCGAGATAATCCCATATAAGTTTGATACGAATCTGACCATGCACTTCAAAGACATATCATAGAAATCTTTAATAAAACCAAGACCACTCAATGAGGAAAAATAAACTTTAAAACAAACTTAATCAAAAAAAAAATTGAAAACGATTTTTTTAAAATAAACACAATTTAACCTCCTTCCCTTAACCTAATATCGGCAGTGATTTTTCTCGCCCCCTTAACATAGTGTCTAAATAAAAGCTAAGAAGAGGGGACCAACTATAAAATTACCAAACATTATTAATAGTTCTAAATGATAAAAGAACTTACAGCTTTAAGTTCGAATATTAAGGAAAATTTATTAAAAAATTTCATTTCAAAAAAGAGAACAAAAGTGAACAATTTTCTATAAAAAAAGAAAAAGAAAGATCGGAATCAAAAAAGGAACATGTTCTCTTTAAAAGAGATGTTCTGGCAACCCTAATTATTGCAGGACATAATTTGTATACGTACATATTTTGAAAATAAAGCAAATACCACTTTTCTTCTTTCAAAATTTTGCAGTTTCTTCTCAAAAAAGTAAAAGTTTATTGTCAATATTATATTTTTACAACAATTATTTGAAAACACAACTACGGATACCATCCATAACTATATATTACAGAACACTATTAAGGTCGAGACTTGGTCGTAACTGGTTGCTTCAATTACACATTTATATTATTAGTCTAAATAATATATAATATGTTCACTGGTCTGTGGTTTGAAATTATTTATTTTTCTAATAATAGTATGCAAGTACAATATAATGTAGTGGTCTGTATAAAATAAGGGGAAGTTATTTTGTACCAACCGATATAAGCGTTATATCGGATCACCAGGGCCGTCAGTAAAATTTTTTTAAGGGGGTACAGAAACATAATATGCGAACATATACGCATTTCATTATTGATATACACACGCATATACATTTACTTAAATGCATGTTTACAAGAACACACGTCTTCAGCTAAATACATACATATACACAACTGTTGTACATTGTAGTTTTAAGTATATTAGAAAAAAAATGCATAAACTGCAAAATTTGACAACAATTTTAGAATACTCTTTTTAGAAACCAGTCAAAATATTAAAAAACCGACTTCACTATTAGTTAGCAATTGAAAAATAGACCAAACAGTGGAATTTAATAATAGTTTTAGAATATTCTATTCGTAAACTAGGAAAAATATCGGAAAACTAACTTTTACTATGGGATTTGCCATTAAAGAAATGGTTGAATAGTGGAATTTGAACAAAGTTCTAGATCATTCTATTCAAAATCTAGAATAGATATCAAGAAATAAACTTTACCATCAGACAGGTCAACAAAGAAAATGCTAAATAACGGAATTTGAGAAATGTTCTGGAATATTCTATTCGGAAACTAACAAAAATATTGAGAAAGTAACTTCATCAGTAGATTGGTCCTTGGCAAAAAAGGTTAAATAATGGTGCTATACAAAAGTTTTGGTTATAAATTTACGCCAACGTATACAATTGCAAAAAAGTATAATATTTACATTTTCCTTAAATAAAGTATCTTAACTCTTGTTTAATTTCGCTATTTAATCTTTTATTTAATAATTAGATGAGTGATAAAATCGTTTTTTTGATATTTCTGCTGATTCTCGAATAGGAAGTTCTAGAATATTGTTCAATTTTTGTTATTTAGGCTTTCATTCGACGACAAATCTGATGGTGAAATCAGTTTTCCGATATTTTTACTAGTTGTCGAATAGAACATTCTAGAACATTGTTCAATTTTTCTTATTTAAGCTTTTATTTGATGAACAATTCGATGGTGAAGTCAGTTTCCCGATATCTTTGCTAGTTCTCGAATAGAACATTCTAGAACATTGCTAAATTTTTGTTATTTATGCTTTTATTCGAAGACCAATTCGATGGTGGAGTTAGTTTCCTGATATCTTTGCTAGTTCTCGAATAGAACATTCTAGAACATTGCTAAATTTTTGTTATTTATGCTTTTATTCGAAGACCAGTTCGATAGTGAAGTTAGTTGCCCGATATCTTTACTAGATCCCAAACAGAACTTTCTAAAACTTTTGCTGAGTTCCGCTGTTTAGTCCCTTCTTTGGTAGACTATCAAATGATAAAGTAGGTTTTTCGATATCTTTGCTATTTTCCGAATAGAATATTCTGGAACTTTCATCAAAATTTGTTATCTGGCTTTTTTCCATAACCAATCAAATCATGAAATCGATGTGTACTCGTATATGCACACATATGTGTCTACGTATGCATATACGTGAAATAATATGTACAGTCAGCCACACTCGTATTCGAACAGCAGCATATTTACTCGTATGACAAAATTTAAACCGAATGGATTCCCATAATTTTAAACTTTTTTATTTATAATATTAATAATTGGAATCTTCTATTTCCTATGCGCTAAAAATTTTCATTAATAGTTTTTAAAAAAAAATTCTCTAAGAAAAATGTTATGCATGCAATTTGTATCAACATGTCCAACGCCACATTCGTATTCGAACACCTTACAATTTGATATATATTTTTATATGTTTCAAAAATGAATTACTTTATTTTCAAATTTAGAAGTATATTTACGTAGGTAAGTACCTTTATTTTAAATAAACATAAAATTTAATAATCCTTAAGGTCAATTTTTTTATATATTTATTGGAAAATTAAAGGAATTTTAATAGAGTCCAAGAAATCGATTATTGATCTATGCTACCAAAATAAATTCTACGGAAAGGGCTTAAATTGTAAGTAGGCGACTATTTAACACTTAATATGTCATAAAGAACTACAGACAGGATAATAAACTAGAAAATAACTCTTGAAATATGGATAAAAAATTCTACATCTTGTTCTAAATTGTCATTTTTGAATGAATAAATTAACAAAATTTCACCAAAGAACCCTAAAATGGCCAGAATAATATCGCGATATATACCGTGGGAAAAAATGTATGTAAATAACAGATATAAACAAAGATAGATAGATTGTTCTGGAAATTACGTAAATAAGGATTCCGAATCTCGATGTAACAAAATATTCACAGAGAAACGTAAAATTAAGATTTTCATCATTGACCTTGTCCTTAAATCCTTGTTTTCGTACATTTTAGAGCAATGTAAGTAGTGATGAGCAAAATTAGTCTTGGTCTTGCAATCTTGTCTTGGTCTTGCATTTTTTGCAAGACCAAGACCAAGACCAAGACTGCATTTTGCAAGACCAAGACCAAGACCAAGACTATAAGTATGGCTGCAAGACCAATACCAAGACTCAAGTGAGCAAGGCCAAGACTATAGCAAGAAAAAAGCAAGACTCTTGCTAAATTATTTAAATAGTTTAAAAGTATAATTAATACCGTAAAGAGAGAAAATTCTGATTTTAGAAGGAAAAAATTCGCTGATAAAAAAATGCAAGAAAGTGCAAGATTTTTAGCAATACCAAGACCAAGACCAATACCAAGACTGCATTTTGCAAGACCAAGACCAAGACCAAGACTCAAACTGCTCTAGCAAGACCAAGACCAAGATTCTTAATGCAAGAACAAGACCAAGACCAAGACTGCCAAGTCTTGGTCTTGGTCTTGCATTTGCTCATCACTAAATGTAAGTTTCATTATTTATTTATGTTACTTACCACGTACATTCCCACGGTATATATCACGTCTTTCAATAACGCGAGAAATTCTTCCAGCACAAAAATACTTTGCTAAGTAATCCTTTCACTTAATCCTGACCATTTTATTACTTTTTTATGGATTTTTGTTAATTTATTCATTCAAAAATGATAATTTAGAACAAGATGTAGTATTTTTGTACATGTTGATACAAATTGCATGCATAACATTTTTCTTAGAGAATTTTTTTTTAAAAACTATTAATGAAATTTTTTTAGCTTATATAGGAAGTAGAGGATCCAAATATTAATGCTATAAACAAAAAAGTTCAAATTTGTGGGAAATTATGGGAATCCATTCGGTTTAAATTTTGTCATATGAGTAAATATGCTGCTGTTCGAATACGAGTGTGGCTGACTGTACGTCTGTGTCTATATTGGTGTAATTGTTTGTTGGTGTTGATAAATTTACTGTAAAAGTTCACAGGAATCTGAATATTTTTGAACAAGTTTATACATAGTTATAAATGTGTATATATTTACACTGATTATATTTATTTGTGTATAAGTACCTATGGCTATGTGTGAATGCTATACGTGTGTATGTGAGAAATGGTGGGAACTTCTCAGACGCTCACATAAATTTGCGACGCCCCTGAATTGACGATTATGTATATCTTGACACAAATACAATCTCACGTCTTCAAATCTGTGAGAGGGGGACCCCACCACTCGCTACGTTATATTGGAGTACGTTATATTGGAGTTCCTATGTAAGAATAGTAAATTTTAAAATAAAAAAATTTATTGTTATTACAGATGTAACAAAACAAGTAACAAGTAATTTACAAAATGTTATTATTGTTACTCTTATTTATAAAATAGGAATTTTAAGTTTTTGGGAAGAAAAAACGATCTCCAAAAGTCCTTTCAATTCACTTTTTAAGATCCTTTTCTAATATTTAAACAATAAAAATATAAAGGGTATAGCCGGATAAGTATAGGTGGATCAGCCCCGGAAGCGAATTATTTTAATAACTGTATTAACGGTATGGTAAGGCTGTAAATAATTGATATCTACAATTTTGGCGGCCAAAACTGAGTAGTTATGGCGATAACTAAAAAAATTTTAAAAATTACAAAAATTTTTTCTTGGTAACTACTCAACATTGGAAAATAATTCCAAATCCCCATGGAGTCAAACACTATTAAGAATATTATACATATTTATTATCGTACCAGTTCTCGTTATTAAGGATAATAACAAAGATAATATACGATCCAATGTTATTTTTATAGGGTTCCAATTGAGTAACCACTTCAAAAAAAATTCAGTAACTTTGTCTTAATGTACTTAATTACTGCACCAAGTCTCATCAAAATTAAAGGGGTACAACATGATAAAAAAAATATTTTTCATTTCTAATCTGCTGAACCGCCCCTCCAGAGGGTCCAACCCTGGAATTATATACATCAGTCGAAAGTATTTTAAAAATAAAGTGTTGTGTCTCGTAAAATGTTTTTTCCTGTCTCCTACAGTTTTCGAGATAATCAAGAATAATCGAAAGAGCAATATTAAGATATACGCTATCTGCCCCTGATAGAAAATCCCAATAGTAACTATACTGTCGTTTATGTGACACTGCAAGTACTTCATGTGTATAACTTTCCTAGATCAAAACAAAACCGTTGTGGAAATATAACATAAAATTGACAAAAAATGTGCTGTAATAGGATTTTTTAACATGTAGAATATTAAAGTCCAATAAGCTTTATATTCTACATATTAAAAAAGCCTACTACACCACATTTTTTGACAATTTTCTATTATATTTCTACAATGGTTTTGTTTTGATCTAGGAAAATTATACATATGAAGTACCTGCAGAGTCACATAAACGACAATACAGTTACTATTGAGACTTTCTATTAGGGGCAGATAGCCTATAATTATCTTAATATACCTCTTTCGATTATTCTTGATTATCTCGAAAACTACAGGAGATAGAAAAAAAACACTTTATGAGACTCAACACTTTATTTTTAAAGTACCTTCGATTAGTGTATATAACTCCAGGGTCGGACCCACTGGAGTGGCGGTTCAGCAGATTGGAAATGAAAAATATTTTTTATCATGTTGTACCCCTTGAATTTTGATGAGACTTGGTGCAGTAATTAAGTGTATTAAGGCACAGTTACTGAATTTTTTTTGAATTGGTCACTCAATTGGAACCCTATAAAAATAACATTGGATCGGATATTATCCTTGTTATTATACTGAACAACGAGGACTGATACGATAATAAATATGTCTAACATTCTTGAGAGTGTTTGCCTTCATGTGGATTTGGAATTATTTTCCTACGTTGAGTAGTTACCAAGGAAACAATTTTTGTAATTTATGTAATTTTTAAATTTTTTTTAGTTATCTCCATAACTACTCAGTTTTGGGCGCCAAAATTGTAGATATTAATTACTTACAGCCTCACCACATCGTTAATACAGTTATTAAAATAATTCGCTTCCGGGGCCGATTCACCTATACTTACCGGCTATACCCTTTCAATCAGATTTAGATATCTTAAAATATCGGAGATGAAGGGAAATTCGACTTCAGTGATGGGTCTCTGCTGCTCGCGGCTTTATTTTTAATTTAACCCTAACAGAACTGTCTATCAATTAATTCTTTAAGCTACTTATGAAAATTATCAAACAAAATTGAATTAAACTAATTAGCATATTGACATGATTTACTTTTCACGGAACTCTCTACTAAATGAATTTTAGTTAGATAAAAATTAAAATTGACATAGTGTTTGAAAAATTACCAAACTGGATCGGCTGGGACTCGAACCCGGATCTCTTGGTTACCAGCCAAGCGCCTTACCAACTAGGCCACCGATCACTTGTTCGAGTGCCACTCCAATTCAGTAATCAATCAAACACAACCTCTCTCTAATGCGAGACGCAGTTTTTTGTACTTTTAATTTCAAATGTTATCGAGTGCCTGTGAAACATTATTAGTGTATGGCGGCTTTTTATCCGTATTTAAACATACACCAATATTCATATGTTCACTCAATGTTCAGCTTTGGCTGATACTTGAACACTCGATGTACTTTGGCAAATGGCCAATTCATTATGTTAATTAAAATTGACATAGTGTTTGAAAAATTACCAAACTGGATCGGCTGGGACTCGAACCCGGATCTCTTGGTTACCAGCCAAGCGCCTTACCAACTAGGCCACCGATCACTTGTTCGAGTGCCACTCCAATTCAGTAATCAATCAAACACAACCTCTCTCTAATGCGAGACGCAGTTTTTTGTACTTTTAATTTCAAATGTTATCGAGTGCCTGTGAAACATTCTTGAGAGTGTTTGCCTTCATGTGGATTTGGAATTATTTTCCTACGTTGAGTAGTTACCAAGGAAACAATTTTTGTAATTTATGTAATTTTTAAATTTTTTTTAGTTATCTCCATAACTACTCAGTTTTGGGCGCCAAAATTGTAGATATTAATTACTTACAGCCTCACCACATCGTTAATACAGTTATTAAAATAATTCGCTTCCGGGGCCGATTCACCTATACTTACCGGCTATACCCTTTCAATCAGATTTAGATATCTTAAAATATCGGAGATGAAGGGAAATTCGACTTCAGTGATGGGTCTCTGCTGCTCGCGGCTTTATTTTTAATTTAACCCTAACAGAACTGTCTATCAATTAATTCTTTAAGCTACTTATGAAAATTATCAAACAAAATTGAATTAAACTAATTAGCATATTGACATGATTTACTTTTCACGGAACTCTCTACTAAATGAATTTTAGTTAGATAAAAATGTTTCACAAATTGTTCATATTCATAAAGTAGTATTACGTAATTAGGGCTTCAGTCATTTCAGCTGAACATAAATCTGATTGTTAATTAATGGAGCGCGACAATTCTCATTCGTAATCAGTTCTACAAGGCACCGCATATTGTTAATCCTCTAAATATGGATAGAGTACGTTTTTACCTATTATACGATATACGTACAAGCGATAATACCCAGTAGAGCACTGATTTAAAGGTAGTGCGATATAGTTTTAGGTATTTAATTAAAACTTTATGTAAGTATACGTATTTGGCAATTAAATTTTATAAAAAAATTTTAATCCTCTTATTTTTACTTCCATAGTTTTTTTTTTTTTTTTTTTAAATAGTGTCTAGTTTTCTAATAATAAGAAATTAATTCATTGAATCATATTCTAAAAAAATTCTCATTTTGCTTAAATAATATCTTAACGTACTTATTTTTCTTATTTTGCTCAACTGATTTACTTAAAAATCTTATTTTGCTTTCTTATTTTTCTCAACTAATTTCATTTGCTAATGCATGTTTTACTTACTTGCTTAAAATACTTTTCGTACTTACGTACCTACTTACATTTTTTTAAAGTCTCCGTTAAAATGCATTCACTATTGACAAATGATTTTATAAAGATTCATTCTTTTGTCGGTGTAACGTAAAAGCCCCTATACCGGAACACTATTTTTAGGTGTCTCATTAAACTGGCTTATAAAAATTAATAAATAAATTAAACACCCATTTTTTTTCTTAATAAGCATGAAAGAAAGTGTTTTTAATCCAATTAATATGTTTTTAAAAAAATACAACCCAAAAATTTTTATTTAGTAATGTTTTTCTTTTATAATCCGTGAGCACCCATATCGAAAATCACTAACCCCAATAATTCAGAATGTGTTAGGAAACACGTGGAATATAACACATAGATTGACATCTACTGACACATAGAATGTCAAAGTAGGAAACAGAGAATGGTTGAAATATTCGATCAAAATACTGTATTTTGTACAAATAAGGTTTCGCCATTTAGTGATGTTGTAAAAAACGACACTGGAATTTATTTTATGTAGTTCAGTTTTAACACTAATATGTCAAAATGGCCCCGACTTTTCATTCATATTGGTGACGCAAAGATTACGCGAACACTCCTGGTTTTTTAAATTAGAAGCTGTGTCAAGTAAAAATTTTTGTATACGTTTAATATTAACGAACAAAAATTATTATATATTATTATTAATGAACAAAAATTATGTATAATTATCATTAAAATTCGTCCAGTAGTTTTTGCGTGATGCGTGAACAGACAGACAGACAGACCAACAGACAAAAATTATAAAAATTCGTTAAGTGTTTTTAACACGCACTAAGTAATGCCATCTCAGTGAAAGTGTTAATTTATGATTTTTTGTTAACTCTATAGTTGTTTGTTAACTCTATAGTTGTTAACTCTACAGCCCTCTTGTGTTTATTCAATGTGGATGTACAACTCAATAATTATTTAATCACGTGTTCAATTCAATCACACAACGATATTAATATATCATCTTCGATGACATAAAAAATCGCTGTTTTGATACCTACATCGATAACTATTTACAGTACCTGTACAATTCTCAAAAAATATTCCATGTACAGAAATGGTCTCGTCACAGTTTTATTACATGTATAGATAAAACAATTAACAACAATTAGGTGTTTAGAATACTTAACAAAACTTTATTGACTGACAATTCAAACGGTCGGAACTATTACTGCTTCTTAACTCGAACTATTTTCCGTTGTCCACGTGGTTAATTGTTGTCTCCAAAGGCGTAGGTTCGTGGGGTTGTTATAAATGGTAAAACATTCGTATAATTGTTACAAGATGGAATTAAATATTTGTTTTATTAATTACCAACGCAGCTAGGTGAAATAAGTTTAATTGAGCGTTCTTAGCAAATTCAGTTATCTATACTTTTTCAAATTACTTAGCCTCACGCTTACAGGGACCAAACTGAAATATTTTGAGAAAAAAATGTATGGGTTTTAATCTCAAAATATATATATGTATACACGTAGTACGAATATGGGCATCCTAGATCCACCTCCCCCCTCCCGATTTTTTGAGCGACCTCGGGAGGTGGTAAAACTACCAGGGCGGTTCTAGAAGCCTCCGGCGGTGGGTGGAATAATGTGAGCGAAAATTTTTTGTAACTTAAGTGAACCTAACGGAACATGATCCAACCTAACGGTACCTAAGGATATTTGATCTAACCTAACCTAACCTAACAAAATTTTTTCTAACCTAACCGAACCTAAGAATTGAAAAATTCCCTAACAGATGGCGCAGCCACCTTCGAGCCCCGTAGACACACTACTAGATGTCGCTGCTAGTCTGGATAACAGCGATCCCTGTGTGTAAGTTTGAAAAAATTGTCAACAGATGGCACCGAAAATCCTTTTTGATAGTTAAAAGATGGCGTTGCTAGTCTGAACCACTGGGAACTCTGTATCTTGATTCATAATTCCATGAAAAGATGGCGTTGCTAGTCTGAACCTCCGGGGACTCTATATCTTGATTCATAATTTTATCATATTTTTATGTGAAAACAAGTTTAAACTTGTATAAATTGTCAGCTGACGTCACTAAAGGTATACTGATATTAAATAGCGAAGATTTCTGTCTAATATGCGAAAACGAAGCAGCAGGTTTTAATCTGTGTGGCTACATAAAGTGTAATAACTGACGTCATCATACTCTTTTTTCTGCTAGGGCCGCGACAGAATTTCTTCAATTATAATTTTGTTCGAAACTTTAGTGAAAAAGATTAAATCTTATTGTTGTAAATTTTCAATTGTTGCGTTAAGAATTTATTATTGTCAACAATGGAATCCATTACTGCTGGTGCTTCATCTGGAAACAGAGACTTAATTCAAAAAATGGCGGGAAATTTTATGGACGAATTGAACCATCTTGGTGCTGTTAAACGATGGATTAAACTTTCTGTTATGGAAATTAGAAAAATCTATGAAATTATAAGCGCGAGACAATCGCCATCAAAATTCGATTCATCGAAGATGGAGACAATATTGGAGTTAGAAATTGGATACATTTCGTTACCGACGAGATTCGACAATTTAAATGAGCAGATGCTTTCGTGGCTTCAGAGCAATCCATAACTGGATATCATTAATAATGGGCCAATCGGACTAACTCATAAATTGCAATTCAAAACATTGGATCTTCTTGAAATCGCAATGCAAAACGTTGGATCTTCTTGAAATTTGTAAATTTAAAAAATTGCCATATTTTTGTAAGAAATCTTATTATTGTTTACATGTTAAAAGTGATTATTGTACCTATATTTTTTTAACCATACTTAATAAAAAAATTAAAAAAAAAAACGATATTTTTATTTACATCCATCCCTAAAAAATAAATCAAACTAATTTTTTAATATCATACCCTAAACTTGATTCGAATATAAAAATTCCCCATTAATATATGTATAACTATTTGATATTATTAGCATTGTGTAATTTAAATATATGACTATGAGTAAAAATGTTAGTTTTTATTCATATGCCGATTTTTGCTAGCAAAAAGTAATATGTTTGAAATTAATATCAAATTTTATAGAAAATTTTTCATTTACAATTACGGTACACAACATATATTCTCACATTTTACAAAAATGTATCACTCTGTATATTTTTTATTTTTAATCTGCATATGATAATATTCAATGCTACATATTCTCTGATGAAATTTAATATTACAATTATATTATGTACTCAGCTAAAATCGCTGTTTTTTAATAAAAAATTTTCTTATTAATAATTTTTAAAGGTAATATTGGCGATCTGTTTTGAAACACGTTATTTGTATATTTAAAGTTTCACTAAAATTGTAATTGAAGAAATTCTGTCGTGGCCCTAGCAGAAAAAATAGTATGATGACGTCAGTTATTACACTTTATGTAGCCATATAGGTTAAAACCTGCTGCTTCATTTTCGCATATTACCCCGGGTACACACTGAGATGAACATTGTTAGCTAACACAGTTCGCTAACATTCTTCACTAACATGTTCGTTTGATTTCTGTTGTGCTAACATTTTTAAATAACATTTTTAAATAACATTTTTGTTAAAAAAATGTTATTTAGCGTGTTATTATGTTTCCCATTAACGAGCGGTAAACTTCAAAGAGTTTGAATGTTAGCTAACATTTTTTAATGAAACAAAATATTTGTTTTGTATTTAAAGAAGTTTATTCTTTATTTTCTATGTATTTGTATACTTTTTATTTGCTATAATTTTTATTAAGAGTTTTTATTTTTTAATTTTTTAATTTTTTGATGATTTGCGGTTTAATGAATATTTAAAAATCTTGAATTTGCAAATTATTCTGTAATTCTAAAGCTATACAGCATTATTACAAAACACTTTTTATCCACCATTGACGCTTTTTTTCTTCTTTATTTTGATATCCAAAATAGAGATATCGCTGAGAATTTTTATATCTTGTTCTCATCTACACCCGAAGTTGATTTGCCATTTTCCCCACACTCAATCCTGAGAAAAAAAGTCAAATCTCGATAAGTCTCAGTTCCACTCGATTTATCAGTTTTAATCCAATTCCCAAAGGAACTCGGTTCTTGCTTCGAGTCCCGAAACAAAGTTACATTATCTTTAGTGCCAGTCCCAATCCCGTAAAAATTATATGTTCCCGTTCGTTTCTAAAAAATTCAACCCTTGCTCGTTGGGTTTCCCGGCCGATTGATATGTCCAATGTAAAATCATACTTACAATACCATAACGTCATCATCACTACTTGATATTTTTTTTATATCAGTAATGAATAAAAACATGTAACAACAATAAAATAACAAATGTTCTAAAAAAATTGAAATTTCAGTGTGTACATTTATATTAGCTAACTTTGTTAGTTAACAAATGTTCAGAAACATTGTTCGCTAACAAAAGTTAGCTAACATTCGTGTTAGCTAACAATGTTTGTCTCAGTGTGTACCCGGTATTAGACATAAATCTTCGCTATTTGATATCAGTATACCTTTAGTGACGTCAGCTAACAATTTATACAAGTTTAAGTTAAGTTCAAGTTTACAATAAAATTATGAATCAAGATATAGAGTCCCCGGAGTTTCAGACTAGCAACACCATCTTTTCATGGAATTATGAATCAAGATACAGAGTTCGTAGTGGTTCAGACTAGTAACGTCATCTTTTAACTATCAAAAAGGATTTTCGGTGCCATCTGTTGACATTTTTTTCAAGCTTACACACAGGGATCGCTATTATCCAGACTAGCAGCGACATCTAGTAGTGAATCTACGGGGCTCGAAGGTGGCTGCGCCATCTGTTAGGGAATTTTTCAATTCTTAGGTTCGGTTAAGTTAGAAAAAATTTTGTTAGGTTAGGTTAGGTTAAAAAAAATTGTTAGGTTAGGTTAAAAAAATTTTGAGAGGTTAGGTTAGGTTAGTAGAAATTTTGTTAGGTTAGGTTAGGTTAGGTTAGATCAAATTTCCTTAGGTACCGTTAGGTTGGATCATGTTCCGTTAGGTTCACTTAGGTTACAAAAAATTTTCGCTCACATTATCCCACCCACCGCCGGAGGCTTCTAGAACCGCCCCGGTAGTCTTACCACCTCCCGAGGTCGCACAAAGAATCGGGAGGTGGGGAGGTGGGTCTAGAATGCCCATATTCGTACTGCCTGTATACATATACATATTTTGAGATTAAAACCCATACATTTTTTTCTCAAAATTTTTCAGTTTTGTCCCTGTAACCGTGAGACCAAGTGACAGGAAGGCGTGTGGTGACTAACTATGTTTGAAAGACTTTTTTAAACTGAGTCACAGAATAGACATAAATCATATATCAAAAATAAATATTTTTATTTTTATTTTATATGGTTAAGAAAGTTTTTATTTAACATTGTTCATTTTAGTTTGAAATTGGTCTTACAAACAGAAATTATTAGCTCTGTTCCCGTATGGTAGTTACAGAAAATTTTCTACATTTAATTTATAGTCAGATAGCTAGCCATTGACCTAGGAGTAGTGTTAGTAACAGGAAATTTAGTAGTTTTAATAATACAAAGGTAGTATAGGTAGTTTTAATAACAGAAAATTTTAAATAATGCATTTTGATTTCTTGTAGTAGGGGAATAGACTCGATGTTATTATGGTTGTAATAATTTGAAATATAACGTTTTTGACAAGATTTGTTACATGCAAATATCAGCTTTTAAAAATATTTCAGGTAATATACATTTATATATATATATATATATATATATATATATATATATATATATATATATATATATATATACATATTATATAAGTTATTAATATATAAGTTATAATTTATTAGAAGTAAAACAAAATCAATTTATTAGAAGTAAGACAAAACCTCGTATAGTTTGTGTAAAATTATTTTTTGAAATAGTAACATTTTTATCAGCATACCCTCGTACTTGACCAAGATACAACTATCTGACACTAGAGTTCGCAGGTGCTGTACACCACAAATCCAATAGTACGTAGTGGTCGGTGCAAATTTAAGGGGAAGTACGTAAAATCGGAAGATCAGGAGCGTCGGTAAACTTTTATTTAAGGGGTTGGTAAATATTATTTATTATGTAAACAATTACATATTATATATAATTAAGTACAGTACGCTTCAAAAAGTGATTGGACACTCTCACCCAGGGGAGAGGATGCCCACACTTTTGATGCCGCACTGTACTTAATGTTGTGGTACACTGCCGTGTCAAAAGTGTGGGCACCCCCGGGTGAGAGTGTTCGATCACTTTTTGAAGCATACTGTACTTATTTTGTGGACGTACAAATCTTGACATTTGACTCCAACACGCGCTCGCTTAAATAAGTACAGTATGCTTCAAAAAGTGATCGAACACTCTCACCCGGGGGGTACCCACACTTTTGACACGGCAGTGTACCACAACATTAAGTACAGTGCGGCGTCAAAAGTGTG
Organism: Brachynemurus nebulosus; assembly: GCA_035578155.1. Taxonomy (NCBI): domain Eukaryota; kingdom Metazoa; phylum Arthropoda; class Insecta; order Neuroptera; family Myrmeleontidae; genus Brachynemurus; species Brachynemurus nebulosus. Next base: position 4,095,806 of record JAPWDM010000002.1, on the reverse strand, counting down.
GGCACCCTCTCCCCTGGGTGAGAGTGTTCGATCACTTTTTGAAGCGTACTGTACTTATTTATATATAATATGTATTTGTTTATATAATAAATAATATTTACCAACCCCTCAAATAAAAGTTTACCGACGCTCCTGATCTTCCGATTTTACGTACTTCCCCTTAATTTTTACACAAACTAGTATACCATATACCATGTTTTGTTAAAAAACTAAATTTTAATTCGAGTTTAAGCGTAGCAAATTTGAAAAATGTAGTTTCGAGAAAAACGCGTTTAAAATTTAAGTTACTGGTTAGACTATCGGAATATGCAAAAAAAATCGTTTTATTTCACAAACTCGTATAGTTATTTATAATATAAATTTTTGGTCATTTTACGTACATGATTTTATTTACATACAAAGGTTATATCTGTACTCCATAGAAATACACATATATATAAATCATATTTAAACCAAATGAAAAGATGATTTAGCTCTTATAATCTCTTAACTGGACTAATAAAAATTATTTGTATAGTTTTATTGTGCTAACTTCGAAAATTAACTGGAAAATGTTGAAATTTATAAGGCATGTGTTTTTATAAATAAGCATTGATCAAACGCAAAAGAGACACAGTCAGCAAAAAATGTTTAATATATATATATATATATATATATATATATATATATATATATATATATATATATATATATGTATTTTTTTAATTAAGTAAAGAAACATTAAAAGCGAGGTGAATTTAAATTGGAAAACAATCATTTTATTAATAATAATTTTTGTTATAAGACGTTTCTTTCAGAAATAACTTCATTAATATGTAAATGTCAAAACTGTTTTTTTATTGGATCGTGTTCCGGTATAGGGGATTTTACGTTACATAAAAAAAAAAAGATTCAAGAGAAAAAGCAAATAAAATTAAACTCTCTTGTAACAAAAGGATTCATTGTCACATGTAATTAGGTATTTAATTCAATCAGTTTTTAATTTATTATAGTAAGGACATTTTGATTTACCAGATATTTAATATATGTAATGGTATTTAGAATTTACTTTTTTTTTTTTTAAATAAAAATAAATACCTAAAAGTATCTTATTATCAAAATCAATTGTTGTGAACTTTACATTGTTCAAATTTATTTATACTGGAGTGTATAAGACAAGTAAAGTAAAATTAATTTAAAAAACTGCATTTTTTTTATTTTTAAGATATCTGGTAACTGTGAACAAAAAGTAAAAAAATATTCTAATAAATTAAATAGTTAAGTGGTACGTAGATCATTCACTAGGCAAAAATTTATAGTTAAAAAGTTCTACAATTTAATGAATTATGATGTTATTTGAATTTACTAGGATATTTTTTTTACTATACCTACAAAAAAATTTACTGATTTCAAATTTTGCAATATAAGATTTTAAATATTGTTACGTTCTACGCGTCAGTTACGTTAAACAAAATAGTTCTTTTACACAAAACATTACTTATTGTTTTTAAAACCACAATAATTATCATTTTACTAAATTGTATTACTTGTCAAAAAACCAATCGAAATTCTATTAAATAATGTTTCAGAAAGAAATCGGTAGTTAACATATGAAAATCGAGATAATGCATATTATTTGATAATCACTGTTTCTATGGTAAAAAATATTCATGATCAATGTAATAAGATTAATAAAACAAATTAAATTGTACTTTTTAATATAAGGATATCCTTAATATAAACACTGATAAAGAATAAATTCTTAAAATAAAAAATTTATTCTTTTTCCATATATCGCAAAATTTGATCGTACCTCTCTTTAACACTTGGAGAATTTGTTTGGTTTTTTTTAAATTTTGAATTTTCTATTCTGCAATAATTATGCAGTCCAATTAAACAAACAACTTCAACAGTCGCTTTTTTAATGTAGGAGAAATGACTGATACAAGTGATCCATAAAAAGTCAGCATTCTCTTGAATAATAGAAGACAGTTGTTTCCTTACATTCTCTTTATGTTGGATTGTTTTTAAGTTACAATCCAACATATCTAATAGATGACCGACCGTAGTAACTAAATTTTCCGAAGGGAAAAAATCGTTACTACTTCGATCATCTATGAAAAATATACTCATGTCACTTATACAATAACTACCACTTAATATTTCCTTGCATTCTCCGCAATTATTATTCAAGAGATGCCTGCTAATGAAACTACTAATATGAACAACTGAAATTTTATTAAAATCACCACGTTTTACAGCCTTCGCTGTACTACGCACTAATTCTAACATATTTTCTTCTAAATTCATATTAGCACCATTAACATTTTCTAGGTCATTCGTATTAGACACTAAATCTACATTAAGAAATGTCTGTAGGCAATCTAAAATGCTCCCATCATCAAGTTCCCAGTTACCTTTGAAGGTACCCCTTATTAAACCGCTGACAATTTGAGTTTTTAGAAAGCCCACAAATTGCGATACTGTTGGGTTGGTGTTGTTACCACACCCTGAAATGATTGATCCAAACAAATTCTCCAAAGCCTCCTGATTTAAATCCCGGGTACGGAGATATGGAAATCCCTTCATTTTCGAAAGCGTTCTCCAGATTCCAGTGACCGCCTTGATCGTCCTTATCCATCCATCCTGAGACTTAGGACGGATGAACAAGGATGGATATTCAACAACATGGTCACTTGCAACTTTGACAAATTTCCATTCATTAATGGTTTCCACCATTCTTTGCCAAAATTCCAAATGACCAGAAGTACTAGTAAGTCGCCCACAGAGTGGTTTTCTTACTGGAGGAAACTCCATACCCCCGTTTAGGCTATCAAATAACTCGTCCACTTGGCTGCAGAACACCACAGTGGCTGTCGCTTGAAATGGTAAGACGTCTGAAATAAAGAAATAAAATAGTTAATTAAAAAAATAAAAAAACCCGACTGCATAAAGAGTAAACTAAAACGGTGAAAAGAAGATGAAAGAGAGAAAAAGAAAAATGAATAAAAAACTAAAGCAGTCGGAGACATCACACATTTCTGTTTTATTTAGTACAATAAGTATGCCTCCGACTGCTTTAGTTTTTTATTCATTTTTCTTTTTCTCTCTTTCATCTTGTTTTCACCGTTTTAGTTTACTTTTTACGCAGTCGGGATTTTTTATTTTTTTAATTAACTATTTTATTTAGGTCTTTTTAGTGTTTTTTAATTATTTAGAAGAAAAAATATATAGGTAAGCATACGAAATTACAGCGGCTGGTAGCCAAAATTACCACGAATTTGACAAAAAAAAAAAATTATAATAGTTTTTTGTCCATGACTTCCTCCGCGTCAACTCGTTGCAGATTTACTAGTTGTACACACTATATCGTTATCAACTCCACCTACCCAGACGAATTCGTAGAGAAAAGTTAGCTTTAATATAAATTTTCATCCCTTATTTTGCCGCCTTAGGGGATGAATTTTCAAAAAGCTACTCTTCGTGCTCACTTAAGTTACTAAAGAAATTTCTGTACAAAATTTCACGTTCTCAAATCCAACGATTATTTATATAATTTTTCATCCTCTATTTTACTCCCCTGAGGACAGATCTTCAAAAGTCCCTTCTTAGTGCTCACCTACGTTATATAAGAAACCCCTGTGTAAAATTTCACATTTCTAGGCTCAACAGTTTTCTATAAAAATTTTCATCCCCTATTTTAACCCGTTAGGGGACGAATTTTCAAAAATTCACTATTGGTGTTTGCTAAGTTACTACAAAAACCTTTGTACAAAATTTTACGTTAATAAACCTAGCGATTTTCTGTATAAATTTTCGTCCCCTATTTTAACCCCTTAGGAAACGAAATTCTAAAAATCTACTCTTGATGCTTGCTTGCGTTACTAAAGGAACCTTTGTACAAAATTTTACGTTTCTAAACCCAGCGGTTTTCTATATAAATTTTCATCCCCTATTTTACACCCTTAATGGATAAATTTTTACAAAAATTCTCCCTCTTAATACTCATCTACATTATTAAAGGACCCCTGTGGCCCTATGCAAAATTTTAACTTTCATAAATTTTCATCCTCAAATTTATACCCTTAGGGGATGAATTTCCAATAATCTTTTCTTAATACTTCCCTACGTTACATTAAAAACTCGTTTACAAAATTTCATGTTTCTAGACCCCATGGTTTACTATGTAAATTTTGCATCCTCTATTTAGGGAATGAATTTTGAAATTTCATGTAGCCTATAGCAATCCCCAGATTAAGACGAATCCAGCGACACCTTCTTTACCAAAATCCGTCAAGCCGTTTAGGCTGCAGGCTGCGCCAAAGAAACATAATTAGAGGATACATAGAAACTTTCGAAAAACATTAGGTACCCTGCTTCTGATGCAGTCGGGTAAAAACATAAAAATTAGTGCTTTTATAATGTGAGTATAAGTAGTTTAATTGTTATTTTATCATTCAAGTGTGTAAGATTACAGAGAGTCGCTTAATTTGTACGATTTAACTTAAAATATTTAATGAAATATTTGTTGTAGATAGAAAAAAAACGCCGTGAGCAGCGGAGCTCCATCACGGAAGTCGAATTTTTCCTTTCATCTTCGGTATTGAGTGTCTACAAGCGAAATGAGGGGGGTGGGGGATGGGGGGAATAACTGCTATCGGCACAAAATTGAAATTTACTGAGATTCAGCCCTTAAAAACTTAAAACCTTTTTTTAACGCCCCGATCAACCGGACACTCATCATCAGTTTTGAAACCACCAAAATGACAAATCGCTTGTGGACTTTCAATTACATTTCGCTTGTAGACACTCAATACCGAAAATGAAAGGAAAAATTCGACTTCCGTGATGGGGCTCCGCTGCTCACGGAGTTTTATTTTATACGCAGTACCTGGATCATAAAAACTAATACGCTAGTTGCAATTAAATTGTACCGACACCCGTTTCCAAAGTCTTGAAAGCCGTCGATAGTGTCGTTGACGGTATTATATTGCAAATGTTGCCGTATCGACATTTCGTCAAATAACAAGCAGCAGACTTTGTCCTCTTTTTTCAGGTGGGATATAGCTTTGGACAACTGGTTTAGAAAATCACGATTTATGCCAGGGGAAAATGGGATATTTTTTAGGTATGACTGAAGAGTTTTAGGGGAAGGGAAAAGTAAAAATTTTCTTAGAAGGGCATAGGACTTGGGGGATTTTTTAAAGAGGGCCAAAGCTGCTGCTTTATTAGACGCATTCCATCTTCTACCATGAATGTTTCGCTTGGCATTTTTTAGTTGAGACAGAATGAGGTGACGCGCTATTGGGAACAAGCCACTAAACAAGTTTTCTACCACGGGATTTTCATCGATTCTCAGTAAACTTCTTATTTTTTTGTTCTTTTGGCTGACAATTGTCCTCACTCTGCGTAATTTTTCTTTTGCCTTTGTCAACTCACTTTTTATTTTCCTACTCTTTTTAGCAAGAAAATTATCAGGGTGACTCAATGTATTAGGGATGGTTTGGAAACGGTTACTGGACGTAACACCAGTGGATATATTTGGAGTAGGATCACCCGGTATATTAGGAAATGTTGTATCAGAAGAGATGGGAATAGCGTCAAAAGAATTCGAAGTGCTAGGGATAGGACTGGATGTATTTGAATGTATTGTAATCACTGCGGGAATTGAATCTGAAGTGCTGGGATTTGGGTTCGAGGTTCTAGAGGGGGTGCTACTGTTAGCAATAACAGGAATAGGGTTAATAGGTGGATCATCCGAAACAGGATTGATAAGAAGAGAAGGTACGGCCCATGGATATAATGTCCGGGTAACGATGGAATTATACATTGAGTCGACAAAGTGCAGTTGACAAAGGAAAAAGTTGTTTAAAGCAAATTTTGGACAAACTTCTTCCATACCAAGAACAGTCGACCATTGTTACCTTTATAATAATGAAAAACTATTACAATTTTTGAAAAATATGTTTGCTATATTGGCGATGCAAAGATTTTCACTCGCGCCTCTGGTGGAAACGTAAAGAACTAGTATCAAGTAAACGTATGTATACGGTTAATTGGTAATAAAATCCAGTAATCTGCATGTAATTTGTATAATACATATTTCTATTCCCAATTAAATGTATACAAAAATTATTACTCGATAGAGCCTCTAATTTAAAAAACCAGAGGCGTTCGCGTAATGTTTGTGTTGCCAGTAATATTTTAATAAAAATGAATCTAGTGGTTCTTAAACTGTTGCCTTCAAATAATTCATTTAATTCTTATGCTACTGACTGGAAACTAATAATTGTATTTATTATTTTTTGTAGTTACCTTTCGGGATGTCGAGGAAAGCTGTGTAATTTTGCAACCTCTCTCCTCGTTGTTTTACATATCAGATATTTTCGGGGACCACCCATGATATCTAAAAAGATAAATTCATTAAGTATTAAAAACAATCGATACGCCAAAATCCTAATATCATAAATGCGAAAGTGAGTTTATTTGTTTTGCTTTCTTCATGCCTCAGCAGCATAACCAATTTACTTAAAACTTTGCACAGAGACAATTTGGGGACAAAGAAAGACATAGGCTACTTTTTATTCTGAAAAACATTTCATTTAGCAAAAATAACTTTCAGTGGTGACGTAATCCTGCAGTTAAACAAATATACTCCATAAATATTGAACTTGGTGTCGTAATTTCAAATACCACACGTGCAAAACCGCGGGAAACTCTTAGTATGATATACGATTTCAATAATTACGACAATTTTTATGAAAGAATTATTTATTTTACAAATTTTATTAACGTATTTACTTACATTTATTTAAGTACCGAAATTGCGGGTTACTTGAGCCCAGATTTGCAAATCATCTGATAATTTCAAAAATTGAGCGTAACTGTTATACTTATTTGTGATAGGAAATTCAGTTTATTATATAATATGGATCTTTTTCTTATGGCTCATAAATTTTATAGCTTTTTAGATTGTGGGCTCAAGTTAACCTCAAGATCGGGTTACTTGAGCCCAAACCTAAATTTCCAGGTGATTTTCATTTGAAAACACTTTGAGACCATGTAGGATGTTGGTTACTAATTAAAAAATTGTACAAACATATAAGGAACTTTACTTATTCAATACTCTTATCGCAGCATCTTGCATGACGTAGCGAATTTCCATTTACAAAAATTAGTTTTTCTCGGAAACTACTTGACATAGAATAAATAGTTTAAAGACCTTTTACGTGTGATTTTTTCTCCTCGTTCCAATAGTGTAAAATTTTTGAATAAGGAGAAATTTTGGAAAAAAGTTAATTTTTTTCATGAAAATTTCCAAAAATAACATGTTTTGGGCATCAGACGTGCCTGATTAACGAACTTGTCCAATGGTTTAGGACTTTTGGGAATTTCTGCTATAGTCTTGCATCATTTTATATCAAAGTTATAATGGGCTCAAGTTACCCTAATTTTAAGGTTATTTTACTGATTTATCAAAACATTAATTTAAAAAATTAACGAAATTATTGGCATATGAACATATCTGAATTTAGTTTAGTAATGAACAAAGAATTAAAATTATACACTTACCTTCCTTTGTAGACTACCATAGTCACGTCAATTTTCAGAACTACCTAAACTTAAACACCGTAAACCTACTGCTGTTACCTATTAGCTAAACATCTAATTTACTTCTACTACTGACTAATATAAGAACAAAACAGAAAATAATACTTTTTCCGTTTTGGGCTCAAGTTACACCACAGGGCTCAAGTAACCCGCAATTACGGTATGTATAATTCAATTTGTGGAAACTTCCAAAACCTGGTTGCTTCGAACTTGTAGTAATCTAAAGACAAAAGTTTTGTATCAATTTTTGCAATAATTTTTAATTAATAATTTTAATGTTCATTAAGGATGGATAAAAACAAAAAAAATAATATAATATTTTATTATTTTATAGGGAAGGACAAATAGCGCCTGTTATAAAACAAATTTTTTCTAAGCTTAAGTTTCTATTTCTAAAAAAATTTGAATAACGTTTGAATATTATATTTAATTACAAAATAATAAAATATTACTTACAGTAAATATAAAAAACACTAAACAAATATTAAAAGAACACTAAAATACATAGAAACGCACAAAATCAAAATGCACAAGACAAGTAAACAAGTTTAAACAACAATAATAAAATTTTAATTAAGTTGGTAAACAAAAATACTTTTTTTAATTAGACAAAAAGCGGCGACATTTAAATTTAGTTTTTTTTAGCGAATTTCGAAAAGTCGAAATTCAGCTATTACAGCAGGTGTCACGCCGCAACCTCCGGCGGAGACCATAACAGAAATATGTTTTGTGTTTTGAGGTCCTTAGAATACGAAAATGATATTCACTAAAATTTATATATATATATATATATATATATATATATATATATATATATATATATATATATATATATATATATATATATATATATATATAGTGTCTTTCATAAAGTTCGCACCATATGGGAAACTTCTTTACTATTGATATTTTGAAAAATATTTTAATGGGGTTAGTTGGCACAGCGGTTGGAATGCAAAAGTAGCTAAACATGTTTCACCCCCCACTTGCTATTTGGCGGGAAACCGGAAATTTCAAATTTGTTATTTACGAAAAATGGTAATAATTTCAAAGTTATTGGTCACTTCCTCATGAAATTTTGGCATCCTATCAAAATTGGGTCTAATAAACGTATTCCGGCAGCTAAATACCATAATCTGCAAAAATAACGCCCAAAAAACCACTTTTCCAAAATACGACTTTAAGTGGCCCTAACTTCAAAATAATTTTACGAATTCTATCAAAATAAAAATTTTACCATTCTTTGATGTCTACTTATTCATAAAATCACAATTATTATCAAAATATTGTGATAGATATTTGTCTTTCAATAGAAAAATTTAGTTTTGTCGTAAAAAAACACGTCTCTGTAAAAATTTCCTAAGAACAATTCAAATAAATGATATTCCAGTCCTTTAAATTTACTAAAATTTTTGGTAATATTTGATATTTTATTAATAAAATTTATTATCAATATAGCCATGATCCATGATCCATGATACTGATCACTTCGTCATGAAATTTTGGTATCATATCAAAATTAGGTCTAGTGAACTTATCCCGATAACTAAATACCACAGTATAGCAAAATAAAGCCTAGAAATGTGCTTTTCCAAAATTCGACTTTAAGTAACCCTAAATTTAAAACTGTTTTATTAATTCTAGCAAAATTAAAATTATACCAATCTTTGAAGTCTGCTTATTTAGAAAATCATAGTTATTATGAAAACATTGCCGCAGATATTAGTATTTCAATAAAAAAAATTTAGTTTTGTCGTAAAAAACACGTCTCTGTAACACTGGAGTTTTAATATACATAAACAATTATTATTATTGTATTTTCTTTATAGTTAGTAGCAAAGATACTTATTATGCTAATTTCACAGAAAAATTTCCTAAGAATAATTCAAATAAATGATAATTCCAGTCCTTTAAATTTACTAGAATTTTTGGTTATATTTGATATTTTATTAATAAAATTTATTATCAATATAGCCATGATACACAAAAATCACGGCAATATTGATAATATTAATAATAACTAGTTAAATATTAAGAAAATTTCTAGCAGTTTTAATACTGTGGTATTAAACATTTTTCTATACTGTGGTATTTAGTTATCGGGATAAGTTCACTAGACGTAATTTTGATATGATATCAAAATTTCATGACGAAGTGATCAGTACTTTTCAAATTATTACCATTTTTCATAATTCGCAATTTTAAAATTTTTAGTTTCCCGCCAAATAGCAAAAAGGGGGTAAGATGTGTTTAGCTACTTTTTAATTCCAATCGATGCACCAACTAGCCCCACTAAAATATTTTTCAAAAAATCAATAGTAAAAAAGTTTTCCATATGGTGCGAACTTTATGAAAGATACTGTATATATATATATATATATATATATATATATATATATATATATATATATATTTACATATATATATATATATATTTATATATATATATATATATATATATATATATATATATATATATATATATATATATATGTGTGTGTGTGTCGCCACGATAACTTTTGAACAAAACGTTTAATGCTTATGTAATTTCGTCTGGAGACTCGATTTCGATTTGGCTTGGCTAAGTTCTTTAGCCAGACACATCGGATGCCCAGAAGTAGGTTTTTTGGCCATTTTTTATCATTCGATCCTATCATTAGACAGTTCGAGTTTTACATGGTTAAAAAGCCAAAAAAAAAAAATTATGAAGAAAATATTCTTATAATGTTCTCTCTATTTTAAGTATTTTTCGAGAAAATGTAAATTTTCACTTTTGTATTAGTTTTCTTTCTTTGTTAGTCTAATAAGTAATTTATATTTAAGTCTCAGTTCTTTATGAAATATAAAAATATTTCATTTTTTTTTTTTAAAGAATTTTGTGACAACAAATGATATCTATTCACATACATGAATTATAATACACATACACATACATATACATAGTTTTGTTTCTCATTTATTGCATTATAATTAGCATAGTGCTGTCTCAAGTTGAAAAATGAAAACTAGACAGATTTTCTAAGCTTACGTAATTGAAGATTTTTTTTTTATTGAATTTTTAAATAAACAAGAAACTGAAGATTATGTTATGATATAATATTATTAAATATGAAACAAAACAACATTATATGTACAATGTATATATGTACGCACGGAAAAATATTTTGAATCGATTTTGAAAATTTTTTCACTAATAATTATTAATATAAAAAAATTAAACAATTTTAAATGGATTTAAGGTATTTTATGTGAGGTCAAGGTTTTCGGGTCCTAAAAAGGCCAAAAATTAATTAACCAATCGATTTTAAAAATTTTTTCACAGTTAGTAAGTTAAAGTATTTTAATTAATCAATTAAATGATGTCCGCAAGAAGCTTGCGGACTGCCATAAGTTATATGAGATCCCTAGAACGCTTTTCTTATTGTTAGAGTACTAGAGTTGTATGAGTTTCGCCAGGGTTTACTGATCCCATAATTGTAAAAAATAAACTAAACAACCAGTTTTAAAAATTTTTTCACTGTTACAGAGCTAAACTATTTTAGATAGATATAGAATACATTATGTAAGGTCCAAGGTCCAAGACCAGGGTCCATAGGACCCAAAAGTGTCAAAAATAAACTAACTGACCGATTTTGAAAATTTTTTCACTGTTACAAAGCTAAACCATTTTAGATAAATATCGATTACGTTATGTAAGGTCCGCCAGGGTCCATAGGACCTAAAAGTGTCAAAAATAAACTAACTGACCGATTTTGAAAATTTTTTCACTGTTACAGAGCTAAACTATTTTAGGTAAATATAGATTACGTTATGTAAGGTCTGCCAGGGTCCATAGGATCCAAAAGTGTCAAAAATAAACTAACCGACCGATTTTGAAAATTTTTTCACTGTTAGGGAGCTAAGCTATTTTAGATAGATATACATTACGTTATTTAGGGTCCGCCAGGGTCCATGGGACCCAAAAGTGGTAAAAATAAAGTAACGGACCGATTTTGAAAATTTTTCACTGTTACAGAACTAAACGTTTTAGTTAGATATAGATTACATTATGTAAGGTCCGCCAGAGTCCATAGGACCCAAAAGTGTCAAAAATAAACTAACTGACCGATTTTGAAATTTTTTTCACTGTTACAGAGCTAAACTATTTTAGATAAATATAGATTACGTTATGTAAGGTCCGACAGTGTCAGTGGGACCTAAAAGTGTCAAAAATAAAATAACTGACCGCTTTTGAAAATTTTTTTACTATTACCGAGGTAAACTATTTTAGATAGGTACAGGTTGTGTTATCTGAGATCCACAACTGTCCTGCGGATGCAAATGCGGCGTAGAATGCTACACAACGGGTTTTGAATATATATATATATATATATATATATATATATATATATATATATATATATATATATATCTGTATATATATTAGGTACATAAAGTCCGCCTAGAATATATGTTACGGTCGAGCTGATTTTTTAATGAGGTCCACCGGGATCTTGCAGATCCGAAAACGCCAGTAATAAGCTACCGATCCGATTCTAAAAAATTTTTCACTGTTAGAGAACTAAATTATTTTAGATGGATACAACGATGTTGCACAAAATCCGTTCGGGTTCTTGGGTCCCCAAAAATACCAAAACTAATTACCCAGCCGATTTTAAAAATTCTTTTACTCTTAGATGAGTCTTAGATGAGATCCGCCAGTCCGAAATATTTGGAAATTCGCTATGTTATGCAGATGCTGCGACAGGGGTATTTTAAATTAAACCAAATCAGACTGAAAATTTATTATTTATTAAAATGCGTCTATTATAAATAAAAACATTGCTATTTCAGAAAAATTTATGTATGTGTGGGATTTATAATTGTAAATGTGATTTGTCTGGAATAAATTAGTTATATATCATGACGTGGAAAATTAATCTAAAATCCTAATATGACTATCCACAAAAAGGTGTAAATTATTCACATAACAGTTTAAAAATACTGGCATACATACCTTTAATAATAATTTTCACAGGACGTTTACACTGTATTGAAAATTTTTTGCAATAAATATATGAGATATTACACAGGAAAGATAGATATTTATATCGAGTAAACGGATCGTTATATGTAAACTTATTGTTATAAGCGGTATTGATGATTATGAAGGATTAATGGGGTAATAAATAAAACATAGGCTTTATCAAATTATTTTATTATGACAATTTAATTACTAAGAAAGATTGGATATTATTAATCATCCAAATTGAAAGAATAAGTAGATATTAAAGTAAAATATATTAAAAAAGAAAATATAATTTTCTTTTTGCTTAACTTTTATTTTAATAACATAGCATTGCAACAAAAATCACATTATGAAAACGAGTGTTTTAAATTTTCCTCTTTGATGCGGTCTTTTAAATCTTCCCTTTTTTTCGAAAATATATTTCTAATAAGATAAAACATTGATTAAACTGGCCTAAAAAACAAAAATTTTAAAAATTACACTTAAAATTTGAACACTTACAGCTAATACTTACAAAAGCACTTATGAAGAAAATTCGTCAAAGTTCATATTAAATCTGCTGTATATTTATTGTAAGTGTAATATTTCTTTTTAAACACTTATCTTGTTTCTATTGATTACAAATGGGGAAAATATAGTATTTTTCCTGTTTTATTTTTTTGAATTATTATTTATATAAGTGTATTAATGTACATAACTAATAAACACGTGCATTCGCTTACAAAACAACTATTTGACAGACGTCAAAATTATCCCTCCAAAAGTTTATAAAATAAACATGTATGGCGCAGATCCGTTATGAGTTTGTTGACAATTTCGGAACATATGTATTTTAAATTAGCTCATCACGGCGTACAGGACGAAAAAGCGGTACCTCATGTGTGTATTTGAGTTACAGGCCACTGGAATAGACTGTAATCGACTGATTGGTTTTTTGTAACTGTCCAAAAGAACTGCATAGCTCTATCATGGGGTTTGGTACCCGCGATGTGTACTAATTCCACCTCGTGTGGCGCGTATATTATTTTTTATTAATCATGCGGGAGAAGTACTAACTTGGCGTACACATTTCTGTACGCAAAATAGCTGTTTGCCCACTGTACTCTTCCCGCATACTTTTTTGCGTGTGAAAAGTAACTTCCCACACGTAAATTGACAATAAAACACGCAAAATTTAATCAAAACACGCAAAGCCGCCTCTTAATTTTTTATTTAATAAATATTTCATAATTATTTCTATAGAAACCACCAACCAAGTAATTTAAACGATAATTAATTCAGAAAAAAAGACGAACACTTAAAAATATTATTTTAAAAAGTAATAAAAATGTCAAAAATTGTGATAATAATAGAAAAAAGTATGTGAAATTCGTAATAAAAAATAGTATGTGCAACTCGTGCGGGATTGTCGATTGCCCCACTCAAGCGAATGAACGCACTCACTACGTTCGTGCGCTCAACTTCGCTTTCGTGGGCAATCGACAATTTCCCGCACTTATTGCACAATATACTATTTAAATTATTAATTGTTAGAAATGTGAAAATATGTTAGTGTACACGGTGTACACCTTAATCATTCCGTAAATACGGAACACCATGCTTATCCGCCAATTGCCTTTGTGTTTTATTTTTAAATATTAAAAAAGACCTTAAATAGTGAACTGAAAGGCCCATATGAAAATATTTTTTCTTTCCAAAAAAAATCCAAAATTTCTATTTTATAAATAAAAATCCAAAATTCCTAATTTATAAATAAACAGTGACTTTAATAACATTTTCAAATTACTTAATATGTATGTATTTCATTTGTTAAAAAATTGTATTCACTTTTTTTTAAATTTTTTAAAATTACTATTCGCCTACTTGTATTTAGAATAAAAGTAATGCATTTAAAACACAGTGACTTTTATAACATTTTTAATTTACCTAATATTTATGTATTGGATTTGTTATAAAAGTAAGTTCATGTTTTTTTTTTTTAATTTTTTAAAATTACTATTCGCCTACTTGTATTATACGAGTAGTATAAAAACAAAGCATTTAAAACACATTTAAAAATTCCATTGAATTCCGAAGTAAAAATGGGAGAAGTGGGGGGAAAAGTAACGTGGAATCCCTAAAAGGCACTAGCTGGATACTAACTGAATACACGTACAAAATTTCAGCCCTCTAGGTTTCCTTAGAGAGTTTCTAGACGTGTTAGAAAAAAGCAAAATAATCAAGGAAATATTGGCGTAAAAATCGTGGAGGTAAGGGTTAACAGTTGAAACCTCCAAAAAGCAGTGGCTGGCTATTAACTTATCCTGTACACAAAATTTCAGCCTTCTAGGTTTATTGCGGGAGATTTTGACCCGAACGAAACTGTTAAAAAACAAGAAAAATCATGTTCTTTTTGATATAAAATTGGTGAGGGTAAGGGTTAAAAGTTGAGACCCCCAAAAGGCACCCCCTTGATACTAACTCAATCCGAATATAAAATTTCAGCCTTCTAGGTTTATTTGGGTGAACTATGCGAGTGATACAAACTTCGAAAACGTCGAAAAAGCATGAAATTATAGCTTAAAAATGGTGGGGGTGGGGGTAAAATATTAAAACCTCCAAAAAGAAGACCCTAGGTACAAACTTTATCAACATACCAAATTTCAACCCTCTACGTTAATTCTGGGGGGCAAATACTTTTTTTCCCCTCTACTCCCTCCAAATCATCCTAGGAAGCTGAATTTTGGATATGTTGTAGATAATTGACCGGCTTGGAGAAGTTTTATTGATTTGTTGCCCCCCACCACCCCCTTAAAGATTGGGTCGGATCGAAAATTTGCCCAAAATTTGACCCCACTTTGACAGTATTGTTGGGCATCGGAATGAGCCCCACTAAAGTGCGGAAATTACATGCGCCCGTATATAATACATATACAGGATGTCAATTTAAAAACAAGCCAGGCCTTGTATCTTGGAACGGTAATAGGTAATTAAAATCTGTTAAAACCGTTTCTAAAACATGAAGAGGGAATCATTAGAATCTGCATGGGAAACTTTTACAACCAACCCCTTAGACTCCACCCCAACCCTATTTTTTAAATTGTGAGACCCCACTTATGATACATCATTAGAAAGTTCTTTAAAAATGCTGTTCATTACTTCCAACCACAATATTAAATTATCGAATATTTTTTGAAGATAGGTTAGGTTAGTTTAATTAATTTTGACAATGTACTTCGACTTTTATATAAAACTACGTGGTAAGGTAGTATTCATAAAGTAGTCAGAAATAAGAACTGTTTAAGACATCAAAAATATGAATTCATCAGGTAGTCAGATATTAGAACTATTTAAGACATCAGAAATATGAGTTCATAAAACAATCAGAAATAAGAACTGTTTAAGACATCAGAAATATGAGTTCATAAAGTGGTCAGAAATAAGAACTGTTTAAGACCGGATAATTTTTAGCGGGCCGTACAGTCAGATATTTTATAATGCAATGTGTAGCTTAAATAGGTTTTTTTTAGCGAATTTTTAAACCGATTAGCCAGCTATTAGAACCACTGTCATGACGCAAGTTGAGCCTAAAACTATGACAGAAATAATTTGTTTTGAAATCTCTAGAAGCCGAAAATGACATTCACTAAAATTTATATCCGCGCGATAATTCTCAGACGAAAAATCCTCTTGTTACGAAATTGGGTAAATATATTGGTGTTACGTCGATGGGGGTACGAATCCTTTTCTGTAGGGATTAAGTTAGATGTTATTGGTAGCGGTGAGAACCCCACAGAAAGGCCTGGATTCGAACTCCAGATCACTACGCTAGACTTGCGGGAATTTAAGGGTGTACACTGTTTTCTCAATAAAATAACGGACTTAACAATTTTATTAACAAAACCAACCAAATGAATAATAATTATAAGACATAAAACGGGAATCGCTTCCCCAAATGACTAACAGATAAACTTATATAAATGAAGGAAAAACAAAGGATAGAAATAGGACTTACCTAGATACACGTAGTAGTTTTGATGGGTCACAGACTTTCACTTTAGGCCACCCAAATAAACTTCCCAATTACGACCCTTAGTAAGTTAAATAACCTTTAGAGCCCATTTCCCTCTGCTAGTTACTAGCCAACCCCTGCTAGCAACTAACCACCAGCTCTAATGCTTTTTTCTATTCCATACTGACTCCTCGACTTCTCTTTCTCCGACTACTCCCGATTATCGTTTTTACGAGTCTTTTTATATTAATGCTTAACCTACATTTTTTTCTATTAGCCGGCAGAAATTATGTCTTACCAAACTTGTTACTGATGACACATATTCTAGTTGATTGTTGTGGTTTGCTGGCCCCGATAATAATTTGTGTTATGACAAATGGCTACTGATTGCAACATTTCTCCCCCCCTTCGAAAAAGATGGTTGCTCCAATGAGAAACCAGCCTTTTCTGAGAGTGCAACCATTTGTCGTGTGTCTCTCGTCAATCCCTCTTTTTACTTAAATACAAATTACATAGTAACCCTGAAAAGAATGAAAGAAAAAAAAATAAACAAATTCTTACATATGAATACAATGCGTTTTATACTAGTTACTTCACTTAGTGTCTCTACTTTTTACTTAGCGGCTCTATTTACACTTAGCGTCTCTATTTTCACTAGGTGTTTCTGAGTATGTCTTGACTTACTCACTACACTCGCTTTGTTTTATCCCAGTTCTACTATTCTACACATCATCTTTGATTTGAAGTCCACCTAACAGACTCCCGAACTAAATTAGTTTTGGCCAGTACCCACGGTCGCTCTTCTGCCGGTCCTCGACTGCGTGTAAGGTACGGGAGTTGATGTCCCCGCTCCGGAAGTTGTTCGTCAGTAACTTCCGTTGGTCCTGCCGATTCTGCTTCGTTATTCCCCTCACCAATTTCGTTTTGTTCGTCACGTTCCTGTTCCCAGTTTTCTTCCATGACTATATCCTGGTCGTCCACTTTCACAAGTAACTAGTATTTGCATCACTTCCGGTTCTATTGTTTCCTATTTATCTACTATCTCCTGGTCATTGTCGACTATTGGCTCTTCAAACTCTTCCGTTTCCTTAGCAAGTTTCAGCCTGTTGGCATGAACTATTTGCTCCCGGCGACCATTTACTTTCTTGATTTTGAATGTTACCGGCCCTTTTGTTCGATTATGCGATGTGGTCCCGTCCATGGTTTTGATAACTTCCTTGACCCCTTAAGTTTACTAGTTGGATCGTGTAGGTAGACCTTGTCTCCAGGTTGTAAGATAACTGGTTTCGTCTTTTTATTGTATTGTTTTATTTGCTTGTCGGCTGTTTTCTTCAATTGCTCTTTAACCAATGCGTACGCCTTGTGTAACCGTTGTCTCCCAATAGTGTTTATTTTGAATGAACACGAGTGTTCTCGCAAACCCCTGATGACCCGCATATGGTTGGTCGTGATGTACCTCTATCCCTTGTCGCCCCATTATCGTTGGAATTATTAGCTTGATGTAGTAATCCCTTCGACTTCCTTGTGATACGTCATCTAACTTGTGTGCTTGATGTAGTGTTTCGGTATATTCTTCCCCCTCCCCTACTGTAGTCTTCGTGGATACTTTAATTGGCTTGAACTTTGTTATCCTCAACACCCTTGGTCAATACTCTTGCTGCTGTGCTCCCGTGTAAATACTTTCTCAATGACTCGATTATGATCTCCGTCCCTGGCTGGAATCCCCACTGTACTCCAATGGTAACACACTCGGGTCGTGGAGGAATTTCCACGTCATATTTCAATTGGATAAGGAATCGGCCAGACTCCGTTTCCTTGTTATCGGTCGACTATGGTCGCAGCGACCGTAACGTTGATTTGTCCCTTGTTGAAGCCTCTTGTGAATTTCTAGACGCTGAAGACCGAAGATAGCTGTTCGAAGATTCTTCAGAAAAAGTTTTATTTGTGTTCCCTAACACACTTGCAACAATATTCCCATTTTTGGCAGCTTCCCAATTTGAATTGTTTCCTCTATTATTATTCTTTTCCCTCCCTACAGTGTATATCCTAACATCACCCTTGTTGGTCCATATACCCGGACCCCCATATTTTTGCTGTCCGCCCCTGTGGTGCCACTCCCCATATTTTCTTCTACGTTGCTGTAGAGCGGCCCCCATATTTTTGTTGTCCGCCTCTGTGGTGCGGCCCCCCATATATTTGTTGTCCGCCTCTGTAGTGCGGCACCCCCATAAATTTGCTGTCCGCCTCTGTAATGCGGCTCCCCATACATTTGTTGTCCGCCTCTGTAGTGCGGTTCCCCATAAATTTGTTTTCCGCCTCTTTAGTGCGGCACTTGTCCCGATAATGGCATTCGCAGATTGTATCTCGGCAAATACATGTCTTTACCCATGAAGTCGATGCTGGTTTGTTTCTCCTACGTAAATTTTCTTCCCAGTAGCTCGACGATAGTAAGTGGCAAATCACACACGACAAGAGTAGTATGTAACGTCAGGTTTCCATCTCCAAATCAACGTCATTAGTCCCAGTTTGATTGAAAGTTGGCAATTCCAGTTGCAGTTGTAGTCCCATCCCCTTTAGTGCATTATATTTCAATATTATACACCGGTCAATTTAAACATGCAAGGGTACAAAAATTAGGGGAGAGCTGAAAATTGGTATGAATGTTCGGAACACCATTATAAATAAGTGTTGAAAAGTCCTCATCGATCCTGTACGTGGAAAAAATTTTATTCAAGGTCAAAGTGGTCAAAAATGGGTTTTTCGCGTTTTTCAGCAAAACGGTAAGTTTTATCATTAAATTAAGTCAGAGAAAAATTGTAGATCATATAATTATCTATAAAAAATGTCTCAATACGTTTTTTCCTAAGAGCCACCGTTTCTGAGATATGTACTACTACAAAAAATTAAAGGAACAAAAAAAAATTGTTAATTTTTTAGTGATTTTTGAAGGGCTGTATTTACGTGAAAAATGGTCGTATCGGGGTGATAAAAAAAGCTTTTTGACGCTCCGAGATTCTAGTTTTCAGATCTTCCGTCCAAAAATTTTTAGACGTAACAGTTATCGAGCAATTGTAAGGAATAACACAAAAATTGAAAATTGAAAATTTTTTGTTTTTTCCTTTCGATCTACGGGCTTAAGAATTTTTTTACAGTAAAGCCATGGTATTGAATTGATAGCTTGTTTATTCAGCTTCAATTTCCTTTTTAAAATTTTTCTCTACGTTGAACTGTTCCGGAGATATCCAACTTTGAATGCAATATGATCCTTTTTCGTTTAACCATCGATATTTCAGTAAACAGTGATCGGACAGAAAATTGAAGGGCAGTTTTGGAATCTGGAATAAATTTCCTATAAGGCCACGTCGCGTATTTTAGGGAAAAATTTTTTTTCATCCGTAAATTTAACCTGAAAAATGTAAAAAAGGACCTTTTTCATTGCTGTAAAAAATTTTTCGCATCCTTGCGAGAATTGCTGGGGAATCTAATATTTGTACGAATTTTTACACCTCACTGTACTTCCAATAAGCCTGCAAATCGGTAGATCGATCTATCGAATGGTTTTCCTAAACCGTTTGTTCGAAATTTCAGAAAAAAATTAAAGGAGCAAAATTGAATGAAAAATTCAATTTCTTTTTTTAATTCAATTTTTTTTTCAACACTTTTCACATGTAGGCATCTTTTATCCATTAAATTTGAAAATTAAAAAAAAAAATTTCAAAATTTTTTTCAATATTTAAAAAAAAAATAAATAAAAATTAAATTTAATTTTGAAAAAAAATTTTTAAAAAATAAACCCTTTCAATTTTTGAAAAAAATTTTGAAAAATTTTCTCTCAATTTTCAAATTTTAGTGGACAAAAAGTGCCTAGCTCCTGTGAAAAAAGTTAAAAAAAAAATTGAATTTTTCATTCAATTTTGCTTATTCAATTTTGCTCCTTTAATTTTTTTTCTGAAATTTTGAACAAACGGTTTAGGAAAACCATTCGATAGATCGATCTACCGATTTTCAGGGTTATTGGAAGTACAGTGAGGTGTAAAAATTCGTACAAATATTAGATTCCCCAGCAATTCTCGCAAGGATGCGAAAAATTTTTTACAACAAGGAAAAAAGTCCTTTTTTTCACATTTTTCAGGTTAAAATTACGGATGAAAAAAATTTTTCCCCTAAAATACGCGACATGGCCTTGTAGGAAATTTATTCCAGATTCCAAAACTGCCCTTTAATTTTCTGTCCGATCACTGGTTACTGAAATATCGATGGTTAAACGAAAAAGGATCATTTTGCATTCAAAGTTGGATATCTCCGGGACAGTTCAACGTAGAGAAAAATTTTAAAAAGGAAATTGAAGCTGAATAAACAGGCTATCAAGTCAATACCATGGCTTTACTGTAAAAAAATTCTTAAGCCCGTAGATCGAAAGGAAAAAACAAAAAATTTTCAATTTTCAATTTTTGTGTTATTCCTTACAATTGCTCGATAACTGTTACATCTAAAAATTTTTGGACGGAAGATCTGAAAACTAGAATCTTGAAGCTTCAAAGTGCTTTTTTTATCGTCCCGATACGACAGTTTTTCACGTAAATATTGTACAACCCTTCAAAAATCACTAAAAAATTAACTATTTTTTTTTTTTGTTCCTTTAATTTTTAGTAGTAGTAATATCTCAGAAACGGTGGCTCTTAGGAAAAATCGTATTGAGACATTTTTTATAGATAATTATATGATCTACAATTTTTGTCTGACTTAATTTTATGATAAAAGTTACCGTTTTGCTGAAAAATGCGAAAAACCCATTTTGGACCCCTTTGACCTAGAATAAAATTTTTTCCACGTACAGGATCGATGAGGACTTTTCAACACTAATTTATAATGGTGTTCCGAGCATTCGTACCAATTTTCAGCTCTCCCCTAATTTTTGTATATTTACTACTATTTTTAGGACTAAATAGATCGGATTATTATAATATAATGGAGCCAGTATCCACTACTTGCAAGGCCCATAAATTAAACTTTGGTATTTCAACAACTATGTTTGGTGTTGTTGAACGTGGTGTGGTTGAAAGCTGTGGTGACGCCCTTGAACGTTGTCGTCCTGCTGTGGTTGCTGATGATTCTTCCTTTAATTTTCACAGCTGATCCTCTTCTTAATTTTCCCGGTTGGTTCACACATGAATCTACTTTTAATTTCCTCGATTGATTCGCACTCGAATCTATTTTTAATTTGCCCGATTGATTCGCCCCCTTAATCTATTTTTGATTTACCCAATTGATTCGCCCTCGAATCTATTTTTTGATTTACCCGATTGATTCGCCCTCGAATCTATTTTTAATTTGCCCGATTGATTCGCCCTCGAATCTATTTTTGATTTACCCGATTGATTCGCCCTCGAATCTATTTTTTAATTTGCTCGATTGATTCGCCCTCGAATCTATTTTTGGTTTTACCCATTGATTCACCCTTTTTCCCGTAGATTAACCCTTATTGATATTATTTCCCTTTTTTTTCCAGTTTTCACATGACTTAATTTCCCCCCATTGATTCACCATTTTTCCCGTACTTCTAACAGTTCCCTATAAAATTTAAAATTAAGGCCCAATATCCCTATAACCCAGTTATAGTGTTAATTAGTGCCACAACCCGCATAATTCTAAATTTTGCCCAATAGTACCCATTCTACTTTGCCTTGTTGACAACTACCTACGATAATTATTTTTACCCGAAGGGCACTTCCATGAAATGATGGAATTTTAGTAAAAATTGAAAAATTAAAATAATTAATCAATATCATGCCTACTTGATACTCAAAAAACTAAATAACTGATTACAGCGTTTTTTATTTAATTTTTTACCTGTAATTGTTTTTATTCCGTAAATTTAGCTTAAAAATTTTTTATTTAATAAAAAGAATAACGTAACTTGTGATTTTTTTCAAGTGCATATTAAAATACAGCTAAATTTACTTTTTTCTTTCTGCTGAAATAATTATTATACTCGTTTTGAGTATTGTTTTGATTTTTCGCCAAGCTACGAATTCGAGCAATCGAAGCTATCAAAACCGACAGAAGTTTTCTTAATTGCTAAAAATAAACTTTTATCTTTGTTGTCTATCATATTTTCCAGAAAATCAATCTAATAAACTACTTACTTTTTAATAAAACTTGTTTTAAAGTGACTGTAATGTAAGTGACCAAAGAGGGTGTAATGTAGGTGACCGACTAAAAGTTACATTTTTATCAAAAGTATATAATATTTTATGAAATTTCTTATTACAATAATTTATTTAAACATTGTTTGTTTAAATTTATTTAAATTAAGCTGTTTGCTATCAAAATAGAGCAGAAAATTCTCATTGTATAAAAGATGAAAAATTATATTCCTTTTTAAGTAATGTAAGTGACCACTTACCTTATCTTGTATATTAAAAATTATTATGCAATTCTTGTTGTTTTATTTCCTTTGTTTAAAAGTTCAAATCGTATTCTATTTAATTTGATTAAATTTTAGTGAATTTACTCATTAAATACGAAAATATCAAAATATTTTAATCCCAATTTCAAATCAATTGTAATGTAAGTGACCATGGAATTACCCCGAATACAACCAAAAAAGTTACAAAAAAAAAATATATATATATATATATATATGGTACCCCTTACTAAAATTAGAACTACAAAATTATATATATATATATATATATATATATATATATATATATATATATATATATATATATATATATATATATATATATATATATTACCCCTTAATAATATTAATTCATATTCCCAACATAAGCAATTTAAAAAAGGAATTACATAAGACGTGAAGCACTTTCGCATTAGTTTGCAAAAAGAAAATTAAAGAAAGAAAAAAATGTTTTTATTTTAAATTTTGCAACGATTGTGGTATTTCATCCATTAATAATTACTACAACGACGAACAAAGTTCCCCCTTCCATGTTATAATAAATCGTCTTACAAACTGATATCTCCTTGTAAAAAAGTTATACATTTAATTATTCCCAAAGCAAAAGAAAAACCATTATTTCTTGAATTAGAAGTACTATTATATACAATTCATTATTTTTAAGAAATTATGCATATGTTTGCAACTACATTTACATCTGGACACGTTTATTTTTTCGTTGTATGTGCATAATTGAAAGACACAAGTATGACATTGTTTAAAGCCTGCATAACTATGTATGTACATATTACGAGTCACGAGCCATCAATATCGTGTTACACACTGTTATTATTACTGTTTGTTTTTATAAATAACTTAATAATTGATAAAATAATACATTTAACATCATTAAATAATTACCTACAATATGTATGTGAACTTGGATTTATGCTGAACTAATCAAAAAAACTTTATTTTTTTCCAACAAAAAAAAGATTTCTAAGCAGTAAGCAATTGAATAAATTTAATGATTTAGTATGGATAATTGTAGTAATTAATAACACAGGCCTGCAAAATTAAGGTCATAAAAAACTTTTTTAATGTTAATAGGTGATCTTTATATTTTTTTGGGTGCTAAATCCAAATTTGGATTTCATTATTTTGTATCACCCACAGTTTTGTCACACTTTGGCTATGTCAGATTTAATGAAATATGCTAATATTCTATAGGAATGGAAAAAAAATAACTTGTACAAGACAAACAGAACTTTATTTTAACACATAAAATATATTTTTATTCCTAATACTAAGTTTTATGAAGGTTTTAAGAGTCCATGGGCTTATATTTTCTTTCTCTCTTTTCTTTGAAGCTTCGGATTTGGCTTCTTCTTCTGTGTGCCGCTTGCTGACTTTCTCGGTGAAAGGACCAACAGTAATCACCCATCATCCTGGTGTTCCAATGTCCCTGATAGCGTTTTTCCATTATCTTGATATCCTGGTGGAAACGTTCTCCTTGTCCCTCACTGACAGCTCCTAAATTGTCCAGAAAGTAGTCTAGCTGGCTGTTTAAAAATGAACCTTTAAGCTCGTTAAACATCCCAAATTCTTGAAGCGATTAAGCATATTAGATACAATGGTTATATTATAGTCTGGGTCTGTTTTGTTACCCAAAAACTTTTTAACAACTTCCTTGAAAGCAATCCAAGCGTCTTTCTCTTTCACTGTTATATGTAATTCAAAATCAGAGTCAAACATCATTTTTCTTATATCAGGGCCAATGAAGACGCCCTCTTGTAACTTTGCTTCTGATAAATGCGGGAACCTTGAGCTAAGATATTGGAATTATAAAATATTATATTCATTATACGATATTGGATCGCAGGCTTTCGCATATTTGATATTATATTGATTGCATTAATTTTCTGAACTATTTTTTGAATATAAAGGTTTATGATGTAAAATGTAGGGAAATGGTGGGTGATACAGCAATTTTATTGTTATTTTCAGATTCAGCACACTAAAATCCATAAAAATATGGTTAAAGTATTAAAAAAGTTTTTTAGTCGTTGGCCTGTGTAATAGATAACTCACTTTTATTCCCCCAAATTTATGCAATTTCCACATTTAAAAAAAGAAAAGGACCCAAAAATTTCCGCAAATCCTTCACAGTTTTTTGTTTTACTATTAATTTCACCGACTCCCACCATTTGTTATGTCGACGGGGGTACGAAGCCTTTTCTGTAGGGATTAAATTAGATGTTATTGGTAGCGGTGAAAACGCCACAGAAAGGCCTGGGTTCGAACTCCTGATCACTACGATAGACTTGCGGGAATTTAAGGGTGTACACTGTTTTCTCAATAAAATAACGGAGTTTCCACTTAACAATTTTATTAACAAAACCAACCAAATGAATAATAATTATAAGACACAAAACGGGAATCGCTTCCCCAAATGACTAACAGATAAACTTATGTAAATGAAGGAAAAACAAAGGATAGAAATAGGACTTGCCTAGACACACGTAGTAGTTTTGATGGGTCACAAATTTTCACTTTAGGCCACCCAAACAAACTTCCTAATTACGACCCTTAGTAAGTTAAATAACCTTTAGAGCTCATTTCCCTCTGCTAGTTACTAGCCAGCCCCTGTAGCAACTAACCACCAGCTCTAATGCTCTTCTCTATTCCATACTGACTCCTCGACTTCTCTTTCTCCGACTACTCCCGATTATCGTTTTTACGAGTCTTGTTATATTAATGTTTAACACATATTTTAGTTGTTTGTTTTGGTTTGCTGGCCCCAATAATAATTTGTGTTATGACAAATAGTTACTGATTGCAACATTGGCAGTCCAAAAAACCAGACACGTCCGATACCCGGGGCGATTTCCTCAAGTTTTTACCATATTTTCTTACGAAAGAGGAGCAAAAATTACATAAAAAGATTCTGGAACAATTATTCTATGTCAACTTGTTTCCGAGAAAAACTAATTTTTGTAAACGGAATTTCGCTATTTTATACAGGATGCTGGGACAGGGGTGTTTTCTTTTTCTTCTTAATACAAATGTAAATATTGGGTCATTTCATTTCAAATCATCCAATGAAAAAATAAAATGTCACCCATAGAGTAATAGAGACAACATATCTATCCCTACACTACTGGAACCAGTGTAACATGTAAGAGATAGACAATATGTTGTATACACACACTGGGTTTACATTGTATTAGTGCGATTTTGTGTATTTATGTGAGTAACGGAGATAGTAGGGGCGGTCACGTGGCTCAGTTATTGCATACATAGTTATGACAGCACACGCATGTACTAGGGTTTGTAACAATACCAACAACAATCAAGTCCATTATCGTGTGGTTGATCTACAATCATCGACTGCTACTGACAAACTGACAACTAAGAAGCCTAATGAGCACAGAAGTACACACTCGTGATTTCAGAAAAGAGATAGTTGCGGGGTCTCTGTCCTCTGTGATGTCACCCATGAACTCAGATTTAGCTTTATTTGTTTAACCATCCTAATCATCTGTACAAAATTTAAAAAAATTATCTCTAATAGTTTTCAAGTTATGAATTTTTGAAATTTAGCAAAATATTGTTAATATGGTGTTTCCGCAGCTAGCACTTTCGGTGATGTTATTATATTAAAAAATCCATAACTTCTGTAATATGTAACATAAAGTAACAATTTTTTCATCAAAATGTTCAGAAAAGTCAGGAGATTACAGGAAAAATAAATTTGGTTAATTATCACTTCATGTTTCTATGTAATGCTTTGTTAGATTTAAATTTTGAGATATTTTTTAATCGATAAACAAAAAATCTTTAAAAGTGATTATTGACCAAAGGCATAGCAGTAACCGTACTATTTTTTTTTTTTAATTTACCCCAAAGATGTAAACTAAAATAATCTGGAAAAAAATTAATTGTTTTTTAACCGCTAATATTTTTCAGGCACGTCCGTTGAGTCTAGAAGCTCAAAAAACGAGCTTTTATTTCCCAAAATTCAAAATTTTTGTTTACATCGTGATAAATAGCGGAAAAAATCATACAAAATCCGTTTTTGAACGATTGTTTTATTTAAACTGGTTTCCGAGAATCATAAAGGTATCTGGTTCATTCATAAAGATACTTTCTGATGATGTTTTCTGACATCTTAAATATGAGTCCTTTAAGACATCTTGAAGAAGTCCAAAAGATGTCAGAAAAAAGATGTCTATTTGACGTCATAAAGACATCTTTCCGACTTTTGTGCTCACTGGGTAACAAGGAAACCTTACGAAGTCGAAAATTCAAAAAAATCTGAAACTGTCACTATGTAGAGGGTGACTACCTAATAACATAAAAAATATCAGTTGCTGCTAAAAACGTTTTTAAGGGGTGAACCACCCCTTCAAAGTTGGAAATTAAAAATTTAAAAATCGGTGAAATTTTCTTTATACGTACCTTAAAGAGGTCTAGTAAGAAATATAACATTATTTTTTGTATTTACATATTTTGAAGGGGTGAAACCACCCCTTCAACTGTGTACTTAAAAATTTAAAAATTGATGATATTTTGTTTATAGGTACACATTATACGGAATTATAATAATAAATATGACATTATTTTTTGCACTCACACATTTTTAATGGTTGAAACCACCCCTTCAAATGTGTACTTAAAAAGTTTAGAAAATGACGAAATTTTGTTTACATATATTATGTACAATGGAACCTAACAATAAATATATCATTAGTTTTTTCTTCCACATAGTTCTAGGCGGTGAAACACCCCCTCCAATTTCTAAATTAAAATTTCGAAACTGGCAAAATTTTGTTTACATATATACAACAAACACAATAATCTTACACAAAATATAACAATAATGTTTGCATCCATACCTATTTAAGGGTGAAAATCTCCCGTTGTAGTCAGTATTATAGAAAAGATCCGCCCGTACAAAAAATTCAAACATAATTTGGAAAATTAAAAATTACGATAATAATTTTTTTGTAATATAAAATTAGTGGACAATATTTGACAGTTCTAAATGTCAAATGCCCCTGTCGTAGCATCCTGTATAGCATAACATAACGAATTTCCGTTTATAAAAATTAGACATTGAATAATAGTTTAAAGACTTTGTTGTGTGATTTTTTCTCCCCGTTTCAATGGTGTAAAAAAATGTCGCAAAAATTTTTGAATAAGGGGAAATTTTGGCAAAAAACTAGTTTATTTCACGAAAATTTCCAGAAAAACCATGTTCCGGTAATCGGACGTGTTTGGTTAACGAACTCGTCCAACGGTTTGTAACTTCCAATATTTTCACCAAATTTCGCAAAATTAAGACATTTTGTACGAGAGTTATATATATATATATATATATATATATATATATATATATATATATATATATATATATATATATATATATATATATATATATATATATATATATATATATATATATATAACTCTATACTATCTTTTAAAATACATTGAATGTGTAGTGTTTTTTTAGACTAGAAAATTTGCATAATTTACGAGTAGTCTTTCGTTTTAGCGAATTTCCAGAATGGAATTTAGCTATTACAACCACTGTAATGACTATGGTACTGAGACTATGGCAGAAAGTTGTTTTGAGGTCTCTAGAAACCGAAAATAATAATACGCCAAGAGTATGATGGGCTACGGACAATTAAAGATAGTCATTTTAATGGAAGTTACAAGAATGATAATCCGTAATTTATAAATGTACTTAAGTTTCCTCAATTGAGAAAAATTCCAGCTACTGACTACGGAAAGTTAACTTAATGTGTGTACAACACTCAATTAACAAATATTTAAATTTTTTGTTTGTCTTGTGAGTGTTCGGTAAACTTCACTATCTTCTAGGAACTCAAGAAGTTCAGAAAGATTGAAAAGTTGTTAGAAGCGTCCGATCAAATATTTGTGGTATAGTTGTAACAGAAGCAGAGGTCTTTTTTCGGTGCAACAAGGATTAATTGCACATCGTAAAATTTTTCATTACTAAAATTCAAATTTGTAATTTACTTAAATCTCTAAAATGACATAAAATCCAGTATAAACTGAATAAAGTATAATTTATTGGATATCATATTATAAACATCATGTAAGTAATAATTATTATTAATAATGAATGTAAAGGCAATAGACATACAATATAACATTGATTTAAATATCTACAGTAAAACCTCTCTAATTAAAAAAATTTCGTTCTCTAAGCTTAACTAACTTAATTTTTATTTACTTATTTTTAAAGCAAGTCACCCTTTTCGGCGAATTGGGTATTTGACAGATTTCGAAAGAGGGTTTTAAAATATTCCAAATGACTTAAATATAATCCCAGTAATTGATTATTGTATAAAAAAAGCGATTTAAAGGAAAAAAGAGCTTTATTTTTATTTAATTGAATTTTTGTGCAAAAACACTTAGTCACTTGTCAGTGACGTAACATCATTATTACTGAATCATACGCTATGTTATTCACTATATTTTACTATCAAACGCTACATCAGTCAAATACCCAAACTGATTTTAATAAAGTATTTTACTGGTTCCTAGCTTTCTTGTAACAATTAACTTAAAAAAATAAAAGATTGAACTTGATTATACATCATCACAAATACAAAATGTTTTAACGGCACCAAAAACCGTAATTATTTGATTTTAAAATTTCTAAATATATGAAATTTCTAAATATTCACAAAGTCAGGATTGTAAAAATAACCGAAAAATCACACACGCTTGATAGAAAATCACATTCAGAAAATAAGTAACATTTTTCGAACGAACTTTTACAGGAAAAATGAAAATTTGATACTTAAATATACCGTGTTACTTGAGCCCAACTACGCGGGTTACTTGAGCCCAGATCAAAAATTGAGCGTAACTGTTATACTTATTTGGGATAGGAAATTCAGTATATTAATCTATATATGACTACGGTTAGTTTATTATATAATATGGATCTTTTTCTTATGGCTCATAAATTTTATAGCTTTTTAGATTTTGGGCTCAAGTTAACCTCAAGATCGGGTTACTTGAGCCCAAACCTAAATTTCCAGGTGATATTCATCTGAAAACAGTTTGAGACCATGTAGGATGTTGGTTACTAATTAAAACATTGTACAAACACATAAGGAACTTATTCAATACTCTTATTGCAGCATCCTGCATAACGTAGCGAATTTCCTTTTACAAAAATTAGTTTTTCTCGGAAACTAGTTGACATAGAATAATAGTTTAAAGACCTTTTTGTGTTATTTTTTCTCCTCGTTCCAACAGCGTAAAAATTTTTTAATAAGAAGAAATTTTGGAAAAAAGTTAATTTTTTTTCATGAAAATTTCCAAAAATAACATGTTTTGGGCATCGGACGTGCCTGGTTAACGAACTTGTCCAACGGTTTAGGACTTTTAGGAATTTCTGCTATAGTCTTGCACCATTTTATACCAAAGTTATAATGGGCTCAAGTTACCCTAATTTTAAGGTTATTTTACTGATTTATCAAAACCTTAATTTAAAAAATTAACGGAATGGTTGGCAGATGAACATATCTGAATTTAGTTTAGTAATGAACAAAGTAATAAAATTATACACTTACCTTCCTTTGTAGACTACCACAAT
Source organism: Brachynemurus nebulosus (assembly GCA_035578155.1). Lineage (NCBI taxonomy): Eukaryota > Metazoa > Arthropoda > Insecta > Neuroptera > Myrmeleontidae > Brachynemurus > Brachynemurus nebulosus. The sequence continues at coordinate 4,065,166 of JAPWDM010000002.1, read as the reverse complement.
TACTTTTACAGTCAAAAGTTAGCAACGTAACAAAACATCAATTTCAAACAGAGAGTAAAGAACACGTGCCTCACTTCTAGTTTCAATTTTCAGAACTACCTAAACTTAAACACCGTAAACCTACTGCTGTTACCTACTAGCTAAACATCTAACTTACTTCTACTACTGACTAATATAAGCACAAAACAGAAAATAATACTTTTTCCGTTTTGGGCTCAAGTTACACCACAGGGCTCAAGTAACCCGCAATTACGGTACCCAATTTTCGCCAACAGATCTGATTCATATCATTCTTGTAGCTATTAATTTAAAAATGGAAAAAAATTGAACTTAATGACGTCATCACAACAATAACATTTTTTTAAATCCCCAAATTGATGGTAGTAACATGACATTTGAAGAAGCTGCTAGGTTTTCGATACGATTTTTTTATTTTTGACAAAATTCGAATTAAACGATCTGGTATTACGGGCCGCACTTTGGGAACCCCCGACTTACAATTAGAAGATTTAAAGAAAATACCGCATGATTAAAACACTGGAAAGAAGCGTACAGTCGCAATAATATTATATTAAAATGAGCTTTTTTAAAGTCATTACACCGTATAGGCGAATGAATAATCTCCTACTTAACGGGGTTTAACTTTACTACATACATATTTTTTTGATATTTCATATTTAATAAATAAATAATAATGATTAAAAATGGGATATTTGAGGCATTTATTGTAGTTGCCTTGAAGAACTCTTCACAATAATAGTAGCAATCAAAACGGTAAATATTGCCAAAATTGTAGGACAAAAACACATAATACTCGCGATTGCAGGAACAAAACTCGCGTTGAAAATAATTCAAATAATTTAGATCAAAATCAAAATCACTTATAATGAGTTTCCCAAGAAGTATCAGACCTCCCCAAAGATCCGGTGACAATATGACGGAGTAAGAAGGTTGTGTAAAACTGTTAAAAGTTACTTTAACAGACTTTAAAAGTTAAAAGAAGCTACAAGTGAAATTCTTACCGGAAAATTAGTGTTATTATGTCAGTAAATAAATCTACTTGAAATGGAAAAAAAAGTTTTTTCGGTAAATACTTTATACTGTGTAAAAATCTCTTAATTAAATTTAAAGTTATAATTAACCTAAAAACCAATGATAATTAAAAATAAAAAAGAAACTTTTAACATATAACTTTTTAATATAATAATATGCAAAAAAAAAAAGTAAAATAAAATAAAATAAAATAATATGTGTAAAAGGTCTTAAAGTTTTAACAAATCAAGAGAAAAATTGAAAAAAAAAAAAATAAATAAATCAAAAGAAACTAACAAAAGAAATCATAGTTATAAACCATTTCAGTAATTAAATTAGTATTAAAATAGAGAGTCATCTGTAAATAATATAATTATGTTTTAATTTATTGTGTAGAGTCCTGTAATTAAAGACAGTTCAGGTAGTGCCATTTGCTAAAGATTTGTTTATAAACAACAAACTGTTAACACAAATTTAATAATAATAATTGTGAGTAGGAATTAATTATAAACAAAACTAAATAAATAAGTTAGAAACTTCATTCTATTTCAACATATAATGCTCTAGTGAATATCAAAATATGATTTGTGCCTCAAAAGAAAAAAGAAAGTTTAAAAAAAAATAAATAGATTAACAAATAAATAAAATTAAATTAAATTAAACAAAAATTTTTTCAACCCAATGTGAAGTGCTTTAATTAATGATATTATAGGCAGTGTTATCTACCAAATATTTGTATATAAACAACAAACTTTTAACAAAAATAATAAAGTTAACCATAAACAAATAAAAATAAATAATAAAACGTCAGTTTAATGTAGTACACAGTGTTTCAGTATATGTATATGTAAAAAAATAATAATAACAATAAATATAAAGCAAAAATATTAAAATAAGAAAAAAAATATAAATAAATAAATGAAAAGACAATAAAAGTACGAAAACAAAATAAAGGAAATAATAATAATAGTAATTAAATGAAAAATAATAATAATTAACAATGGCTGATGCAAAAATTGATGCAATTCTAAACCAATTAACTGCTTTGAATAATAAAATCGACAAAAACGATGAGAGGCTAAGAAATAATGTTCAAAAGATGGTGGGCCAAATTAATAGCAAAGTGAAGAAGGTAGAAGAAGAAAATGTAATGCTAAAGGAAAAATTTTAGAACAGGAGAAACAAATAGAAGAACTAGAAGACCGTAATATGAAAAATAACATCGTCATGCATGGACTAGAGGAAAAAGAACATAATGTATATCAGCTAGAAGCGAAAGTAAAAAATATAATAGAAAATGCATTGAAGAGCCATATTTACGAGAATGACATTAATTATATTCATAGAATCGGCGAAAAAAATGAAAACTATACTAGACCAGTTATAACTGCGTGTACAACTTGGCGCCTGAAAAGGGAAATACTAGCAAACAAAGGACGTTTTAAGACTTCCGCTGTCATAATTAAGAAAGATTTTTCTTAAACAGTAAGAGAAGAACGAAAAGAATTAGGAACCATAATGACTAATCTGAGAGAAAGTGAGAAGAATGCAACTTAAAGAAAAAATAAATTATTATTCGATAATAAATTATACACGCTTCAAGATCCAAGGGAATTCAGGGAGGAGTTCACACCAGACACGGCTAATAAACTAATTTTTTTCGAATCTCGTTTTTTCTTTTTATTTTGTTCTGTGGTTCTTTACAAACACGGTGATATATAAAACATGACCGAAAAAAATTTTTTTCAAGTAGAAAAATATTTATTTGTGAGCCGCTGCACAGCCAAGTTGCTGCTCCTTTGCAGACAACGCTCGCCCCTCCTCGCGATTTTATCAGTAATATTTAGTTTTGGTGTGTACATGATTGTTATAGTATGCACTGAAATAATGTTCTTTTATTTGTATGCCTTTGTAAACGTTTTAATAAACAGTAAGTAAGTAAACCGCTTCTTTTGTTATTATTTTTGTTTTTTACCGTTTTCCGAAAGTTGCGTTTTTCCCAACAAGGAAAATCATATCTCAAGTTCTAGAAAAGATAGAGACTTAATTTTTTTTAAATTTTGTTCATAAACATATTGCGCATAAAGTGGAGTATGCTTTTTCCATTTGAACAATTGTAACTATTTTTAAACATTTTTTTTTAATAAAAAATTGGGTTTTGTAATTTTAAGAAGTTTGGGATTACAATTTTATAGTTAATTTTTAAAATTACCTGAAACCCATACTCAGCTGTATGGACAGGTCCTTTAGGAATAAAATAATGAAAAAATATTTAAAAAATATTCATTACTTTCTGAGATATGGCGTTGCTTGTAAACGCTTAAAAACTTGAGAAAAAGGGCCCCCTCCCCATACAGGGAAGAGTAATGAATGTTTCAAAAACAAAATTTTCTATTTGAAACCCTCCCTAATTTGGAAAAAAATTTCAACAAGCAAAATAATCATAAATAAAAAAGTTGCTTGTTTATTTGAATTCCCCCCTTAAACAATAAATTGGAACCTACTGTCGCGACGGATACTGGCAATAAGAGACAAAGAAGCACAAACGACGAATGTGAAGATAAAACATCAAAAGAAGTCAAGAAAAGCAATTATAAACAGCCAATTTCACAGAAAGACTCAAGGAAACAAGATGTTGGAAAGAAAACCCCAGCAACAACTATTCGCGAATATTACAACAGAGATAGATCTAATTCATTTTCGCAATAGCAATAGGCTATTTGACGATAACAACAAAAAAGCATAAAATATATATGGAACGTAAGCTTAAGTTGTAGGGATACATAAAAAATGCATTTTATTTTAAAATAATCAGAAATATCTTTTATTTCATTAAATTAAAATAATTATTTTTAACTTATTTTTTACTTAGTCGCTACCGCCAATCACGAAGTAGACGGCGTGTGACGTCATTAAACTCAAGCAACAATAGTTGACATATTCATTGTGTAAAATATTGCTTTTAAATAAAATAATTTTTTGAGTTTATTGGTGCCAAATCGATTTATTCCGAAGCTAAAACAAATCCTCAAATTACAAACGTTAATTACTTATTCTTTTCAAGCTAGAATACCGCAAAAAACGGCAATTTTGTCACTGAATGACAGATTGACTTTTTCACTTATAATCAAAAATAAAACGCCGTGAGCAGCGGAGCCCCATCACGGAAGTCGAATTTTTCCTTTAAATTTTTCCTTCCTTTCTTCGGTATTGAATGTCTACAAGCGAAATGTAACTGAAAGTCCACAAGCGATTTGTCATTTTGGTGATTTCAAAACTGATGATGAGTGTCCGGTTGATCGGGGCTTTAAAAAAAGGTTTTAAGTTTTTAAGGGCTGAATCTCAGTAAATTTCAATTTTGTGCTGATAGCAGTTAGCAGCGAAAAAGCCAACACAATTCGTACGAAGGCATTCCTACCCATGCTTATCCGCCAATTGCCTTTGTGTTTTATTTTTAAATATTAAAAAGGAACTTAAATAGTAAACTGGATAAAAAAATATCTTTATGAAGATATTTTTTCTTTCCAAAAAAATCCAAAAATTCTATTTTATAAATAATGTCACGGATGTGACAATTTTGTTTGCGCGTAGTGTACATAAATATAATATTTTATTGACAATTTTGATCTTGTGTGATATCGATTCGTATTGATTAAAAAAAATATTCGATATTGTTCTACCATATGTATGCAGTGCGCAAACTCCAAGATCATACCATATTTTCGTCTCTGGTTCTTTTTAAAAAAAAAAAGTAGTTCAGTTTGAGTTTTACATACGATTCTTTCGGCAAAGGGTAATTTACTTAAACGTTTAAATAGTTAGTTTAGTATATCTTTGAACAAAAATTAAATAACATATTTCAATTTTAATGTACTTATTAGAAAATAAAATTATAAAGTAGGCTCTACTTTTTGCATGCGTAATAATTTGAACCGGGCGTATTAATACATTGAATATTACTGCATTGGATCAACGCGTAGAAACGATACCAGGTACACACATACTTGCGTTGTGTTCAAGTAAGATGAAGCACGCTTTCTTCATCCGCTCAATACAATACTGTTATTGTATTTGAAAATGGATGATGCAATATCACATTATTTTCTTTTCTCCTTGTAAAAAAAAGGGAGGGTAATTTTATTTTAAATTCTAACCAAATAATGTAACGATATGTACTCTACAAAATTCTGTGTAATTTTTTGTAACAAATAATTCTACAATATGGCGTATTCGTGTTATGGAATTCCGAATTATAATATGAAGCAGATTTGGGTAATAATTTAAAAATTTCTTTTATTATTTTAATATAAATATTTTATAGGATTGGTTCCGTTATACCAATTCTATTCTTTATTCATTGAAGCACTACTGTGTTTCAAATTTATATAATATCCTCTTTTCTCAGTTAAATGTAATTGATCATTTCTGTTGAAAAATCATTTGGATATTTAGATTTAGTATTGTAAAATTATGTAAAATTCTATTTTTTTATCGTAACAAAATTTATTTATTCTTAATATAAAATTTCTCCTTAAAAATAAATTATTATGTAACTTATTCAGCCATTTTTAAAATGTTGTTAAAAACACGTGTCACTACTTGTTAACTTTGAGTAACTTATTTAAGCAAGAAAAACTTATTTAATATTAAATACAATTAGTTTTAAATTTAATTTCTGAAATTATTATTTACGCTTTCCTACATACCATATTTACAGAAAACTAATTTCTTTTTCAGTCTGAGCCCTATTAATAAATTTTATTTCTTTTTTAATCATATCTTAAATCTTATTGGGCTTTCCAACAGCGACATGGGCCCCGCTGTTAATTCCTGTAGTTATCCACGCGCTTTACTCTAACGGGCGTCGTCCCTAGTCCAGGAGCCGTGTCTTCTCATAGTACAGGTGCCGGTTCTTCTAATATAACTCAATTCAAATTTCTTTATAATTTTAATTTTATTTAATGACACCTTCATTAGATTTGATTAATTAACCAATACTCAATATTAAAACCTCATTACATGTACCTCTCTCCTTAACTCTCTTTAATACTATTCATTCTTTTTTTTAAAATTTTTTTTGGTGTCAATAATAATAAAAATCCAAAATTCCTAATTTATAAATAAACAGTAACTTTAATAACATTTTTAAATTACTTAATATACTGTATGTATTTCATTTGTTAAAAAAGTAAGTTCACTTTTTTTAAATTTTAAAAAATTAGTATTCGCCTACTTGTATTTAGAATAAAAATAATGCATTTAAAACACATTTAACAATAGCATTCAATGCTAAGTGTGTACAGGATTGGTTTAAACAAATATACTGATCTGTTTTACACGACCAGCAATATCACCTGATTTCAACATCTTCGAAAACGTATCGAGTTATTCGTCCCGTAACGTATACAACGGCGGGAAACAATATAATTGAAAAAAAAATTGAAAAAAAATATTCGACGTAACTGGCGGCAAATCCCACTCGAATATGTGAGGAATTTGTATGAAAATATTCCAACAAAAATTTTACAAATAGTGGAAAATAAAAGAGATTGAACCAATTATTATTAATTATTAAAATTATAAGTAATTTTTGAAAGGTGAGGCTATATTATGGGACAAAAAATTATATTAATTTTATATGTTTTTGATATAACTTTTGATATTGGTTTGTGCGTGTATTTTATTAAAACAAATAGTTACTACATCTTTTTATTTACACAATAAAACATTTTCGAAATATACGACTTACGTATGACTGGCTAACCTCTTTCTCTAAAATATTGTAAGTGAAATATAAAAATTCTTGGTGAGGCTATATTATGAGACGGACTGTATAAATGATAAACACAAAAGTGTCATAAATGACCTTTTTTATTTTTTCAAAAATGTCGTGCTGTTAAAAGGGACCAATTTTATGATAGCTATAAAGGACGCCGTTCAAATCCCGTGTACCCGTGAAAAGTCAATTGGAAGAGCGAGTGGTGGTTTACTGTTGTATGTACATTCCAGTGTAAAAAGTCAACTTATCGAAAAAAATTATCTACGGTTAGTTCTAAAAATAACATATGGTATAAAAATAATTTTGATATTTGTTTACTTAAAACATGATTTTGACAATCATGTCTTAATGGAATTATTATATAATCTAATTTTAGAAATGCAAAGTTTATATGTTGATTATAATATTATAGTAGCAGGTGACATGAATGCTTAATTGGAAATTTGAATAATGGCTATAGTTCTGAAATTTTTAATACATCATACTTGGCACTGAATAGAGCATCACAAAATAATATATGTAATACAAGAGGTAAGCTATTAGTTGAACAATTTGAATCATTGGGTTTGATTGTTATCAATGGAAGGACCCCAGTAGTAGGAATATGGGGCTACGGGATCCTCCTTCCCTCCTGCCGATTTTTTGAGCGACCTCGGCAGGAGGCAAATACCGAGGCGGTTCTAGAAGCCGCCGGCGGTGGGTGGAGCAAAATTTTTGTCCAACCTAAGTGAACCCAGCGGAACTTGATCCAACTTAACAGAACCTAAGGAAATTTGGTGTAACCTAACAAATTTTTTTTCTAACCTAAGAATTCCCTAACAGATGGCGCAGCCACTTTTGAGATTTGTAAATTCACAGCTAGATGGCTCTCGTAGTTTGGATAATAGCGATCCCTTTGCGTAAGTTTGAAAAATTGTCAATAGATGGCATCGAAAACCTTTTTTTTGATAGTTAAACTAGCCATGAAAAGGTGGCGTTGCTTTCATAATTTTATATTTTTATCTGAAAACAGGTTTAAACTGTCAGCTGACGTCACTAAAGGTAAACTGATATCAAATAGCGAAGATTTCTCTCTAATATGCAAAAATGAATTTTATCATATGATTGTATATTTTTATCTGAAAACAGGTTTAAACTTGTATAAATTGTCAGCTTACGTCATTAGAAGGAATGCTGATATCAAATAGCGAAGACTTCTGTCTAATATGCAAAAATGATTTTTATCATATGATTGTATATTTTTATCTGAAAACAGGTTCTAACCTGCATGGCTACATAAAGTGTGATAAATGACGTCATCAGGCTATCTTTCTGCTATAAAAGGGCGTGACAGAATTTCTTCAGTTACAATTTTGTTCGAAACTTTAGTGAAAAAACATTAAATCTTATTGTTGTGAATTTTCAATTGTTGTGTTAAAACTAATTATTGTCAAAAATGGAATCCATTACTGCTAGTGCTTCATCTGGAAACAGAAACTTAATTAAAAAAATGGCTGGAAATTTTGTGGACGAATTGAATCATCTTGGTGCTGTTAAACGATGGATTAAACTTTCTGATATGGAAATTGGAAAAGTATATAAAATAATGGGAGCCAGTCATCTACCATCGAAATTCGATTCATCGAAAATGAAGACAATATTGGAATTGGAAATTGGATACATTTCGTTACCAGCGAGATTTGACAATTTGAACGAGCAGATGCTGGCATGGTTGCAAAGCAATCCAAAACTAGGTATTATGAATAATGGAGCCATTGGACTAACTCATAAACTAGAATTCAAAACGCTGGACTTTCTCGAAATCGTTGGGGGTGCTGAATGGCGAATTTTGTAATTTATTCTCTTCAAAATGTATTATTTAATTGTACTATGTATTTTAAAAATTTCAATATTGTACCAATTTTTACATATATTTAATGAAAATTATAAATTCAATTGGTGATCTTTGATTCCTCACAGAGCACTTTCTTGCATATGCACAAATTTTTAATATAATTATAAATTTTACAAGTTAAAATAGTGATCATTGTGTACCTATTTTTGTTTAAAACTATACTTAATAAAAAAAATTTAAAGAAAAAAAAACCGATCTTTTGATTTACACCGATCCCTAAAAAGAAATCAAACTAATTTTTGATATTATACCTTAAACTTGATGTATATATAAAAATTCCATTTACAATTATGGTACACCATATATACTCGTAAATTTTACAAAAATGTATCACTCTGTATATTTTTTAATGCTACATATTCTCTGACGAAATTTAATATTACAATTATATTATGCATTCAGCTAAAAAAATTGCTACTTACTTATGCTATAAACATCTAAGCATGTATTTTTTTTAAATATGTACCTACCTTATAAATACCATGATTACTATATCGCTAGTCACGCGATATCGTGTTATAAAATACATAAGAATTTACTCATTTAATGTAAAAATATTTGATCAACAATTAAATAAAAACGAATTTTTTTAAAATATATATAGTAATATAATATTTCGCATATATACAGTACTCTGTTAAAAGTACGGGTTTCTACACCGTTAAAAAACATATATTTTACAATATCAATATATTGTAAAAAAATCATATTTCTTAATATTTTTAAAACTGAATATGTAATATCAAGAATTTAAAACAGTTTTGAAACATTAATTTCTCCTCATAATATTTTTTTAGTCTTAAATTAATAGCACAATGTTCCATATATTTTAAGAAAATTTTCCTTTTAATATTTTATAACTTATCTAAAAAATTTATAGCTATTTTTATCAAAAAAATTTATTACTTGCTATTGTTAAAAAATTAGTTAAATATATCTATAGGTATTAAGTGACCTCTAGTTTTTGTAAAAGACGGTGGTAATAGCAATTCATCTTAAATACGAAATTATTTTATCAATGCTAAATAAGCGTTTTTTTTTTCTCATATTATCATACTCCAATATATTGTATATTATTATAATTTATAAAAATGTGTTTTATTTATTAAAAAGTGGTGTTGTGCAAAGTAAAATTTTGAATAATAATTATTATGTTTACTTACATATTACTCTTATTCAGAAGTTCTTCTACTAGAACATGTATTAGCATGTTATACATTGTCTATATTCGGAGTTTTCGTAAAAAAAAAGTTTCAAATGGAAAACGATTTTGCGTATGCGACTAAAGTGTGACTTGTATATATGCTACTTGAGGATTTTTGGTGTCTACACATGGAAATTAACTATACCTAAGGGGTATTCATACAATACCGAGTCATATTAAAATTTTATCAATCCTAAAAAAAGAAAATAATTAAATCTCCACTAGCACACATAAAATTTTGAAAGTTAATGTAAACCAAAAATCAAAAACTATTTTTCGTACAAAAAAAAAATATATTATTAATATCTAAATATTTTCTTTCTATGCAGCGAGTTGAAAATAATGCGTTAATGCAAAAAAATCAAACATTATCTTATGTATGTAAGTTAATATTTTTAAGAATAAATGCGTATATATAGGGTGGACAGTAAATAACTCTCATAATTTTTAAAGAGCGGATGAAAACTTTAATTTTGGATTACGAAATTTTATTTTTCCGGAATTATGCTGAATTCAACCAATTAACCCTTTCCTGCACAGCAGTTTTAGATCATTATTGTTCGACGATACTTTATTTTTAACAAATCATTAATAATATGGGTGAATACTTATTAGCAAGAATTACATAGTTTGCACATATGTTCTATCGCACCAGAATGTTAATAGGACAATGCGATTTAATTGCCTATATTCAGGAGCAAGCAAAAACATTACCTATTTTAATAGCTTAGAAAATACACATTACATTTTTTTTTCGTTGTAAGAACAATCATTTCCGTGATCTTTTTTAACGAATTACTAGAATTAAGGACTGTGGTATGTAAGAAATAATAACACGCACATTATTTTAAAATATTTTATTAAATAATTAACATACAGCTGTTGGAAAATTAAAAAGATTTTTTTTTTAACAACTTATTAAATGTTGATAGCTTATTTTAATATCTCCTATAGGGCCTTAAGTATAACCCTTCACCAGAAATTTTTTCATCACCGTCGTAGGCGATACACCAAACGGCACCAAAGTGCCCCAAATGACACCAAAAATGACACCAAAGTGCATCAAAATGACACCAAATGACACCAAAGAGTCACTCCCAAAAAAGAGCCACTCCCAAAAAAAGAGTCACTCCCAAAAAAGAGTCACTCCCAAAGAAAGAGTCACTCCTAAAAAAGAGTCACTCCCAATAAAAAGAGCCACTCCTAAAAAAGAGTCACTCCCAAAAAAAAGAGTCACTCCCAAAAAAGAGTCACTCCTAAAAAAGAGTCACTTCTAAAAAAAAGTCACTCTCAAAAAAAGTCACTCCTAAAAAAGAAACACTCCTAAAAAAGAGTCACTCCCAAAAAAAAGAGTCACTCCCAAAAAAGAGTCACTCCCAAAAAAAAGAGTCACTCTCAAAAAAAAGAGTCATTCCTAAAAAAGAGTCACTCCTAAAAAAAAGAGTCACTCCCAAAAAAAAGAGTCACTCCTAAAAAGGAGTCACTCCCAAAATGAGTCACTCCCAAAAAAGAGTCACACCCAAAATGAGTCACTCCCAAAAAGAGTCACTCCCAAAATGAGTCACTCCCAAAAAGAGTCACTCCCCAAAAAAAAGTCACTCCCCAAAAAAGAGTCACTCCAAAAAAAAGAGTCATTCCTAAAAAAGAGTCGCTCCCAAAAAGAATCACTCCATAGGTATATAAGGCTCAACCCGCGGAATCTTTAGTCAGTCGAGTTCAGTTCAGCTATTCGTAAACACGTTGCAATCGTAATACTGTTAAACTATGCATAGTTGTGAATTTTGTGGTAAGAAATTTTCGCGGAAGTTTAATCTCTCGCGTCATTTAAGAACTAAACATAATTCGTCTGAGAATGATAAAAAGAATGATGAAAATGGAATAAGTCAATTTGAAAATTCCACGAATCAGTCAGTAAATAATGGGACACACGTGAACAGCGCGGAGAAGAGGAGACTTTCAATACAAAGTGAATCGTCAAAATCGAATAATGAAGATAATGATGATGGTGAAACCGATTATAGCTTTGAAGCAAGAAATGAAGAAAAGGAAGATAAAGCACCAGTATTTCAAAATCAGCAGGAAGATGATACAGATCTATCTACAAGAAACTTGAATACTTTTAATCAAAGTATGATGGCTGCAGCAGAAGCAATCAGAAGTAAATTCCACGCTTTAAAAAACTCGCATAATATTCTACAATCGGCGAATGTCGAAGATAATCGATCTGATGAACAAAAGCATTTACCATCGCCTGATAACTACAAAGAAACAAGTTTTACTCCAAAGATGGCTGGTCTCTTACAAACTGCACTAGACATATTAATGGTCAAAGAGCTTCAGAACGCATGCGCAAAGGATGAAGAACAAGAAAATAAAAATTCAGGAGAAAAGGAACAACCTTCAACATCAAATTCAATAAATGGAGAAGCTAAACGTCTGAAGTATGATGAAAACGCTAACCTTCATAATGATCATTCGAAACCTGTTGATGAAGAAGAATATTTTGATGACTCGAACCATTTAGTTGACGAACTAAGAAGTTTAGCGACTCAGACGCAAATTGGAGAAGAAATGATTAATACTATATGTAATTTAATGGAAAGGAGTCATAGTATAAATCCCAGCTTCGCGGATTATATCGAAAACGAGAAAAAACGAAGCCATTTTAATAATTTAAAGGAAAGTGACATTGGAAAGCGGATTATCTCAATAACTAGGGAATTGGAAAAGCATGATATTATTGAGCCAGTGTTAAAATATGTATCCAATGATGATGACGAAGACAGCGATGAAAAAACATCTGCTAGCGATAGCGAAGATACTGCGAGCGACAACGAAGCTGATGATGACGAGAATACAGTCGCCTACGACGGTGATGAAAAAATTTCGGGTGAAGGGTTATACTTAAGGCCCTATAGGAGATATTAAAATAAGTTATCAGCATTTAATAAGTTGTTAAAAAAAATCTTTTTAATTTTCCAACAGCTGTATGTTAATTATTTTAAAATTATGTGAGTGTTGTTATTTCTTACATACCACAGTCCTTAAGCAATTTTAGTAATTCATTAAAAAAGATCACCGAAATGATTGTTCTTACAACGAAAAAAAAATGTAATGTGTATTTTCTAAGCTATTAAAATAGGTAATGTTTTTGCTTGCTCCTGAATATAGGCAATTAAATCGCATTGTCCTATTAACATTCTGGTGCGATAGAACATATGTGTAAACTATGTAATTCTTGCTAATAAGTATTTACCCATGTTATTAATGATTTGCTAATTTGAAGTATCGTTTGAACAGTAATGATGTAAAACTGCTGAGCAGGAAAGGGTTAATTAATTGAATGCAGCTTAACTCCGGAAAAAAAATAAAATTTCGTAATCCAAAATTAAAGTTTTCATCCGCTCTTTAAAAATTATGAGAGTTATTTACTGTCTACCCTATATATACGCATTTATTCTTATGGTATAAAATTACATTTTCAATTCGTTTGCTTAGAAATATTTGTCTGTGACTGATAATTTTTAGGTGTTTTTACAAAATTAAACTGCAATAATAGTTTAAAAGTATTTCACTGTCTATAAAAACATAAATTTTTTTTTCTCTATCATCAATAAATTAACAAACAAAAAATACTTATTCAATACCTACCTAGCTTGCTATAACTATTGTTTATGGTAGAAAATATTGGGGGAATATATAAACATAATAAGTTTCAGCGAAGTAAGAACATACAAATTTAACATGGGAAAAAATTGTTGAGATCAGAGTATGCTTGTCTTTTATGGGTATCGTTTTATATAGGTATCGATAGTTACTAAAATTTTCTTTAATTGCAAAAAGGTAAATTTGAAAACAAAACAATAGGTGCCTAATTTTCTACTAAGCAGTGCTATTTGTTAATAAATATTTCAACATTAGATTAATATTTATTTATAGTTATCTTAATAAATTTACTGCTATTGTCTTTTATTGACTTCTGAATATTATTTTGACGCGATATTATTTAAAATTTTGCTAAATATTTAATAATAAAACACATAATAGTATAGAGTAGGTACCTACATATTGAAGAATGTGAAAAAAAATGCTGATTCTTGTTTTAAAATATTTTAGATAAGTATAAAAAAATAGTTAAATCTTATTACAACCGTCTACAAAAACTAGAGGTCATTTAATACCTATAGGTATATTTAACTAATTGTTAATAATTAAACTAACAAGTAACAAATTTACCAAAAAACAGATACATTGTTTAGATAAGTTATAAAATATTAAAAGGAAATTTTCTTAAAATATTGGGAATATGTGCAATTAATTAAGACTAAAGAAATATCTATGACGAGAATTAATGTTTCAAAACTTCCTTAAGATAATCAAATTAATGTTTCAAAACTATTTTAAATTATTGATATTACATATTCAGTTTTAAAAATATTAAGAAATATGATTTTTTTAGAAAAAATATATTCATATCGTAAATATGATTTTAACGGTATAGGAACCCATACTTTTAACAGAGTACTGTATTATATATATAATATTATATTACCATATAAGTATTTTAAAAAATTCGTTTTTATTTAATTGTTAATGATCAAATATTTTAGGTTAAATGAGTAAATTCTTATATATTTTATCACACGATATCGCGTAATTAGCGATATAGTAAAGTAATCATAGATATTTGTATGGTACATATTTAAAAAAAAAAAAATACATGCTTAGATGTTTATAAGTAAGTAGCGATTTTTTTTAGCTGAGTAGTATTCTGGTATTTTATTTCACCATCCAAAGAATATACGGATAAAAAAAAATATATAGAGTGTTACATTTATTGTAAAATTTACGAGTATATATGGTGTACCGTAACTGTAAATGGAATTTTTTATAATTAGTTTGATTTCTTTTTAGGGATCGGTGTAAATCAAAAGATCGGTTTTTTTTCTCTAAATTTTTTTATTAAGTATAGTTTTAAACAAAAATAGGTACACAATGATCATTTTTTTAACTTGTAAAATTTATAATTATATTAAAAATTTATGCATATGCAAGAAAGTGTTCTGTGAAGGAATCAAAGATCACCAATTGGTGGACTTGTGTATTAAAATAGTAAAAAATTATTCAACAAACACCATTGAATTTATAGAGGTGGTTTGTAGACTTTTCAAGTCCAATTATAGACGAAATATTGGAAATATTGAAATATCGGAATATTTCTGTTGTCTGGAATTTACGGATCATTACATCAATCTTCTTCAATGTTCTAACGCAGAATTAAGAGAACTAAGTAAAGCGAAGCGTCGAGAGGAAATTATTAAACAACTCGTTGAAAACTCTGAAATACCAACAATTCTACGATAAACTAATGAGCGGCGTAGTAATGTAGATGACGAATCTCCCCCGGTTGGTTTCGAACTCACAATCTACCAGACAAGAGCGGAGTTGCTAACGACTACACCAACTAGGGGTCGACAAACTAATTGATTTTCCACAATAAAATAGCACGATAACGAATCATTGAAAAGTGGACCGGTGGATATTCGAATTGAATTTAAAACGTTAAAGGAGGTGCCGGAGAATACATCAGCATTCTGTCTTCTACTACATGATCGTGTGATTCAATATAATCCATTGACGAATATTGTTACAAAATATGTATAAAAGCATCGCAATCCGATTATATATCAGTCAGTTTCGCTCTAGACAACGCACAATGAAGGCCGACGCAGCAATTGTTGACTTCCAAGGATTTCCAAATTCAACAAATGGGAAATTCTACATAAAGGAATTGGCTGTGCTGAAATTCGATTCTTCCGAAGAAAATTGTGGTGAAGATTATATACTACAGCACTATGTATTCAAATCACCAATACCGTTTTGTGGATTAAGTGAAAAAGATCAACGCACAGCTCGCTGGTTGCGGAAAAATCATCATGGGTTCTCCTGGATGGATGGACATATTGAATACGAGGAACTACAATACATTTTAATAAACAATCTGCGCGGAACTCGAATCATCTATACGAAGGGAGAAGGAAAAGTACGCTATTTGAAACAACTGCTACCATCAGCGTCCATCATGAACTTTGAAGAAATAACAATTTGCCCCAAGTTGAGAAACATAACATCAACATACACTAGTCCTCGATGCGGCCATCATTCCGGAGCAACATGCGCCATGGAAAATGTCATATCCATATACAAATATTATTGTAATAACATTTAAACATTTTTACTGTAAAATATTTCTTTTAAAATAAATTTATTAAAATAAGAAAAAATTAAAAAAATTAAAAAAAAAAAATTAAAAATAAAAAAATGTGTTTTTATTTAATAAAAAAATAAAAATTAAAAATTAAAAATAAAAAAACCTGTATAAACCTGTTTTCAGATAAAAATATACAATCATATGATAAAAATCATTTTTGCATATTAGACAGAAGTCTTCGCTATTTGATATCAGCATTCCTTCTAATGACGTAAGCTGACAATTTATACAAGTTTAAACCTGTTTTCAGATAAAAATATACAATCATATGATAAAATTCATTTTTGCATATTAGAGAGAAATCTTCGCTATTTGATATCAGTTTACCTTTAGTGACGTCAGCTGACAGTTTAAACCTGTTTTCAGATAAAAATATAAAATTATGAAAGCAGCGCCACCTTTTCATGGCTAGTTTAACTATCAAAAAAAAGGTTTTCGATGCCATCTATTGACAATTTTTCAAACTTACGCACAGGGATCGCTATTATCCAAACTACGAGAGCCATCTAGCTGTGAATTTACAAATCTCAAAAGTGGCTGCGCCATCTGTTAGGAAATTCTTAGGTTAGAAAAAAATTTGTTAGGTTGCACCAAATTTCCTTAGGTTCTGTTAGGTTGGATCAAGTTCCGCTGGGTTCACTTAGGTTGGACAAAAATTTTGCTCCACCCACCGCCGGCGGCTTCTAGAACCCCCTCGGTAGTTTTGCCTCCTGCCGAGGTCGCTCAAAAAGTCGGCAGGAGCAAAGGAGGATCCCGTAGCCCCATATTCCTACTACTGACCCCTAGCAATATCCCAGCTAGGTTTCTGTAAAAAAGATGCAAAAAATCTGATCGATCTGGGCGAACTCCATTGATGACATTATTGACTTAAAGGTTTCAGATGTGCTGATAAACTCTGATCATTTCCCTGTCGAATTGGAGACCACTGGCAGGTTTGAACTTAATATGGGCAGTGTAAGAGAACGAACAAGTGACTCATACTTAATATATAAATAGAGTGATCATAAAAAGTCAGCATATTTGAAACAATTCGAAAATGTCTCATCCTCGGATATGTGTGATGTAGAATCAATGTATATTCATCTATGTAAAGAAATTGATGAAGTTGCGAATAAATTAGAGCTAGTGGTAACTAAAAATATATCTAACAAATAGAATTATATAAAGAATAAGCCTTGGTATAATGAACACTGCCAACTTCAGAAAAAAGAACAAAAAATAATACTTAAGGAATGTAGAAAACATAATTTTGAAAAACCATTTTTGGATAAATTCTTAGAAAGTAAAAGGGTATACAAAAAAACTATTAAAAAATATAAAAATGAATATTTTAATTTCATTAAGGAAAAACTTGCTAACGTAAAGGATGCTAACACTTTTTGGAAAATCATTAAGATTTATAAAAGTAAAGTTAAAAACGATAATAATAACCCAATTGATATGATGACATGGGAAAGCTATTTTAGACAATTACACCCTATATATGAGTTAAATTCGTTTAATTTGTCAGATCTAACACATCCAAAATTGGATACTTATACACATATAACCTTGCCCGACTTGGAGTATGTACTAAATAAGTGTAAACCAGGTAAATCACCCGGTCCGGACAGCATTCCCAACGAATATTTAAAAAATCGATCAGCTAGCGGGAAACAATTCCTGTTAAATATGTTCAATGGAATTATGGAAACAGAAAATACTCCAAAAAATTGGTCTCAAGCAGAGGTATACCTAATCCATAAAAAAGGTGACAAATTTTATACCAATAATTATCGCCCTGTTTCCTTACTGAACACTATACAAAGGTATTTACCACGATTCTAAGTAATCGTATACTAAACTGGGCAGAGGAGACTAATATTTTGCCGGAATCTCAAGGTGGTTTCCGCAAAGACCGTGGTTGTATAGATAATATTTTTGTATTAATGTCCACAATAGAGATAAACTTAAGACTGAGAAAGCGAAAAGTTTTCTCTATATTTGTAGATTTGAAAAAGGCCTTTGACACTGTAGATCACAATATATTGTGGCAGAAATTATCCGACGCCGGACTTAGCAGAAAACTAATAAATATTATAAGGAACTTCTACAATAATGCATGTATTCAATTAAAGATTAATAAACAAAAAAACGCCGTCAGCAGCGGAGCCCCATCACGGAAGTCGAATTTTTCCTTTCATTTTCGGTATTGAGTGTCTACAAGCGAAATGTAATTAAAAGTCCACAAGCGATTTGTCATTTTGGTGGTTTCAAAACTGATGATGAGTGTCCGGTTGATCGGGGCTTTAAAACAAGGTTTTAAGTTTTTAAGGACTGAATCTCAGTAAATTTCAAATTTGTGCCGATAGCAACTAGCAGGGAAAAAGCCAACACAATTCGTACGAGGGCATTCCTACCCATGCTTATCCGCCAATTGCCTTTGTGTTATATTTTTAAATATTAAAAAAGTAACTTAAATATTAAACTGGAAGGCTTTTATGAAGATATTTTTTCTTTCCAAAAAAATCCAAAATTTCTGTTTTATAAATAATAAAAATCCAAAATTCCTAATTTATAAATAAACAGTGACTTTAATAACATTTTTAAATTACTTAATATGTATGTATTTCATTTGTTATAAAAGTAATTCACTTTTTCTAAATTTTTAAAATTACTATGCGCCTACTTGTATTTAGAATAAAAGTAATGCATTTAAAATACATTTAACAATAGCATTCAATTCCGATGTAAAAATGGGAGAAGTGGGGGGAAAAGTAATGTGGACTCCCTAAAAGGTACTAGCTGGACACTAACTGAATACACGTACAAAATTTCAGCCCTCTAGGTTTCCTTAGAGAGTCTCTAGACGTGTTAGAAAACAAGCAAAAAAATTAAGGAAATTATGGCGTAAAAATCGTGGGGGTAAGGGTTAAAAGGCTATTAGCTTAACCTGTACACAACATTTCAGCCCTCTAGCTTTATTTGGGGAGATTTTTACCCGAACGAAAGTGTTAAAAAACAAGAAAAATCATGTTCTTTTGGGTATAAAAATGGTGGGGGTAGAGGTTAAAAGTCGAGACCCCCAAAAGGCACCCCCTTGATACTAACTCAATCCGAATACAAAATTTCAGCTCTCTAGGTTTATTCGGGTGACCTGCGCGAGTGGTACAAACTTCGAAAACGTCAAAAAAGCATGAAATTGTAGCTTAAAAATGAGGGGGGTGGGGGTAAAATATTAAAACCTTCGAAAAGCACAACCTAGGTATGAACTCTATCAACACACCAAATTTCAACCCTCTACGTTAATTCTGGAGGGCTGGGGGCGTGTTAGATCCAGCGAAAATCGTTTTTTTCCCCCCTACTCCCTCCAAATCATCCTAGGAAACTGAATTTTGGATATGTTGTAGATAATTGACCGAAACATTATTTCCAACCGGTTTGGAAAATTTTTATTGCTTTTCCGCCCCCCACCACCCCCTTAAATTTGGGTCGGATCCAAAATTTGCCCAAAATGTGACCCCACTTTGATAGTATTGTTGTGCATCGGAATGAGCCCCATTTACCAAATTTGAGCTCTTAACTTCCATAGGGGGGCCCTACACATATTAAAAGGTAGCGGGAAAATATATATATATATATATATATATATATATATATATATATATATATATATATATATAT
Organism: Brachynemurus nebulosus; assembly: GCA_035578155.1. NCBI lineage: Eukaryota > Metazoa > Arthropoda > Insecta > Neuroptera > Myrmeleontidae > Brachynemurus > Brachynemurus nebulosus. Next base: position 4,045,323 of record JAPWDM010000002.1, on the reverse strand, counting down.
ATATATATCAGACATTTTTTTTCTACATATTCGTGTTCTACGGGTCCGAAAACGGATAGCGCCCCTACTCTCGCCTCTCGCCGTTCTGATCGTATAGACTGTATAAGTCTAATTTTTTCAAGGAAAAATTCGACTAAAAAAGTCAACTAATACAATTGAATAAAGGCGTTATGCAAGGAGATTCGCTAAGGCCTCTACTATTTCTCTTATACATATCGACGGGTATAATTCAATTAGAAGTCTTGCTTACGCTGACGATTTAGTATTATTCAATGATTCTCAAGGATCTACACAGAAAACGCTCAACATACTAAAAATTTACTGCATAAAAACAAACTGGATGTAAACGTTAACAAAACCAAAGTAAAAGGCGGTCCAGTTGCTCGTAACTTAAATTTTTTGTATGACAACCAAAGGGTTGAAATTGTAGATACCCTATATAATTATCTAGGCCTTTTGTTTTGTAGCTCAGCAATATTTAAAATGACTTCAATTGCCGCAACAAAGAAGGCTAACATAGCAATAAATAATACTCGGCAAATATTAGCAGAATCAAAAACTGAATCTTGAGAGTGCAAAATAAGATTATTTCGCAGCATAATATCGACTACGCTATTATATGGGGCAGAAATATGGTCTTTAAAATACCTAAATATAATTGATAGTGTATTATTTAAATACTTTAAGACTGTTTTGTTGGCAGAAATCAACTCCACATTATATAATACGCGCAGAAACTAGCATGGAGCCTATATCAGCTAAAGCTTTGAAAATGACAGTATATTGGTGGATTAAAATATTAAAAATGCCGCACAATCGTTTGCCATACCTATATTTGCTACAAGCGTCTTCTAGAATTAGATTCTACATCTTCTAACAGTGAGTGTTATAACTGGGTCACAGCTTTAAAGAACATAATATGTAGCTTAGGTTACGAAAACCTGTGGAAAACACAAAATGTATTTGAAATTCAAAATTTATGCAATTGTTGTGTCTCTTCAGAGGAGTTACGGGCTTGGGTTGGTATTTTACTGAATAATACACTACTTTATATTTTACTTAATTTTAATTATAAAAGTTTAAATTTTACAAACTACAGTTGAATGATACAATTGAACTTGTGTTTAAGAGACGTCGAGTTATTATTTTGAAACAAAGCCTTCATTGGAAAAGTCCCCGTTTTTGTGCCGGGATTGTCTTATATACTGACGCTTAAAATGCGGCTTTGGGAAATTCTGATTGGCCAATCTAATTGTGACGTAATTAAAATATTATAAAATATGGTACTTGACTGTATTCAAAATTTGTTTTAAATGTTGAATAATTTTTTTTATTATCCTTAAATAGATTAAATTTTAGTAGTGACAAATAAAAGTATTCTTTAGTTATTTAAAAATTCAATTTTGAAAATAATAAATTTTTAGCCTTCATTTAAATGATTAAAAACGCAGTGATATTTGAAAATGACGTCATTTTTTATAGCAGATCTATTACTGTAGTTACGTATTGTCTATGACAAATTGCATTTTCATTGTGACATTTTTAAAATTCTAATTGACCAAGAGAAGTTGTTTTTCTTTGTAATTTATTTTGAACTTTTTGGTTTGCAATTAATTTTGCACTCAAAAAAGATTGATGGAAGGAATACATCGTCACTTAATACGTAAATATCCTTATCAACTTGTTTTAAATATTATGTTAAAAATGTTTTTATTTTTTGCTACAATTTTAAAGTTACGTCAAACTGTTTTCTTAAAGTGTATTTAATACTTATAGGGCTTCATGAAAATCTTACAGTGATGATAAATGAAGTAGATAACAAAGTAGAAAGTTGTAATTACCACTAAAACTGAGCATGATGACTGCTGAATACTGTGTACAAATTTGAAATCATGTTGACAAGTGTTGACATGAATGAAAGCGACATCTGTTTGAGTTAAATCGTGACGTCATTGCATACGTCACTACGCCAAGTCGTTTTTCCCGCCTATTTGTTCATTTAAAATTGAACAATGGTTTTTTGAAGATTTTTAAAAATTTAACAAAAATTAACTAATTTATACGTAAGAACAAAGCATTTAGAATCATTTCTCAATTGCAGTCAAGTACCCTATTATTTCTAGAACAAGTCATTTCAATGATTTGTTTGTCGCTAGAGAAAATGATGATCAAACATATTCCACGGTGATAGAAGATACTTAATGTTATAAAAATAGATAAAACAAATGTATTACATTAAGTAACAGAAAAAATTATAAAATGTACAATGTGCATTTTAATAAAATTAAATAAGTAAATTATATAAGTTGGCTCGTAACACCATCCCCCTAAAAAAGAGGAAACATATTTTAGCATAAAAGGGTATGACGGGATAAGAATGGCCGGTTGGCCCCCAGACGAGATCTTCAACGGCACTTTGGCTACTATAAGGGCAGCTGATAAGAAGTCTTGTGTACAAGTTTTAGCCTTATATTTTGGGTAGTTTAGAAGTTATTTGTGATAATATGTATTAAGGCCATGATTTTTTAAACCTTTATATCTCGTAAACTATTACAGATATTGAGATAAACTAAAAACCGTTGAGTAGGTCTAAGTTAGTACTATAATATATATTTCTTTCAAATGTTTCCGTTAGTAAACAATCATAGAAAATTCGAGAAGAAAAATAGAAAAACATCTTTTTAGTGGTTCCTTCAGAGTGACAATCACGAAAAAAGTCTCAAATATTGCACATTAGGTCCTGTTTAAGTACTGCAAGTTTCGTTAAAAACAAAGGGGTGGAACAGGGTCAAAAAGGAAAAACCTCGATCGAAGCCACCATCGGAAAGGTGAATTTCATCATTCCGTTATGTTTTTATGCCGTGCGCACAAGATTAATTAAGAGCCTGGTGATGTTCTAACGATATGTACTGATATACCTATCATGACTTCCAAATATACAGTGTGTTCAAGGTCATGTGAAGCCAATATATAAATATGTAAAAAAAATTGTTGGTAGGATAGCGGCCATATTTCTTGACCGATAGAGCTGCTATTTGGTATTGTGAGTGTTTATGTCAAGTTCTAGGCTAAATTCATAGATGGAGTTGATTGTCAATATTTTGCAACGAAAACATTTAAAAAAAAATGAAATTAATAACAAACAAAACAAAAAGTTTATAACATGGGGCAACTGGATCAAAATTTTTTGAGCATATTTTAATTTATATTTGAAATGCTGTACTCCAAATATAAGACATAAACTTCGTTTTGTACGATGTCCCGTGCGTCACGTGAGTTTATGCCTTATATCTTGGGTACTGGATTGCCGATAAAAATTAGAAAATAGTCAAAAAATTTTAATTCATTTTCAGCGTATTATAAACATTCTGTTTTGTTTATTATTAATTGCATTTTTTATGAAAAAATGTTTTTGTTGCAAAAATGTCCCATGCATCACGCGAGAATCGCCCAAATAGGAATATGGTCACATGGACCTTATGATTGCTATAATATTATACATATTTTATAAACATTTTACGTTTTATAAAATATATAATATTGTTTCTTTTTTTTTAAATAAGTCATTTATTTTTTCATTTGTTAAAGTAAATTACCAATATTTTTGACAGAAATTATTATACCTCATTTCAAATGCAATTGATCATGAGTTTTCGTTAAAAAATTAAATAATTCTTATATTCGAAACAAATAAATCTTCTGTTTTTTTCTAAGAACAAACTGTAAATTTAAAATTTACCTAAGGGTAAATCCATATTAAATCAACCAATAAAAACATGTTTTTAAACATCAATGTTCTTAAAATGCATGATATTTGGTGAATAGTTTCTTCAAATCAATGTGGCCAAAAATACCAAGTTTTATATTTTTTTGAGTATTCGTATTTGAGTTATAACAATTTTTAATACCCCTGTCGCAGCATCTGCATAACATAGCGAATTTCCAAATTTTAGAGACTGGCGGATCTCATCTAAGAACTGTACCTATTTAAAATAGTTTAGCTTTCTAAGAGTAAAAGATTTTTTAAAATCGGCTGGGTAATTAGTTTTGATATTTTTGGGACCCAAGAACCCGAACGGACTTTGTGCAGCATAGTTGTATCCATCTAAAATAATTTAGTTCTCTAACAGTGAAAAAATTTTCAAAATCGGTCGGTTAGTTTATTTTTTACAATAATGGGATCAGTAAACCCTGGCGGAACTCATACAACATAACCTTTATTCATCTAAAATAATTTTAGTAAAAAGTTTATCCTAACAGTAAAAAACGGGTCCTAGGGATCTCATATAACTTATGGTAGTCCGTAAGGTTCTTGTGGACATCATTTAATTACTTAATGAATTCAAATACTTTAACTTACTAACGGTGAAAAAATTTTCAAAATTTTCGACATTCGCTAAAAAAATCATTGAAAAATATTTGATATGTTTCGATCAATTAATGGTCAACATCAGCAAATAAAAGTTACTCAAATCGAAGAAAAGAATGAGTTATTTGTCCGTAGAAATTAAAATACAAATTCTGAAAACGAGCAAAAAATATTGAAAAAACTAGATCGGCAAAAATGAAACACAAATTTTTCACACAAATGAAACTTAACATACTTATTAAACAGCGAAAAATATTAAATACGTGTTTTTTTTATTTCGGCTAAATACGCTTTTTAGGGGTAGAAAACACCATTCAACCCCATTTGTAGAATTTAAAGCGATGCACTTGATAGTGACCCTGAAATCGATTTTTAAGGTCAGTTGAAAATGATTAGCCATTGCCGAACTTTGACCATATCCTGTACCTATAAGCAGTAATTTCATGTATTGACTCAATCTATCTTCAAAATTGATTTGTTGCGTTATTTTTCTAAAATAAATAAAATAAAAAACCTGACGAAATGGAAAAATAGGCGCAAATTTATAGAAAAAATTAGAAGAAAACATTTTTGTAAGTAATTTTAGAAGTAAAGTTAAGAAAAGATTTAATATCACTCCAATTGTAAGTTAAACATTAACTTTATGTTATATTAGAAATTTTCAAAATTTTTTAAAATTTTTATTGCTACTCTGTAGTTATCATATTAGGAATTCAATTGTAGTTATCATATTAGGAATATGATTAACTATTATTTTTCCGATTGTGATTGAGCAAGCATTTTTCAAAATTACTTCTTGATCACTTATTTTCTATCTTGCATGTGAAATTCGTTCGAATATACTTTGAACCATTTAGGGATGAAAAGTAAACTACTCCTTTTGAAAAATATTAAATGATTTTCAAATGACTTTGGAAATTGACCCCAAGGTCAACTTCAAAGTCATCATCAAGTGCATCACTTTGAACTCTATAACTTTGGTCCTAAGCACTTTTTTCAGAAAATATATCGTACCATAATCCACTTCTATGTTGATTCCTGGTCTCTTTTCCTGCGTTTCTAATATTTATGTCAATAAAAAATATGCTAACGTAGACAAGGATGAATAGGGACGCATTCAGACTTCACACCGTATTTTTTTGTATTTATTTTATGAGTACCTAATCTTTAATATATTAAAAATTTACGCGAAGATGGTCATCAACAGTATCCAAAAAAATTTAAAAATATCGGTGGTTTTTGAAAAATTAACAAAAATTGTATAATTTCTTCTCTATGAAAAATTGGGGTCAAAAGGGACGAGAAAAGAGTAAATGGGGACAACCCGTAGGGTCGACCAAAATTGAAATTCTAATATAAAATAATTTCGAACTTTTTGTATTTATACATTCAAAAAAGAAATAATAGGTACTTGATGATTTTCTGTAAAAATAAACTTAGAATCTAAAGTAAAGTTTATATACCCCTGTCGTTTACCCCTAAGTTTATATTCCTCCTATTCTTATTTTAGTTCGAAAAATAATTTTTCAAAAGACTACAAGACATAATAATTAATAACAGTGAGATTCTACGTCCATTTTTCAGACTTTTGTCTAATACAGACGTTACCTAGAATTTTTTTTATCTACAAAAACATCAGTCTACAGAATTTAATTTATTAGTTAGGAAAATAATTCAAATATGTCTCACTAACAATAAATGTCTTAAATGAGTTTAAAAAATCAAAACGATACTGTTTATTAAATTGCGTAAAAGCTAGTAAATGCAATAACAGATATGATGAATTTATAAGGATTTTCTTGTACTACAAAATCTTAAAAATATGGGAACGCGTACTTTTTTTTCGTTAATTGTGTTTTATTTTTTTGCACAAAATTTTAAAAATACTTTATTTTCTTAAGAAAGGGAGGCAACTTTAGTCACAGATATACCTATGAAAAGTTTTTGGTAATCCGGGAAAAACGAAAACACTTTTTAAAATTTTTTTATTGTTAAAATCGAAATGTTCTTTTAAAGACGGGTAAAATTACCATATTTTAAATTAAAATTTTGACACAATCACTCCCTAACTAACGAGCCTTACTTAATATTAGAAAATTGTGAAAAAACACGTCAATTAGATTTTTTTACACAGATTTTATTTGTTATATAATTCAAAAGGATATTTTAAAAATGTGTATGAATGGCTTTCATGAAATAAATTTCAATATATTTTCCATTTATTTTAACAGTGGAATGTCCTTATTAGTGGCTATACTTTCGGCTTGGAGCGAATTAGACGAAGATTTTCTTCTAAAACCAAATTTAATAATTAATTAAAGAAATAAAAAAAATTTTGTGGATTTCCTACCGTTCAAATATAATCTTTATTGTATGTAAAAATGTTATTACATTTTTTCAAAAAACTGTAAGTAAACTGTAAAATTTTCTTTACAAATATGTTAAAATAGATAAATGTTTCCTTTTTAATTTATTTTTAACTCTTTTTAAATGATTCACTTTAAAATTTTTTAATATTTCTTAATCGAAATTTCATAAAAGAATGTGTCAAAAATTAAAAAAATTTTTTTTTGTAAAGAAAAAAAATTGAATGTGCAAAATTATTTAATACTAGAATACTCTGTTTATACAATTCTAATCATAACTGTATTGTCAACTGGATAGAAAATTACGTAAAAATATTATTGTTTGAATATGATTTAACGTCATTTTCATACGATTGAAGCAAACTCTTATTAATTTTAGGAAGGTGTAAATATAATCTAAATTCTGATCATATCACATAACAGATATCGTCGGGAGTTTTTTTGTCAAAAAAAAATGGAACAGAGATACATTATAAAAACATTTAACTGACAGAGAAATAGAATATAGCCGAATCGTTAAATTGGATTAAAAAAATCATGACACGCTACTTATAAAGCGGTTTTTTTCGAATTTAGTTCGCAAAAAATGAGACAGAAAAAAAAGAATGCGAGTGCGAGTGAAATAGAGTACAACATATTTCCTAGTTTTTCTCGAAAAGTAAATAATTTAGAGCAACGATTTAAAGACATTTTTTACGTAATTTGGCTTTTTCTTCCGATTGGTGTAAAAAAAAATTTGAATAATTGCTTAATTCTGGCAAAAAACTCATTTTGTTAACAAAAATGCCCGGAAAACCTACTTCTGGGCATCCGACGTGTCTGGCTAACGAACTCATCCAACGATTTGGAAAATCGAATTTGCACACAAAATTTCATAAGCATTAAACGTTTCGTTCGAGAGTTATCGCCCGGATACATATATATATATATATATATATATATATATATATATATATATATATATATATATATATATATATATATATATGTATATATATATATATATATAAATTTTAGTGAATATCATTTTCGTATTCTAGGGACCTCAAAACATATTTCTGTTATGGTCCCGGGCTTAGGTCGCATCATGACACCTGCTGTAAAAGCTGAATTTCCAGTTTTGGAAATTCGCTAAAATCCAAAAACTGCAATTTTTAAGAGCGCTTTGAAATATTTAAACACATGTAGCTCAAAAACTATCTGCCCTAGAAAGTTGAAACTGCTACCATTAATTTCAGAATTAAAAGGGCTTTATTTGACACATAACATGACAATACAGTTTAAATTTAACCCTTTGTCCACAGTCCAAAAAACTGATTTTTATAAAAAACCGAAAATTGGAATTTTTAATTTTTTTGAAAAAAATATATATTATACCCAACCTCTTAAGTAAGTTGTATACAAAGTTTCATGATGGCATTCCAATGGTAACACACTGAAATAATTTTTAATCTGGAAGATGTGTGGAAATCTGGTACATTTATTACAGTATATGTTACTAACAAGTAAAAATCCCAAGGACGGACCTATCGATTTTGATGAAATTTGAATAAGCTGTAGAACACTCAAAAATAGGCGACACGTATTTTTTTTATTTGCGGAAAAACGGTTTGAAAGGGTGAAATCGCTCTTCAAAAATTGGGGAAAAATTTAATTTTTCAAATATTCCGAAAACAGTAAGAGATAGGAAGAGATAGAGTTAAAGTTTAAATTGATGATGTTGCTCTTTTTTGAAGAGCTATCTATTTATTCAAATTACACCAACAGAGGTAGTTGGGGGTTAAAATTAAGGGGTTAATTTTGCGAAAGGAGGTTAAAAATTAAATATATTAAAATTTTGTTTGCAGATTTCAAATATACGTAAAAAAATTTAATCGACCTGTTTTTGTTCAATTTTCTAATATTAAATCTAGGAGTAATTAACTAGGAGGTGACTGTGTCGACATAATCGTACTATTTGAGTTATTTAAAACTTTCTTTTTTATGGAAAATAATTTAAAACAATTAAAATAATGCAGGAATGAAGTTTTCGAATTCATCCTTAACCTTCGAACCTTACGATCAACATATAATTTGGTACTCAAAAGGTAAGATTATGTCGACACCCGCGTCACGCCCTAATTAGATACTAGATTTAATATTAAAAAATTGAACAAAAACAGGTCGATTAGATTTTTTTACGTACATTTGAAATCTGCAAACAAAATTTTAATATATTTAATTTTTACCCCCTTTCACAAAATTAACCCCCTAACTTTAACCCCCAACTATCTTTGTTGGTGTAATTTGAATAAATTACATATCAATAGATAACTCTTTAAAAAAGAGCAATATCGTCAATTTAAACTTTTATTCTATATCTTCCTATCTCTTGCCATTTTCGAGATATTTGGAAAATTAAATTTTACTCCAATTTTTGAAGAGCGATTTCACTCCTTGAAACCGTTTTTCCTCAAATAGAAAAAATACGTGTCGCCTATTTTTGAGTGTTCTACAACTTATTCAAATTTCATCAAAATCGATAGGTCCGTCCTTGGGATTTTTACTTGTTAGTAACATATACTGTAATAAATGTACCAGATTTCCACACATCTTCCAGATTAAAAATTGTTTCAGTGTGTTATCATTGGAATGCCATCATGAAATTTTGTATACAACTTACTTAAGAGGTTGGGTATAACATATATTTTTTTCAAAAAAATTAAAAATTCCGATACTGGGTTTTTTATAAAAATTAGTTTTTCGGATTGTGGACATAGGGTTAAATTTGAATTGTATTATCATGTTATATGTCAAATTAAAGCCCTTTTAATTCTGAAAATCAGAGAACAAAAAGAACGAACATTACTATGTCTATACTAGGGAAACGAGCGTAACCACAAAGGATAGAAAATAAACCCCCACTATGTTATATATGTGCACGCAGAGTTGTGTGTGTTAGTCCGTTGGATGTTGTGTGTATTGATGTCTTGCATACATATATACATAATATGTACGTGGTGGTGGTACGTATGATGTACGTATACCACGTACATATACTGTGTTAATACGAGAGGTAACAATATGATAACAATTGAAACATACCCATTGAGTACTGGCGAATGAATGAGGACTAAGTAGCCTAAGATGCACATAAATGCCCATAAGTGATTGCAAAAAGAGATAGATGTATTCGTTCTATTTGTTCTTTGCTGAAAATAATGGTACCAGTTTCAGCTTTCTAGGGCAAATAGTTTTTGAGCTACTTGTGTTTGAATATTTCAAAGCGCTTTTAAAAATTGGGGTTTTTGGATTTTAAAAATTGTTATAACTAGAAAAATAATGATAATAAAAAGATAAAAATTTATGTTCGTTATCTTCAAAGCAAATACTACCATATAAAAGAAATATTATAATGATCTGAAGACATAAGGTTTTGAGCATTGGTTGATTTGATGTGGACCAACCCTTAAATGCAATAATGAAAGAGATAAAGTCAAGAAAACGGAAATTATTTAAATTCAAATTGATGAAGATATATACCTATAGCCAGTTTTATTTTATAATTATTACTTTATTAGTTGATTTAATTTCTATATAATTTATATATATATATATATATATATATATATATATATATATATATATATATATATATATATATATATATATATAATTTTTGCCGTTAAAACCGCTCATTTTTGATAAATAAAAAAAAATTCAACAAAATATTCACAATTTACGACAATTAAATTATACTCAACGGATACAAATGGAGCTTTCCAGCGAAAGGCGCTGTGCAGTGCCTTTAATTGAGGCCGCTATTACATTGTCATACATATATGTCAAAGATCCTTGATCAGATCTATGATTAAATATTAAAAAGTATCTTTAACTATGGTTACAGAAATATAATATTTCTTTGATTAAATAAAACTTTGACAAATATCTATGACAGTGTAATAGCGGCCTAATATTAAGGTGGTGTGCCTTTAATTAATACTTCAAGCACAGTGCCGCACAGTACTGCACAGCGCCTTTCGTTAGAAAGCTCCCAAACAACCTAATATCTCCCTGATCTAATATTTCCCTGAAGTGTAAGGATGTGTGACAAAGATAAATTAAATAAAGTGTGGTCTGTTACATATCTTTTCCCACTTGTACTTTGAAATGATTGAAATCCATTAAGATTAAAAATTATAGGTTGATTTATAAATTCATTTACTTTTTGCAAATTCAAGGCATATTTTTTTTTCTGTTTTCTGCTAATGTCTCTGTTAAATTTTTAAATGATGACATTATAGTTTCGGTTACATAAACTTTTTGTACATAATTTTATTTAATTTAGTTTGTTGAGTAGAGAGTTGTTGAAATTTATTATTTATCAGGGTGTCCACATTCTGGAAAGTCAGGGAAGGTCAGGGAAGCTCTTAGGCGTCAGGGAAAATCAGGGATTTCACGAAATGTTCTGGAAAGTCAGGGAAAATAGGTGATAATATATTTGCCAATGATTGTAAACGAAGAAAAATGTTTATGTTCACAATTATGTTCACAAAAATATATCACGTAAATTATAATAAAGTCTCACGGATATTTCTATTTTCTTTGAATTAATTCAATAAGTAACATAAAATTGTATTTTAATTTTTAATTGTTTATTTGAATGTAGAAACAGTAGCCTTCGTTTTGTGACGTCATTTTTACGATTCTTTTTTGTGGCGTTTGTAGCCTTCATTTTTGTGACGTTCTTTTTTAGAATACGAAAATGATATTCACTAAAATATATATATATATATATATATATATATATATATATATATATATATATATATATATATATATATATATATATATATTTATGTGTTCGCACGATAACTCTCGAACGAAACGTTTAGTGCACATGAAATTTGGTGTGTGTTTTGGAATCTGGTTTGGCTCGCCTAAGTTCGTTAGCCAGACACGTCGAATGCCCAGGAGTAGGTTTTCCGGGCGTTTTTTGTCAACAAAATGAGTTTTTTGCCAGAATTAAGCAATTTTTCAAATTTTTTTACACCAAGCCAAAGTGAAAGGTAATATGCGTAAAAAATGTTTTTATACCGTTGCTCTAAATTACTTACTTTTCGAGAAAAACTAGGAAATATGTCGTTCTCCATTTCACTCGCACTCGCATTCTTTTTTTTCTGTCTCATTTTTTGCGAGCTAAATTCGAAAAAAACCGCTTTATAAGTAGCGTGTCATGATTTTTTTAATCCAATTTAACGATTGGGCTATATTCTTTTTCTTTGTCAGTTAAATGTTTTTATAATGTATCTCTATTCCATTTTTTTTTAGATAAAAAATCACGGCGCGGTTTTTTATGTGATATGATCAGAATTTAGGTGATGTTTACACCTTCCTAAAATTAATAAGAGTTTGCTTCAATCGCATAAAAATTACGTTAAATCATATTCAAACAATAATATTTTTACCTAATTTTCTATCCAAATGACAATACTACCTTATAATTATATGTATCAACACATCATTTTAGTGGTAAATAAATTTGCACATTCAGTTTTTTTTTTTTTTTTGACAACAAAAGAAATAATTTTAAATTTTGACAAGTTGTATCATACATTATTGAAAATATTAAATATTTTAAGGCGAAAATGTATTAAAAAACTGAAATTTTTTTAACAAAAAACCATACATCTGCTCGTTTTACCTTAAAAATCTCGGAAAATAGAATATTTTTCAATAATTAACTCAGAAAAAGCATATATGAGGTAATTTTTATGATATTTTTTTGAGGATTTCAAAATAGTAGGGTTACAATGTTTTTTTTTATTTTTTAATTATTTTGTAGAATTTGGTAAACACACATCGTAACAAGTACTCGCCTTGAAAAAATCAAACAAGTATTTAAAAAAAAATACTATTTCTTAAAGAAAATATTAAAATTATGTACAAATGCCGTCCTGACCAACTGATATATTGGAACCGATTTTGAGGAGCTGGATTTCCTACAGACAAAAGCTCATAGCGAATACACACATTTTTTAACATCCTTTTGAATTTTGTAATTCAATCATTACAAATAAAATCTAAATAAAAAAATCTATATGACCTGTTTTTTCTCAATTTTCTAGCATCAAATCTAGCGATAATTAACTAGCGGGTGATTGTATCGACATTTTAATGTAAAATATAGTAATTTTAACCGTCTTCAAAATAACGTTTCGATTTTAGCAATAAAAATATTTAAAAAAGTGTTTAAGTTCTGGCAAGATTGTCAAAAAGGGACTGAAATATTTTTAGATATTGATATATACAAAAAATATTAATGTGTTAAGTACTTGCTAGACTTATAAACTTTTATTTTCGTATACGCTTTCGGTTTCGCATATTTAATTATTTCGGATATCGGTAGATTTAGTTACGGTTACGAATATCCATAACATCCCTAATGTAAATGTTTGTCAATCCAACTTCATCGAGAGAAAGTTAGTTATTTACGATTTTCGGAAGAACACGTATATAAACATCTTTTTTATAAGTACGTATTATCATATAAACACATTTGGTTTGCAATTTTTTAATAATTAGTTTCTACGCTACTGAAATTATCTATCCATTTGAAAATTGTGATCCAGTGATGTACATTGGCACCACAAAAGTGTGGGTGAAAAATTTCATTTTCATTTTTACTGAAATTATGTCATAAATTCATATTTTCAGAATTTATTCATTTGACAGAAAAATTCTAAATTATTAAAAAAGCCAAATAATTAATAACAATTAAAATAAAAAAAAAAAACAGAAAACATTTATTTATATTTGCATTTTTATAAAAACAGGTAGGTATTATATTTTATATGCACTTTAACTAAAATTTCAAATTTCACACGTTGTTAATTTTCAATTTCACTCAAAATACGCTTAAAAATCAAAACTTAAAGTTTATAACATTCACAATCCGTGTAGAGTGTCCATACGTCTTGGTTTTCCCGGATTTGTCACGGTTCTAGCTCCGTTGCTCCGGTGTCCCGACAGACTTTTCAAGACGTCGATTTGTTCCGGGTTTTCAAACTACTAATTTTTTATTTTCATCATCTAATAAGTACACAATTTTTCATTTTAAATAATGAATAGTTCAGTATCATATTGAAAGATCAACAGTAGATTCATTTACAACCAAACCTAAAAATATTTTAAAAAAATTAATTACTAATTAACTTTTCCAAGTTTTTTCGATTTTACCTTAAACACGAACTTCCAAAAAAACATTTTCTTTTCTTAACTTTCCATCATATATGCATCTACATAAATAAATTGTAATATTATTTTGCTTGCTTTTATGATACTGAAGTTCCTGAACAATTAAAAATTAAAATGACTGGAATTTTATTCGAATTTTTAAATAAAGTAGTTAACTAACGCGGACACTGATAGCGCCACAATACAGAAATTGCCAACATTTGAATGTTCATGTTTTAATACATTTTTCTTGAAAATAAAATTGTCTAAGAAGCTCACTTTCATAAGAAATTTTACAAAAATTTAAAAAATATATACTTCCTAGAACAGGGGGCGATTTATTTTGAAAAAAAAATTAATATTTTAAATAAAGAGCCATTAATAGGTAATCTATACATATAATACAATTGTAACGAGACCGTTTCTGTATAGGGAATATTTTTTAAAAATTGTGCAGATACTGTAAATAGTTATCAATGTAGATATCAAAACAGCGATTTTTAAAATTTTTGTCTGTCTGTCTGTCTGTCTGTTTGTCTGTTCACGCATCACATAAAAACTACGGGATGGATTTTAATGAAATTTGGTGTGCTGACAACTTATTACCCGGATCAACATCTAACAAGTAAAGGTCTTCAAGTGATAATTCCCGATTTTGATGAAACTTGGTAGGTGTGTAGAACACAAAAAATAACAGACACGTATTTTCTTTATCTGCCAAAAACGCTATTTAAGGGGTGAAATCCACCCCCAAAGTTCGGGTAAAAAATTTAATTTTGTCAAATTACTCGAAAACTATAACAGATAGAAAAAAAGTTTAAATTGACACAACCCTTCATTTTTAAAGGTCTTCCTATTGATGTACTGAAATCCAGGGTCGGGCCTACTGGAGGGGCCTTGACTATAAAATTGGGGGTAAAATTTGAAATAGTGTGAATATGGTTGGACCAATCAAAATATTGATATCAAATATGAAAACTACATCAAAAATACTAGTTTACCTGTTTTTGCTAAAAGCCTTTACGTTAAAGTTAAAAGCTCAAATATTAATCTAAAATCTTACATGTGCACTCAATATTTTACTTATAATATCTTTAAAAATAACTTTTTAAATCGTTTTTATTTATTGTATTTATACCTACAATTAATATTTAAACAAAAATATTGGATAAAATTTTATTATAATGTTATTCGTGCAAAATTAAGGGCTCTATATAAGTTCCGGTAGCTCTAGTTAATATTGGAAACTGTTGAAATATTTTAAATATTTTGAAATATTTTATCGGTAGAGGCAAAATTTAAATTAACGTAGCATATAATTATTTTAGAGCTTAAAAAAATATACAGGGATATTAACCTATTGCCATATATGAATCCAGGATCGTAGTTATTAGCGGGTCGTCAGTAAAATTTTTTGATAAAATTTGCACTGCGATATATATAGTTTCTTCAGTTGCAAAACAAATGGGATAAATAAGTAATCAGTACAACTTCTATTATTTTAAAAAATATGTCTCTTACGCTGATACTAACAATATTTACTTGACAATAAAAGGAAATGGGTTGAGTAGTTCCTTTAAAATATGTGTTTCTTCTTTTGTTGGCAAGTTCGTATAGCCGATGTGCTGTACGTTTTCATGCGCTTAAAATATCGAAGTGTAGGAGGTTATTGAAAAAATTAAATATTTACTGTATCTAATTTTTAGCACAACGTACTTTTGATTTCCCAGCATTGGTGAATTCCGTTCAGATCATAATTATTTCACAGATATGCGAGTAATACTTTTAGAATGAAACCTTTTATATTTTTAATAGTGACCGTGTAATATTACATATCCTTTAGAGTACTATTTTACTAGTTAATAAAAATGCTGGATAGAAATGCTGAAAAAGAATAATTTATACTGTAAAATGAAACTTGTTAGGTACTATGTATATATTAAATTGTATAATACGTATAAAATATTTATATATATGCTGTTTATAAAATAATTAAATTCGACACTGATAATAGAAAACCCGCTAATAACTACGATCCTGGATTCATATATGGCAATAGGTTAATATCTCTGTACATTTTTTTAAGCTCTAAAACAATTATATGCTACGTCAATTTAAATTTTGCCTCTACCGATAAAATATTTCAAAATATTTAAAATATTTCAACAGTTTCCAATATTAACTAGAGCTACCGGGACTTATATAGAGCCCTTAATTTTGCACGAATAACATTATAATAAAATTTTATCCAATACTTTTGTTTAAATATTAATTGTAGGTATAAATACAATAAATAAAAACGATTTAAAAAGTTATTTTTAAAGATATTTATTATAAGTAAAATATTGAGTGCACATGTAAAATTTTAGATTAACATTTGAGCTTTTAACTTTAACATAACGGCTTTTAGCAAACACAGGTAAACTAGTATTTTTGATGTAATTTTCATATTTGATATCAATATTTTGATTGGTTCAACCATATTCACCCTATTTCAAATTTTACCCCCAATTTTATAGTCAAGGCCCCTCCAGTAGGTCCGACCTTGGATTTGAGTACATCAATAGGAAGACCTTTAAAAATGAAGGGTTGTGTCAATTTAAACTTTTTTTCTATCTGTTATAGTTTTCGAGTAATTTGACAAAATTAAATTTTTACCCCAACTTTGGGGGTGGATTTCACCCCTTAAATGGAGTTTTTGGCAGATAAAGAAAAATACGTGTCTGTTATTTTTTTGTGTTCTACACACCTACCAAGTTTCATCAAAATCGGAAATTATCACTTCAAGACCTTTACTTGTAAGATACTTTCTACTTCGAGAAAATGTCTCATTCCCACGGGAAAATGGAAAAACCATGTTGAGCAGGTGCATACAGTACGCAAAAACTATTGTACGGATTTTGATGCAATTTGGTGTGGTGATAACTTATTACCTGAGTCAGCATCTCAGATACTTTTTATTTCGGGAAAGTGGCTCATTCCCACGGGAAAATAAAAAAACTTTTTGAGCATGTGCACATATTACGCGAAAACTATTGAACGGATTTTTATGAAATCTGGTGTAGTGATAATTTATTACCTGCGTCAACATTTAGGATACTTTTTATTACGGGAAAATATTTCCTTCCTTCAGGAAAATACAAAAATTATTTTGCTTAGGTGCATGTATACTTAAAACTATTGTTCTATGCGAATGCTTTATAATTACTATACTTATATACTTGTCATTTATTAAATTAAATTTACCATAATACAAAATTTCTGGAGACTAACTCTATTTTAAATTAATTTAGAAATTTCGAAAATTTGAGTGCCTATATTTCCGAGAAATTCATTTTGGGATGAAACTTGTTATATTTATAGGATAGATACTAGTTTGGGATGCAAATATAATAAAACAATAAAACGTTGGAAGTCCAAAAATCTTGTATGAGTTCTCCAGGCAGACACGTCCGATTCCAAAAACCTCAAAAAAATGAGTTTTTTGCAAAAAATTTGCCAAAATTTAAAAGTTTTTCCAATTTTTTTTACATTGTGGTAAAGAACCAAGAAAATCACAGAAGATACATTTTGAACCATTATTCTAGGTAAGCGGGTTTTCGAGAAAAAGTAACTTTTATGATCGGAAATTCGCTATGTTATGCAGATGCTGCGACAGGGGTATTTTCACGCTTATATTTTAATTTATTTTCAGAATCAATAAGAGTTAAAACTTTAAATTGCTTTTCTTTAACATTTATTAACTTAGCTTTTACATTATGTTCAACACTAAAACATGTACTTGCTGAATATTGATAACAATTTTTTAAAAGACGATCACACAATTTAAAACTAGAATTGTAAATAGAATCTAATTCTAAAAATCTTATATAATAATTTGTCAAATTAATGTAGATAGTAAGGTCCCATTCACTTTTAATTAAACTTAATTTACTAATAAATTCACAGCATATTCCTGGTTGATGCGCCAGATTAGTAACATTGTATTCTGGATGCTCTTGACTCGGCTGAAAACTAAATTAACCGTCATGAAATAATTTTATCCTATTTTTATGAACTTTTAAACGTTTATTATGTTTTAAAATTACAATATTCTCATAACCTTGAATATCTGCCACTTCAAAAGGACCTTCCCATAATGGACTTAGTTTCTTTCTATTATCTTGCTTAAGGAATACTTTATCTCCTACATGAACTGTTATTGGGTGGACGTTTTGGTCATAATTGTGTATCGACTTGATTTTTGCGTTTTGTAAATTTTCACGTGCTATACTATGCGCTTGTTGCAATTTCTGTTTTAGTTCATAATAATAATCATCATAATTATAACGCGGTTCAATTTGTGATTTAACAGCTGTTGGAACGTTAGCCTTATAACCAAATAATAACTCAAAAGGTGAAAATTTTGTTGCCGTATGTGGGGTAGTATTATAAACAAACATAGCATATGGAATATATGAATCCCAGTTAGTGGCATCTTTATCAACATAATGACGTAAATATTCTGCTAATGTTCTATGACTTCGTTCTAAACTACCATTACTTTGTGGATGGTATGCAGTCGTCTCTAACTTTTTTTATATTTAGTAGTTTACAAGTTGCAGAAAATACTTGACTTAGGAAATTTGTGCCTTGATCCGTAAGGATCATAGAAGAAATTCCATACAGACATATAATTCGTGTTGTAAAAACTTCAGCAACAGTATTAGCATCCTGTGACGGTAAAGGGAATGCCATAGAATATTTCGTAAGTCCATCCTGAGCAGTTAAAATATAGGAATTTCCTAAAACTGATTTAAAAATTGGACCTACAATATCTAAAAATAATTTTTAAGAAGGTTGTGATGCTGTAGTCGTAATGACCATTGGTTGATTAATACGTCGATTTTCAAGTTTGTTTTTCTGACAAGACTGACATCGTTTAATAAAATTTTTAATATCTCGTCTTAATTCTTTCCAATAATATTTAGATTTTATTCTCTTATAAATTCGAGAAACACCTTGATGCCCACCAATTATGGTTTAATATGAAAATCAATTAAAATTTGTTGTTTTTCATCGGAAGTAAATTCGTTTTTTACGTTATTATTGTAAATTACTATTTTTATATCTGTATCTTTAAAAATATACCTAAACATAACTCTAATATTATTCCACTGAATACTACGCGACTTACAAAAGAATTTGCTTACTGCTAATGAACTAATATTATTACTACAACAGAATGTTTTCAAGGCTACAATGTTATCATAAATGGACTTATATAAGTTATCTACCGTGTGTTCATTGTGAGTTAAACAAATTATGTAAATATTTTTAATTTGATCATATAAATATTTTATTTTTGAATTTTGAGCTTTCAATTCAGAAATTTCAGCATTGTTTAAAATATATGTGTTGCAATCATCGAAATTTTCATTAGTAAATATCACTGTGTTAGTATTGTTAAAAACATTTTTAATATTATCATCTTTTTCAGAAACATTATTATTTACTACAACGGAACGTTCTATAAATTGAAGATACTGCTCATAGGGTAAATCATTAAATTCAACCAAATTATATATTCTAGATAAACTATCTGCATTGCTATTTAAAAATCCTCGTTTATAAATAATTTTAAAATCATATTCCTCTAACTTAGTTCGCCATCTAAGTAATCGTGATCCAGGATCTTTCACATTAAATAACCAAGTTAAGTGTTTTTGATCAGTTACCACATAAAATATACGACCATAAAGATAAGGACGAAAATGATTTATTGCCCAAACTATAGCCAGAAGCTCACGTTCTGTAGTACCGTAACCTTGCTCGACGCTATTTAAAGTACGGGATGCAAAGGCGATAAGTAAATCCTTAACTATTTCTCCCTGCGATAATATAGCCACTATAGTTTTAAAACTCGCATCAGTACTGACATTAAATGGTAAATTAAAATCTAGGTATTGCAAAATAGGTTCAGTCGATATTAATTCTTTTAAAGTATTAAATGCATGTTTACATGAATCTGACCAATTAAAAGGAACATTATTTTTTAATAAATTTGACAAAGGTTGTGCTATTTTACTAAAATTTTGAATAAATCTCCTGTAATATCCCACTAAGCCGAGAAAACTTTTTACATCCTTTTGATTTTTAGGTTCTGAAAAATTTTGTACACATTTCACTTTTGCACTATCAGGTTTCAATCCATGTTCACCGATCACGTGCCCTAAATAACGAACCTCTTTCCGTAAAAATTCACATTTATCAGGTTGAAATTGTAATTTATAAGAACGCAATCGACTAAATATTTCTCGTAATTTGGATTCATGTTCTTTTAAATTTTTGGAATATACAACTAGATCATCCAAATATACGTAACATTTTAGCCCTTGTAAACCTGTTAACACAGTATTCATTAAACGTTGAAATGTGGCTGAAGGCCCCTTAAGTCCCATTGGAATTTTTTTATACTCATAATGTTGAAAATTAGTTGAAAAAGCAGTTTTGGCTTGGCCTGATTCTCTTAATTTTATTTGATGGTATCCCCATGCCAAATCTAAAGTGGAAAAATATTTTAAACTTCCTAACTGATCTAAAATATCATTAATGTTTGACAATGGAAAAACATCTCCGACTGTAATTTCCTTTAATTTACGAAAATCTACAACTTTTCTATACTTTTGTTCATTGGAAGCATCTTTCTTTTTTGGTACAATTAACAAAGGTGAATTCCACGGACTATTACTTTTAGCAACAATACCTTCAGCTTCTAATTTACTAACTTGTCTAGAAATTTCTTCTTTTTGACTCTCAGGAAGTCTATAAGGTTTTACATGAATTGGAGCAGTATTAGGATGTATATTAATTTAGTGCTGCACAGCATCAGTTTCCGACAACTTCTCTCCTTTTAAATAAAAAATATCAGAAAAATCATAACAAACAGACAAAACTGACTCAATTTCTTCTTGATTCAAATGATTTAATCTTAATGATGCTCTAAGCAAATTCAGTCTATCATTTTGATTTATCACGGACATACTAGAATTTGTAATATTATCATTTATATATTTTACTTTATTCTCATCAAAAACTTCAAAAGAAAATTGTTCAATATCTAAAGGATTCAAACTTATACCATTTTCACTAATATTTAAAACGCTAACAAAACCTGAATCATTATGTATATTATTTAAAATATTACCGCAAAATACATTATCAGCTAATTATTGAGAATGAATAATTACTGACTGATTAACAAAGTTTTTTGTCATTAACCTTTATAGGAATCATAATTTCTGAACGGGCAGGTATTTTGATTACTTTTGTTTCATTTTCTAAAATTTTATTTTTACTCTCACTTTCATTCAAAAGTAACTTATTATTCTCAAAATTAATAACGGCTCTGTTAGATAATAGAAAAGGCTTTCCCAAGATACCAACTCCGGGTATCGGAAAATTATTTAAGACAACTTGAAGCTCAATTCTAAAAGTTTGATTATCATCAAATTTAATATCTAAAATAGTTTTTCCGAGAGTTTTAGTTACCAAATTAGTAATTCCCGTTAAAAATCTACTATCATCCTGAAAAACTAAAACATGAATTTTTAAATAAGATAATTTAATTAGATTAATATCTGAGCCTGTATCGACCAAAAATTTTACTATACTAGGATTGCAATCAGGAATTTCATATTCTACGTGTACATCATTTAATTTTGAGCTGATGTGGAAGGTTGAAGTTGGACAGTCATTTGAATAGATCCTGTCGTTTCCCTGTTACGAACGCGAATTTTCAGTAATTTGCATTTGCCGACGTTTATTTTCATTATTTTTGCTTTTAAAACAATCAACTATTTTATGTCCTGGTTTTTTACAATAATTATATACAGTAACTCTAACATTTGAGGGATGAGGATTAAAAGTTGGCTTTGATTCTATACCATAACGATTATTTACTTTTAAATTACGACACTGATTTCCAAAATGTCCCAGTTTATTACAATTAAAACATTTAGGAATATGAGTTTGCCTAGCATTAAAAAATTTACTTGAAGCTTGATCCAATAAATAAATTCTCTCTTCTTCTAACGCTTATGCGATTGCTTCTTCATGGGTTAAAAGATTTCGAGATTTCATGAGTGTTTTAAGGGGTTGTACTAAACCTTCAACAAATATGTTTAAAGTTTGTTGCTTAATTAAATCTTTTATTATTACAGCTTCAGTATCTGATTTCTTAATAGTACTTGCATTAGACAGTTGATAATATAATTTTTCAATACGTGCTGAATAGGAACTTACTTTCTCATTTCTTTGTTGTCTACATGAATTTAATTCCAATTGTAAATTTGCAGTAGTACGCCTTTCACTAAATAAATTTTCTAAAAGTTCTTTTAACTGATCCCATTGATCAATTTTTCTAAAACGCGTTACAGAATAAGCTTTTCCTGACAGTTTAGGTATAATAGCTTGTAATAAAATTGATTTTTGCCCTTCAATACAATTATTTAAACAAAATTCACAAGCATTTTCGTAAGCATGTATGTCTTCGTCATCGCTACCACTATATTTAGGAATCATTTTTACTAAAGTTTCTAAACTTAATTTATTTTCTTCTGCCATATTCTCAAAATTTATTGAATTATTATTATTTGAAGAATCAGGTGATACTAAATCTGACTTACTATCATCTGATGGTAACGAATCAGGTATGTAATCGCTACTTTCAATATCAACTACAGGTGATGATTCTAATTCGCTTTCGAATGAATTAGACATAGATAAATAAAAATAATACGGATATAAAAATTGAAAGTTAAATGCTAAAACAATTTACACGAAACAAAAATTTACGAACACAAACACTGCACCCACTAAAATGTTGTCTTGACTTCAAAGATGAGGGTGTTGTACAGCCAAGTGATTTCAGTGGAAGGCGACGGACAGTCCAATGAGGGTTTTGTTCCCACGAATCTTCCCAAGTCGGTAATTCCAGTTTCAGTTACCAAATAACATTCACAGAAACGATGTAATTGTTGGTATCGTAGATACTTTATGCACTTTAGACTATGCACTTGCCCAATTAAACATCGACGTTTTACTCTGCTTGGAAGTGATCCCCAAATCCAAATTAAACCAATTGACGCACAAGAATTATAAATTCTATCTGTACAGATGCTGCCAGATTTTATGCTTCAATCTTCACAGCTGCCGTCAAATTTTATGTTATATCTCTTCGGGTTGCGGCTTTGGGTTGGTATTTAACTGCTGCCGGTGGATGGTGCGGTCAGCAGCACCCGGCGGCATCGCGATCGGAGGGCATGCGCCGCCACACACGGTAAAAATGAAAACATACACATAATAGACAGGAACACATAAATGCAGTAGACAAAGGACAAACATACACAAATAAAAATCTAGCGACGAGCCCTGCCATCCCAGGGCTAAAAAGGAGAGGACAGTCCTTGGTGACGGTACGACAAGTACTAGACAGAGCGTCCGGTCACCAAGGCCTGAAAAACCATCGCTACGACTCCCCTCGCGGCGTAAAGGGCCTCGGGGTGGAGGAACCTGACTAGAAACACACAAATATCACAGCAATTATCACAATAAAAGATCACAGATAATACTTATTATGTCACTGGAGAGCCACAGGCCCACCAGTGACGCAATAAGGGGTTAAAACAATACCGCTGTAGAGCCATAACAACAGGCCTGCAGCGGCATAACAAAGTATCACCGAAAAGGAAAACAAATGATGTACCACCTCGGGTGTAAAAGGCCCTCGGTAGTACATCGCTAAAAAGAAATAACAACAACAAAAAACATGTATAAATAACAACAGTACCACTAAGGGTGTAAAAGGCCCATAGTGGCATAACGAAAGACTAAAAGTACCCTGCCAGACCAGCTGGAACAGGGTATCGTTAATAAATTAAGACACACACAAAATCGCAAAAACATATAAAATAAAAACATTGCTACAAATAAAAGTTTAAAATATCGGGGGAGAATCAAGAGACGTCTTTGATAAAATTCGGAGATGTAATGCCCCTACAGTCTCTGAAGAAGATTCGAATTTCTGAGAAATTCAATCATCTTTCTTTCAGAGACAGTATCATAACTTAAAGCATTGGCTATATTATTCGAGAGCTGCAGCCTTTGGCGCAATGGCTCTAGGGCTACACATTCCTCAACTATATGCATCACGGTCAGCGCCGTCCCGCAGGCGGCGCACCTTGGCTGATCCTCACCGGCGAGAAGATGACGATGTGTTAACGCCGTGTGGCCCAAGCGTAAACGCGTCAGGGCCACACTCTCTCGCCGGCTCAGATTTACAGGTGCCGGAGTTCTTCGGACCTCAGGTTTCACCGGTTTAAGCTTCGCCGTGAGGTTGTTCCACTCACGTTGCCATTTCTGATCGATCGCCGATCTAATGCACACTCTCAGATCCTCTGGGCGAATGGCAATGTCCTGTGGCTCACCGACTTCGGCTGCATGACGTGCTGCCTGGTCGGCGAGTTCATTGCCAGGTATCCCCACATGTCCGGGAATCCAGAAGAAGGTGATAGACTTCTGGCGGAGCATGTAGAGACACGTTCGGATGTTCTGCACCAGTGGATCGATGGTATGAGAGTGGCAGATCGCTTGCAAAGCGCTCAGCGAGTCGGAACAAATGAGGAATGCGCTGTCTTCGGATGTTTGACAGAATCGCAGGGCTTGCAGAATAGCAAATAATTCTGCAGTATACACAGAGGCCTGGGGAGGAAGTGACCAAGCGTGTGGATCGTCGCGAATGACGATGGCACTTCCAACACCCGTAGCTGTTTTGGAACCATCTGTGTATATGCAGAGAGAGTCAAGTTCGCTAATGATCTCATAGAAGCGGGATCGATATTCGAATGAACTGGTCTCCTCCTTGTTGAGAACAGTCAGGTCGAAACGACACCTTACGTTAGGGATCAGCCAAGGAGGTACTTCCATAGGACGTTTGGGAAGTACCTTGGCGAACTGTAAGTGCAGACTCTCTAATAGCTCCTGCGTTCGAACGGCCACTGGTCGACTTATGGTGGGACGTCGACCGTAGAGCCCCTGTAAACGGTATCTGAATAGAGTCGGGTGATTGATATGCGTAGGTGTTGCATATACACCCGCTGCATAATTGAGCAAGAGACGCTCACGTCTCAGTCGCAGCGGAGGAAGACCCGACTCTACGCAGACGCTCATAGAAGGGCTCGTTCGAAATGCTCCCGTAGCCAGTCGTATGCCTGCATGGTGAACAGGATCTAGGAGTAGAAGCGCAGACGCCCGGGCGGAGGAGTAAGCAATGCTGCCGTAATCAATCCTAGTCAGAACTAGCGATTGATACAGGCGACGCAACGACTCCCGGCCCGCACCCCACGATGCACCTGCCAAGCACTTAAGCATGTTTATTGTCCTGCGACAACTCGCAGCTAAGGCTTGGAGGTGTGGGCGCCACGTAAGTTGTTTATCAAATATCAGTCCTAGAAACCTGACGCTATCAACGCAGTGAAGGTTGGATCCTTTTAAAGTGAAAACAGGATCCGGATGTGCGTTGCGCTTTCTGCAGAAGTGAACCACCGATGTTTTTTGTGGAGAGAAGCGAAAACCAAGAGCTTCTGCAGAAGTCACCACTTCGTTGATGCCTTGTTGCAGCCGTTGTTGGATATCCTCGATGGAATCGGCTGCATAGAATAAGGTGAGGTCATCAACGTACAAGCAACGACGAATTGGGGCTGAAGCTGCAATATGACTGACTGCGATGGAAAACAAGGTGACACTAATGGTGGAGCCTTGAGGAACACCATTCTCCTGGGAGTGGGCCTCAGACTCAGTGTCACCTACCCGGACACGAAACGTGCGGTCATTCAGAAAACTTTTTACGAACTGAGGGAGGTTACCTCTTAAACCCAAGTCGTGCAGCTTCTTGAGAATGCCATACCTCCAGGTCATATCATAAGCTTTCTCCAAATCGAAAAACACAGCCACAAGGGGTTTTCGTTGGAGAAAGGCGTCTTGAATGGCATTCTCGAGGCGAACAAGATGGTCTGTAGTCGAATCATATCGGCGGAACCCACATTGATGTTTAGGTATGAGATTGTGGGATTCCAGCCACCAGACGAGACGGTTGTTCACCATTTTTTCCAATACCTTGCTGAAACAGCAAGTCAAAGATACTGGACGGTAGCTAGTTAGTTGCGATGAATCTTTACCCTCTTTTAGCAGCGGAATGATGGTAGCTTCCCGCCACTGCGAAGGGTAAACGCCTTGCTTAAAAATTTCGTTGTACAGATCCAGTAACCTACACTTACCAGGATAAGGCAGGTTCCGGATCATGGCGTAGGGGATCTCATCAGGTCCAGGGGAGGTATCCCCAGATCCCCGAAGCGCCTCCAGTAATTCTTGCATAGAAAACGGTTGGTGATACTGGAGGGATTCATCTGAGAAAAAATCAAGATCATTTTGTTCGTGTTCAATCTTGATCCGCAGGAATTCCGGGTCATAGTTTTGGGAGCCACTGACGCGTTCAAAGTGCTTAGCTAAGCAATTAGCTATTTCTGCGCGTTCAGTTATGTTTCGACCGTCGACGATGAGAAGGGAGGGCATTGGTGAACGGGAGGATTTCCCTGTAATGGCTCTCACTCTTCTCCATACCTCGGAAGTTGTTGTTGAGGTATTAATGGCCGAAACATATTGCTCCCATGATAGCCTCTTTTGCTCTTTAATTGTTCTTTTACATCGTGCTTGAGCACGCTTGTAGGCTATCACATTTTCCTGCGTGGGGCGACGTCTGAGTTCGTTGTACGCCCGCTTTTTCTCGGCAACTACTACTCTCACGACTTCATTCCACCATGGTATTCGACGTTTAGGTGGAATGTTGGACGACATTGGTATACTTTTATGTGCTGCTTCAATGACACTGGAGGACATTTGCTCCACATCATCTTCTACGTCTCCAGTCAGCTCGGGTGTACGGAATGAATCGACATACATGTCCCAGTCAGCTTGACGGAGACGCCATCTCGGCGAAGATGAATGTGGAGTCATTGGCGTGGTACTGTTCAATATGATTGGAACATGGTCACTACCGTATGAATCAGACGCCAGCGTCCATTCATAACGGTGTGCCATGACCGGTGAGCCGAGTGATAAGTCGATAGCCGACAGCTCACCGGTTCTTGCGTTAATGAAAGTACCTTGACCGGTATTCAACAAGACCGCTTCAGACTCATCTAGAAACCGTTCTATGAGTCTTCCACGGGCGTCTCTTGTGCTACAGCCCCACATGGGGCTGTGAGCATTAAAATCTCCTAGTAACAAAAATGGACGTGGTAACTGTAATGTAAGCTTGGTCAAATCTTCGACGTTTCAGTCAAAATCTGGTAGGTAGACCGAGCATACTGTGAACTGGGGCGGTTTTAAAAATTGTACTGCAATAGCTTGTAGCGGGGTGTTTAACGGGTGGTCCCGGAAAGGAACGCCATCTTTAATGATGATGGAAACACCCCCGCTCGCCCTGATGTCTGGCTGTACGTCGTGCCGGCGGACTTGATGATATTTAATGTTGAACTGTTCCGCCGGCCGTAAATGTGTCTCTTGGAGGCACACGCACATAGGCGTGTGCTCAGCCAGAAGCATCTGCAATTCACAGTAATGGTGCTTAACACCATTACAGTTCCACTGTACGATAGCCATTTTCGTTACTACTAGGGTTGCTCCCTAGGAAGTGTGGCTATTTCCTAGGTTTCCCCTTTGGCCAGCCTTTTTTTCTTTTAATTACCTTCACCTCGGCATCAGAGTTATCGGACTCTATAGCCGATGTGTTGGTATAAGCGTCGGACGTCGGGCGCTTAGTACCCGTACGTACCGACGCGGTCGCACTTTCCGAGTCGCTCATTGGTGTTTGGATAGAGCGACTCGAGAGGGGGGTGACCGGGCGTTCGGGTGTGCTCGGTCGGGACGGTGCCGTTGGCCGTTGTGGCAACGGCACCGTCGATTGTGGAGGCAGCATGGTTTCTGCCTCCGAGGTGGTTGTGGGGGGCCCCTTTTTGGGGGACCCTGATTTTACCACCTTCTTCTCCCCCTCACTATGACGTCTTCGGGGCGGTGATTTCTTAGGTGACTGTTTCTTCTTGGGCGAAGACGTCACAGTTCTTACGATAGGTCCCTGGGGGGTGGTTGTTAACACCCTCTTGGCCTCATGGACCCTGGCTGGCTTTGCGGCTGATGTGAGAGTAGGGCTAGCTACACCCACAGAGCGCATGAGACACTCTTGCATTTTTTGCATGTTCACTTGCATCTGTCTCATGGCTTATTTTATTTCCTTTATTTCGTTGTTCTTCTCAGTCGCTGTAGGGGCGGGGGCTGCAACAACGCGTGCGTAACCATCCAAGGCCAAGCGACGGGGCGTATTGCCCAAAAGCTTTCGTTTAGCCTCTGGATAGCTAAGCTTTTCCAGGGCCCTCAGTTCTGGGATGGCTGATTCCTGCTTGAAAATGGGGCAATTCCTTGATTTGGCAGAGTGATTGCCCCCGCAGTTTATACATTTGATTGGCTCGTCACATGGCCGTTCTTCATGTAACGGCTTACCACACACGCAAATTTGTTGCTCGACGCTACATTTCTGACTTACATGTCCGCATCTTTGGCAATTGAAACACCTCATTGGTGCCGGGATATACGGATGTACGTCGATCTTTTCGAAGAGGCCTAAGACTACCTCTTTTGGCAAGGTAGTCTTTTTGAATGTTAACATAATTAGGGGGAATTTGGATATTTATTCCTCCTATTAAATTTAAGCCTCCTCGCTTCTGTTAGCCCCTATGGAGACATCTCCGAAACTATCTCTTCAAGGGTGCAATACGCTAGTGAGGGATGCATAATTACGCCCCGGGAGTAGTTTAATACTCCGTGGGGAGTAACCTCCATTGCGTATTGCCCGAGATTTTTCAATTTTGCTATTTTATCTGATTGTGCCGCTGAGAATGCCTCCACGAGCAACCCTTGGCCCGACAGTTTAGCATTCTTAACATGCCCAATGTGCTCACTGACTAATTTTGCCAACTGGAAGGGAATCATCTTACTGAAATCTCCTTCCACTGGCCTAACCACTAAAAATCTCATAAAGCTTTCTTCTTGCACTCTTGGGGCGACAAACGGAGTTTGTCGCCCACGACGATTCCCTTTTTTGGGGGAAGGGTTACCCCTTTTAGAGTCTGTACTCACTCCACTGGATTGTGGAGCGGGTACGTTTGAAGAGGTAGCGGGACCAGCCACGCTACCATTGCTCACACCGGATGTTGTTGGCGGAGCATGGTTCGCGTCCGGTTTAGAGGGCCCGGACTCGCCCGAAGTATTATTATTATTATTATTATTATTATTATTATTATTATTATTACTATTATTATTATTATTACTATTATTTTTTTTTTTTTTAAATTAAAATTGGGGTCCTGCTGCCGGTGGATGGCGCGGTCAGCAGCACCCGGCGGCATCGCCTACTAAGGGCATGCGCCGCCGAAACGAGAGATATAAATAAAAACAACACGTAAAGACAGGGACACATAAATGCAGTAGACAAGGGACAAACATACACATAATAAAATGCAACGATGAGCCCTGCCATCCCAGGGCTTAAATAGAGCGGACAGTCCTTGGTGACGGTACGGTAAGTACTAAACAAAGCGTCCGGTCACCAAGGCCTGAAGACCATCGCTGCGACTCCCCCCAGGGTGTAAAGACCCCGGGGTGGAGGAACCTGACTAGACAATACACAGAATTAAATATCACAGAAAACTATCACAGAAAGATATCACAGACGATACTTATTACGTCACTGGGCGGCCACGGGCTGACCAGTGACGCAATAAGGGATTAAAACAATACCGCTGTGGAGCCATAACAACAGGCCCACAGCGGCATAACAAAATATCACAGGTAAATAAAACAATTGATGTACCACCTCGGGTGTAAAGAGCCGTCAGTGGTACATCGATAAAAAATAATAACAAAAACAACAAAACATGTATAAATAACAACAGTACCACTAAGGGTGTAAAAGGCCCTTAGTGGCATAACGACAATACTAAAAGTACCCTGCCAGACCAGCTGGAACAGGGTATCGGTAATAAATAAGACGAACACAATACTTTTTTAACACATAAAATAAAACACGAGACTGTAGTTAAAATTCTATCGGGGGAGATTAAACGAGACGACTTGTAAAATCTGAGATGGTATGCCCCTAAAGCCTCTGAAGAAGATGCGAATTTCGGAGAAATTCAAGCATCTTTCTTTCAGAGACAGCATCATAACTTAATGCGTCGGCTACATTATTCGGGAGCTGCAACCTCTGGCGCAGTGGCTCAAAGGTTACACATTCCTCAACTATATGCCTCACGGTTAGCGCCGTCCCGCAGGCGGCGCACCTTGGCTGATCCTCACCGGCGAGAAGATGACGATGTGTTAACGCCGTGTGGCCCAAGCGTAAACGCGTCAGGGCCACACTCTCTCGCCGGCTCAGATTTACAGGTGCCGGAGTTTTTCGGACCTCAAGTTTCACCTGTTTGAGCTTCGCCGTGAGGTTGTTCCACTCACGTTGCCATTTCTGATCGATCGCGGATCTAATGCACACTCTCAGATCCTCTGGGCGTATGGCAATGTCCTGTGGCTCACCGACTTCGGCTGCGTGACGTGCTGCCTGGTCGGCGAGTTCATTGCCAGGTATCCCCACATGTCCGGGTATCCAGAAGAAGGTGATAGACTTCTGGCGGAGCATGTAGAGATACTTTCGGATGTTCTGCACCAGTGGATCGATGGTATGAGAGTGGCAGATCGCTTGCAACGCGCTCAACGAGTCGGAACAAATGAGGAATGCGCTGTCTTCGGATGTTTGACAGAATCGCAGGGCTTGCAGAATAGCAAATAATTCTGCAGTATACACAGTGGCCTGGGGAGGAAGTGACCAAGCGTGAGGATCGTCACGAATGACGATGGCACTTCCCACGCCCGTAGCTGTTTTGGAACCATCTGTGTATATGCAGAGAGAGTCAAGTTCGCTAATGATCTCGTAAAAGCGGGATCGGTATTCGAATGAACTGGTCTCCTCCTTGTTGAGACCAGTCAGGTCGAAACGACACCTTACGTTAGGGATCAGCCAAGGAGGTACTTCCATAGGACGTTTGGGAAGTACCTTGGCGAACTGTAAGTGCAGACTTTCTAATAACTCCTGCGTTCGAACGGCCACTGGTCGACTTATGGTGGGACGTCGACCGTAGAGCCCCTGTAAACGGTATCTGAATAGAGTCTGGTGGTTTATATGTGAAGGTGTTGCATATATCCCCGCCGCATAATTGAGCAAGAGACGCTCACGTCTCAGTCGCAGCGGAGGAAGACCCGACTCTACGCAGAGGCTCATAGAAGGGCTCGTTCGAAATGCTCCCGTAGCCAGTCGTATACCTGCATGGTGAACAGGATCTAGGAGTAAAAGCGCAGACGCCCGGGCGGAGGAGTAAGCAATGCTGCCGTAATCAATCCTAGTCAGAACTAGCGATTGATACAGGCGAAGCAACGACTCCCGGCCCGCACCCCACGATGCACCAGCCAAGCACTTAAGCATGTTAATTGTCCTGCGACAACTCGCAGCTAAGGCTTGGAGGTGTGGGCGCCACGTAAGTTGTTTGTCGAGTATGAGTCCTAGAAACCTGACGCTATCAACGCACTGAAGGTTGGATCCTTTCAATGTGAGAACAGGATCCGGATGTGCGTTGCGCTTTCTGCAGAAGTGTACCACCGATGTTTTTTGTGGAGAGAAGCGAAAACCAAGAGCTTCTGCAGAAGTCACCACTTCGTTGATGCCTTGTTGCAGCCGTTGTTGAATATCCTCGATCGAATCGGCTGCATAGAATATAGTGAGGTCATCAACGTACAAGCAACGACGAGTTGGGGCTGAAGCTGCAATATGACTGACTGCGATGGAAAACAAGGTGACACTAATGGTGGAGCCTTGAGGAACACCATTCTCCTGGGAGTGGGTCTCAGACTCAGTGTCACCAACCCGGACACGAAAAGAACGGTCAGTCAGAAAACTTTTTACGAACTGAGGGAGATTGCCTCTTAAACCCCAGTCGTGCAGCTTCTTGAGAATGCCATACCTCCAGGTCATATCATATGCTTTCTCCAAATCGAAAAACACGGCCACAAGGTGTTTTCGTTGGAGAAAAGCGTCTTGAATGGCATTCTCGAGGCGAACAAGATGGTCCGTGGTCGAATGGTACCGGCGGAACCCACATTGATGTTTAGGAATGAGGTTGTGGGATTCCAGCCACCAGACGAGACGGTTGTTCACCATTTTTTCCAATACCTTGCTGAAACAGCAAGTCAAGGATATTGGACGGTAGCTAGATAGTTGCGATGAATCTTTACCCTCTTTCAGAAGCGGAATGATGGTAGCTTCCCGCCACTGCGGAGGGTAAACGCCTTGCCTAAAAATTTCGTTGTAAAGATCCAGTAACCTACACTTACCAGGATAAGGCAGGTTCCGGATCATGGCGTAGGGGATCTCATCAGGTCCAGGGGATGTGTCCCCAGATCCCCGAAGCGCCTCCAGTAATTCTTGCATAGAAAACGGTTGGTTATACTGGAGGGATTCATCTGAGAAAAAATCAAGATCGTTTTGTTCATGTTCGATCTTGATCCGCAGGAAGTCCGGGTCATAGTTCTGGGAGCCACTGACGCGCTCAAAGTGCTTAGCTAAGCAATTAGCTATTTCTGCGCGTTCAGTAATGTTCCGACCGTCGACGACGAGAAGGGAGGGCATTGGTGAACGGGAGGATTTCCCAGTAATGGCCCTCACTCTTCTCCATACCTCTGAGGTGGTGGTGGAGGTATTAATGGCCGAAACATATTGCTCCCATGATAGCCTCTTCTGTTCTTTAATTGTGCGTTTACAGCGTGCTTGAGCACGCTTGTAGGCTATCACATTTTCCTGCGTGGGGCGACGTCTGAGTTCGTAGTACGCCCGCTTTTTCTCGGCAACTGCTACTCTCACGACTTCATTCCACCATGGTAGGCGACGTTTAGGTGGAATGTTGGACGACATAGGTATACTCTTATGTGCTGCTTCAATGACACTGGAGGACATTTGCTCCACATCATCTTCTACGTCTCCAGTCAGCTCGGGTGTACGGAATGAATCAACGTACATGTCCCAGTCAGCTTGACGGAGACGCCATCTCGGCGAAGACGATTGTGGAGTCATCGGCGTGGTACTATTCAAAATGATAGGTATATGGTCGCTACCGTATGAGTCTGACGCCAGCGTCCACTCATAACGGTGCGCCATAACCGGTGAGCCAAGTGATAAGTCGATAGCCGACAACTCACCGGTTCTTGCATTGATATAAGTACCTTGACCGGTATTCAGCAAGACCGCTTCAGACTCATCTAGAAACCGTTCTATGAGTCTTCCACGGGCGTCTCTTGTGCTACAGCCCCACATAGGGCTGTGAGCATTGAAATCTCCTAGTAACAAAAATGGACGTGGTAACTGTAATGTAAGCTCGGTCAGGGATTCGACGTTCCAGTCGAAGTCTGGTAAATAGACCGAGCATACTGTGAACTGGGGCGGTTTTAAAAATTGTACTGCAATAGCTTGTAGGGGGGTGTTTAATGGATGGTCCCGGAAGGGGACGCCATCTTTTATAATGATGGCAACACCCCCCCTCGCCCTGATGTCTGGCTGTACGTTGTGCCGGCGGATATGGTAATTTTTTATTGAAAATTGTTCCGCCGGCTTTAAGTGTGTTTCTTGTAGGCACACGCACATAGGCGTGTGCTCAGCCAGAAGCATCTGCAATTCACAGTAATGGTGCTTAACACCATTACAGTTCCACTGTACGATAGCCATTTTCGTTACTACTAGGGTTGCTCCCTAGGAAGTGTGGCTACTTCCTAGGTTTCCCCTTTGGCCAGCCTTTCTTTCTTTTAACAACTTGCACCTCGGCGTCGGAATGATCCGAATCGGTTGCCGAGGTGTTGGTATACGCGTCGGACGTAGGGCGCTTAACGCCCGTCCGCACCGACGCGGTCGACATTTCCGAGTCGCTCACTGGTGTAATGTTAGAGCGACTCGGGAGGAGGGTGACCGGGCGTTCGGGTGTGCCCGGTCGGGACGGCGCCTTTTGCCGCTGGGGCAGCGGAGCCGTCATTTGTGGAGGCAGCATTGACTCTGCCTCCGAGGTGGATGTGGTTGGTCCCTTTTTCGGGGACCGTTGGTGAGCCACATCCTTCTCCCCCTCACTGCGACGTCTTCGAGGTGATGATTTCTTCGGTGAAGTTTTCTTCTGTGTCGAAGACGTCACAGTTCTTATTACAGGTCCCTGAGGGGTGGTTGTCAGCACCCTCTTGGCCTCAGAGACCTTGGCTGGCACATCAGCGGCTAGGGTGGGTGTAGAACTAGTTACACCCACTGAGCGCATAAGGCTCTCCTGCATTTTTTGCATTGTAATTTGCATTAGTTTCATACTTTCTTTTAGTTCTTTTATTTCATTAGATTTTTCAGCCGCTGTAGGGGCGGGGGCCGCAGCAGCGCGTGCATAGCCATCCAATGCCGAGCGACGGGGCATATTGCCCAGGAGCTTTCGTCGTGCCTCTGGATACGTAAGTTTTTCCAGGGCTCTCAGCTCTTGAATGGCTGATTCTTGCTTAAAAATGGGGCAATTCCTCGACTTGGCCGAGTGATTGCCCCCACAGTTGATACATTTTACTGGCTCGTCACATGGCCGTCCCTCATGTAACGGCCTGCCGCACACGCATATCTGCTGTTCTATATTACAACGTTGTGAAACGTGGCCGTATTTTTGGCATCTATAGCACCTCATCGGTGCCGGTATGTACGGTCGCACGTCCACTTTGTTGAAGAGACCAATGACCACTTCTCTTGGTAATGTGGTCTTATTGAAAGTTAGTAGTATAAGGGGGGATTCTGGATATTTATTCCCCCTGTTATACTTCAACCTTTTGGCCTCTATTACCCCCTGTGGAGACATCTCCGACACTATCTCTTCGAGGGTGCAGTACGCTAAGGATGGGTGAATTATGACCCCCCTAGAGTAGTTTAGTACTCCGTGGGGTGTCACTTCCACCGCGTACTGCCCTAAGTTCTTCTTGGTTAAGATTTTTTCCGACTGTGTCTTTGAGAATGCCTCCACGAGCAACCCTTTGCCCGAGAGTTTGGCATCCTTCACATGCCCGATTTCGTTATTCACAAGCTTAGCCAACAAGAAGGGACTGACTTTGCTGAAGTCGCCTTCCGTCGGCTTTAACACTAAAAATCTTATAAAATCTTCTTTCACTCTTGGGGCGTCTAATGGCATTAGACGCCCACGACCTTTTCCTTTTTTTGGTTGGGGAGGATTACCCCTTTTCTTCTGTGTGCCCTCTACACTGACTTGCGTAGGTGGCACAGCTGAGGAGGTAGCAGGACTGGGTTCGCTACCAATGCTTCCGCCGGGTGTTGCTGACGGAGCGACGTTCGCGTCCGTGTTTAAGGGCCCGGACTCGCCCGTAGTTGCAATGTTTGTTTCTCCCATAAAATGTTATATAAAAAAACCCCCACCCCGCTCCCCACCCTCCACGGAGCCTCATAAGGGACGTGGGACTCCCACGCCAGGGATACGGGAATGAGGGGCCCTAGGGACGAAGCCCATTGCCCCAGTGACACGCACGACCCCGGGGCGCTCGAATTTACTGCGGCCGGTGCATAACCGCAGCCACGGTCTATGCCTGAAGCCAGGGCCGAAGTGACGTGTTGTTCCGCCGTACTCGCAAGTAACGGCTTCCCTCAGTCACCAGGATCCCCTTTTCCAGGCAACGCCGCTAAGCCACACACGAGCTAGTGTGGGTCCCGAAGATGACTTTAAGTTGGGACAACATTGAAAAAACGAAAACAAAACAAAACCAGAAAAACAAAAAGAAACAAAAAATAAAAGAAAATCTGAAACAAAAAGAAATAAAAATAACGAAAACAAAAAACAATAAAAACGAAACGAAATAAAAAGATAGGTTAATAAATGAACTGTCGATCCGACACCTTTCGTGAAAACGGTGGTACCTCGAGAAGGAACGGTGCCGATCTTGGATAGTCAGAGGCTAATGGAATCCGAAGATTACTGTATTGCGCATATTACTATTATTATTATTATTATTATTATTATTATTATTATTATTATTATTATTATTATAAATCAAAATCAAAAAATTTGTAATTATTGCAAATACAAAGGACATATCGAAGCAGAATGTCAAAAAAAGAGGTATGCTCAATCATTTCAAAATAACGCACCTCCTTTTAGAAATAATAATAGTGAGCATTTTAAACTACAATCCATCGATTGCTGCCGGAGCCGAGTAATCAATCAATTAAGCAGGCTCTTCAAACGAGGTAACATACAATACAATGGACTCAGCATCCATAGAGTATCTGCTTTAAGAGGGGGCGGGGTAAGGTTTTAAAAGTGAAAAAAAGGCATATTTTCATAATTTTTTTTGGAGACATGAATAATGTTGGCTTATTTATTTCATATACACGTTATAGTATAACATCTGAAATATCTTTGAAAAAATTATCAATTACAAATATCGATAAATAAGTCCGTGACAGCGAATTTCCGGAGGCGCCTCGAAAAAAACTTGTTTTGCGGTGAACATCATAACTTGGTACCGGATCATCCGAGACAA
Organism: Brachynemurus nebulosus; assembly: GCA_035578155.1. Classification (NCBI taxonomy): domain Eukaryota; kingdom Metazoa; phylum Arthropoda; class Insecta; order Neuroptera; family Myrmeleontidae; genus Brachynemurus; species Brachynemurus nebulosus. The sequence goes on along the minus strand of JAPWDM010000002.1, from coordinate 4,008,633 downwards.
AAAAATCGAAATGCGTTTAAAAGGCGATATGTTTCCCTAGGGAGTCAGGAAGAGTTTTTTGTATTTTTTCGATTTTTTTTATTTTTGGCAGCATTTTGAAATGAAAAACGCAATTTTTGCTAAAAATTTCAGTTAATTTTTTATTATAAACTGGAAAAAAAATAGCAAAAAAAAAAAACTCGACCTGATTACCTGTTGATTTATGTGTAGAAACAGTGTACAAAATTTCAACAAAACTGGTGAAGTAGATTTTGAGTTATGATGTTCACGAACTTCAAAAATGTTGTTTGCGAGAAAATGGATTTAAAGTTTTTATGCTCAAAAATCCAAAACTAAGCATCAATAAAATAATTTTTTATACTTACGCGGGTAATTATAGTAAGTATTTGTTTTTTATAAGATTTGTAAGTATAAAATTAAAGTAAATTTTATACTTACCAGGTAGGCGCGTCGCGCAGCTACCAGGCAGTTATAAAAATCGAGCATAAGGGCCAGTCGCTTGAAACGCTGTATCTTCATTAGTTTTGCCCGGATTTACTTGAAATTTTGACACAACACGCTCAACATGTTATACATTAAGAAAAAAAATTTTAAAAAAAAATGCAAGAAAAAGAGTTTAAAAACCTTACCGCCCCCCTTAAATACGTCAAATACTAAAAATTAACATTTAATTGCCCTGAATCAAATGATAAACAAATTACATTTTTAACTGATACTGGTGCAAGTATATCACGAGTGCACGATAAAAAACTCATACCAAAACAATTTAATATTAAAGACAAAATTATAATACGTGGTATAGAAACCGAATATAAAGAAACATTAGGGTCTATAAAATTAAATTAGGAATGCTCGACGGTAATTTATTTCCTTACGATTTTCAAGTAATCGATACGTCAATTATGAATACACCATATCATGGAGTCTTAGGAATTGACTTTTTAACTCATTATGGCGCAACCATTAAAATAAATCCGTCATCCATTACTTTTAAGAAAAATAATATTTTAAATATATCAAATAATAAAAGTAGTCAAATACTTGAAAATATTCAGCTTGAACATTTAAATAATGTTCAAGAAAAAAATGAATTAATAAATTTATGCAAAAATAATATAGATTTATTCCATTCAACAACCGAAAAATTAATACATACGAATACACTAATGCATGAAATTAAGGTAACCGATCCTACACCTATATACGTGAAAAACTATAGGTTCCCTAAAATTCACGAAATCGAGGTCAAAAAACAAATAAAAGAAATGCTTGATAATGGAGTAATTTAAGAATCCAATTCACCCTATAGTGCACCTATTTGGGTGGTCCCAAAGAAATTAGACGCCAGTGGTAAGCAAAAGTGGCGCATTGTTACTGATTATAGGCGATTGAATAACATCTCAATCGAAGATAAGTATCCATTACCTAATATAGAAGACATACTTTCTCATTTGGGTAATGCTAAATACTTTAGTACACTCGACCTGGCTTCAAGTTTTCACCAGATCCGAAAGATCGTCATAAAACAGCATTTACAATACCTGGTGGTCATTACGATTATATACGTATGCCATTTGGATTAAAAAATGCTTCAGCTACTTTCCAGCGTCTAATGAACATTGTTCTCAAAGACATACTCTACGTCGACTGTTTCGTCTACCTTGACGATATAGTAGTTTTTGGTTCAACTATTCAACAACATAATGAACGTTTGCAAAAAGTATTTAATTGTTTAAAAAATCATAACTTAAAATTACAAATTGATAAATGTCAATTTTTACACTGTGACAGTATTGAGTACCTTGGCCACGTTATCAGTTCACAAGGTCTGCGCCCTAATCCTAGAAAGGTGCAAACAATACAAAATTTAAAAATTCCCAAAAGTGCAAAAGACGTACAATCGTTCCTTGGGTTAGTTGGCTATTATCGAAAATTTATCAAAAATTTTTCAGAAAAAATCAAACCAATCACTAATTTATTGGAAAAATAGATTGATTCGATGGCGATTAAAATTAGAAGAATACGATTATCGTATTGAATACAAATCAGGAAAATCAAACACTAACACTGATAGTTTAAGTAGACCAGTGCTTGCTATTGACAACCTTACATTAGAAAAAAACATACGAAAATTTTCTTTTATGGAAAGATAATGCGGAAATACCCCAATTTAATGCAATCACCATACCACTTGAAACAGTAGATAATTTAGTATTACCATATAGTGCGATCAATTCAGATAACCACAAATTTTCTTATTTCGTTAAAAATAATACTAATCTCCCTAGTTTAAATTTATTCAAAGACGTACACTGTTTTACCTTAAAAAAAAAAACAAAACAGTTTACTTATTATTTGTAAATGAAAATGCAATTGATCCTATAGCACCCGGTAACTTATTCGATTGTTTTCACAACCTTTTTATTTATGATATTACAAATTAGTCAAACAAGAGAAATTACGATATACGATATACCTTCCCTTGCGTTAACAATATCGGATGAAATTTTTAAGAAAATGTTACATTACTTTACTACAGACAATCAATATAAAATAAATATATTAAAAATTGAAACAATAATTGTTAAAGACAAAGACGAACGTATCAGAATTATTAAAAATTACCATGACGACCTCACTAGCGGTCACCAAGGTGTAAAAAGGACACTTCAAGCAATCAAAGATATTTCTGGAAAAATATGTCCAGAGATATCGAAAAATACATAAATGAATGCGAACAGTATCAAAAAGCGAAGAAAAATACCTAAAATAATAAGCCTCCCATGCTTATTACTACTACCGCTTCAACTTTCAGTGAAAGCGTAGCTTTAGATATTATCGGTCTTTTCAATGTCACTGAAAATGGTAATAAGTATATTTGCACAATTCAAGATGAGCTGACAAAATTTCTGCAAGCATATCCGATTAACGATCAAAGCGCCCTAAATATCGCTATACCTTTTATTGACCAGCTTTTAGTGCCAGCTTTACGTGTAACTTAATTAAAGCAATTAAGAAAATATTAAATATTAGGCATGAGCAAACAACATCATATAATCCCGCGACAAACGGATCACTGGAACCAGCTCACGGTCCGCTAAAAGATTATTTATGCATTTATACTAACGAAAATATGAATGATTGGGATCAATACGTAGATCTAACATGTTTTAATTATAATACCCTACCGGTGAAACACCATACAAATTAGTTTATGGTAATAATCCAAAATTAATTTCAAATAATAATTATACCCCTTTCTATGATAAATTTATCGAAGAAATTAGTAATAAATTAAAAAGTTTACGCGAATTAGCAAAACAAAATCTTCAAATTTCAAAAGAGAATAATAAAAAATATTATGATAGAACCTCTAAAGAATATAATTTTAAAACTGGTGACAAAGTCTTACTCGAAACAAAACTATTAAAAAAGGGAATTAGTCAACGTTACAAAGGCCCATTTGAAATAATAAAAATAAATAATAATAACACAGCAACCCTAAAGCTAGGCAAAAGAAATCAAACATACCATTTCAAACGCTCGAAATTGTTTAATGTTTCAGCTAATGGAACAGAAGATCGTAACGATCAAAATGATAAGGAAAATCAAAATGTTCCTATACATCCTTTTAATGCTCCTAGCACTAGCAAAGAGTCATAACGTAAATATAGAAAAAAAAAATAAAAACCCTGGTATATACTATAATGTAGAGGCCAATGTAAAATTAGTAACTAGTTATATAGTATATTCATAACTATAATATTAGTTATTTAGGTAAAACATTACGGTCTATCGACAACATATATACTCAATCTACTCAAATGTGCGACATATTAGTAGATAACGTTAATTGTAAGTTAAATTTTCAATTATTGCATAACGAATTATTAGATTTACAAATTAAATTTAGTGACCTTACTAGCTTACACAATCTCGATAATAAAAATGAATCGGGATCAAAAAAGAAACGTTCAATTCAAGTACAATACGAACACGGTTGGTTTGACGCAATTGATTCCATCTGGTATAAGATTACGGGAAACCCTTTCGCCGAAGACGCGCAATACTTTACCAATGCAATAAACAATTTAGCAAACGTAAAACAAGTATAAAATTTTAAAAACGTAAATCAAGTACAAAATCTCTTAAATAAAGAAATGTATCATATAAATATAAATGAACATATTTTAATGTTAAGAAATTTAATAAATACCGTATTTAGAGAACTAGAAAATTTTGAAAATGCGATCACACTAGCTAGGCATAACTTAGTAGATTTTAAGATATAACCACCAAAGACATTATTAGCTGAATTAGTTAAAAGTCAAAAATTCAATCTTTCATTTGAACCAAAATGGAAAAATTTAAAAAAAAATTATAAAATTCTTAAAACCAGAACTATTAATCTTAAACATACACTTGTAATTGAAATTAGAATACCAATCGTAAAGTTAGACAAATTTATTTTATATCATCTCTTTCCTTTAAGCGTTGTTCACACCTAAGTAAGTAGATTAGTAGTTAGTAGTTAGTAGTTAGTAGAACAACTTAGTAACTTAGTAAAACAACTTAGTAACTTAGTAGAACAGCTTAGTAGTAAGTGGGACAGGAAAAAATACAACAATAGGTATTCGTCGTCGGTGTAAAGTAGTAAAAATAATTACCTGCAATAAGCGTTTGTGTATTTATATTGTGTACTATGCTATAGTACATACATAATTATATGTATATTGTTAGGTAAAAATTTAAAAAGTCAAGTGCAAGTTGTACTTACACAAACAGTATTCCGTACATTCACTTGTTTTTATGGATTTAGTGTAATAATATATAAATGAAAGTATAGATAAAATATTTTTCTTGACTATAACATTTTATTTCTAAAATATGGTAAACCATAATTTTCGATTTCAAAATAATCTTATCTTTATCTCGGTCTGATTACAAGTACCAAAAATAAACAATGATATGTACTGGATGAAATATTTATTGCAAAAAATGTTTTAGAAAAATACAAGATGAATTTTTTTGGGTTATCATTTTTATTGGTTTTTATCATGTCTCTGTCATCCTCCATAAACATATCTTTAAAAAAAAAGATATATATATATATATATATATATATATATATATATATATATATATATATATATATATATATATATATATATATATATATATGGAGTGTAGTCCCCAGACTCTCTAAAATAAAATCGGGTCATGAGTTTTCATTGTTCTCCATTTTTCATCATAGGTTATCTAAAATAAATTGGAATAAAATAAAATATTGAAAAAAGTCATTTAATTCAACGTAGAAAGAATGATTAAATTAAAAATTTTTAATTGTTCATTAACACATGACTTAGAAGCAACATCACGGGAGTGTACCCCTCCGATTTTGTTTATCTACTTAATAAATTTCTAACACTGACTGACTGACAGACAACCCACAGCCTAAACCGTTGGGTTTAAAAGAATGAAATTTTGTATAGGAGTTCCCTATGTAACATAGGTGAGCACTAAGAATGGATTTTTGAAAATTCGTCCCCTAAGTGGGTTTAATAAGGGATGAAAATTTGTATGTAAATTCGTTATTTTTGAAGTTAGTGATATATGTATAAAAATATGTTACTATTGCTATTAAAATAAAATAATCTACTTAATAAATTTCTAACACTGACTGACTGACTGACAGACAACGCACAGCCTAAACCGTTGGGTTTAGAAGAATGAAATTTTGTACAGGAGTTCCCTATGTAACGTAGGTGAGCACTAAGGAAGGATCTTTGAAAATTCGTCCCCTAAGTGGGTTAAATAGGGAATGAAAATTTTTATGGAAAGTCATCATTTTTGAAGTTAGATATATATAAAAATAAGTTACTATGACTATTCAAATAAATAATATTTTATACGCTGACTGACAGACAACGCACAGCCTAAACTGTTGGGTTTAGAAGGACAAAATTAAGCACAGGAATTATGAAAATTGGCGTTTAGGTTTCTATTTATAAATAAAAGTCAGTTGTTTCTGGAAATATATTCCCTAAGGGGTTAAAACAGAGAATAAAAGTTCCTATGGGAAGTTCATCATTTTTGAAGTTAGGAACGTGGATATTGATTTAACTTTTGAAAAACATTAAAAGTGAGCAGAAAATGAGTACCTAATAAAAAGATGTTGCCGATGGGAAATCCCATCGGGCATACGGCTAGTTCTTTGATATGTTGTAGAACATCGAAAAATAAGAGATAAGTATTTTTTTTAGCGGCTATGAAACGGTTTGAAAAGGTGAAATCACCCTTCAAAAATTGGGGTAAAAATTTAATTTGTTACATATCTCGAAAACGGCAAGAGATAGAGCAAAAGTTTGAATTGGCGATATTACTCTTTTTTAAAGAGCTATCTATTGATATGCAACTTGTTTAAATTACGTCAACAGGGGTGGTTGCGGGTTAAAATTTAGGGGTTAGCTTTACGAAAAGAGGGTAAAAAATACAATATATGAAAATTTTGTTTACAGATTTCAAATCTACGTGAAAAAATCTAATTGACTTGTTTTTGCTCAATTTCATAATATTAAGTTTAGGGGTAAGTAACTAGAGGGTGACTGTGTTGACATAATCATACTATTTGGGCAAATCAGAAACTTTTTCATGTAAAATAGCTTAAAACAATCGTAACAACGTAAAAATGATATTCTCGAAATCAAAATTCACTTCGACCACTCTGTACCTCGATGCTAAATTTCAAATTGTTATGTCGAATAGTTTCACAGCAAATCGCCTCTGAAAGGCGGATGGACAATAAAATTATTATATAAGTGTTCAATTTTGTCAGTTTTGGTACGGAATACTAAAAAGTGATAAAAGTTCAGTGTATGTATTTTGTTTAGATATACAGATGTGCCGTAACTATTTGGACCCGATTTCGTCGGGTGAGTGACGAAAGGAAGGAGGTAAAGCAACCATACATAACATAGAAGGTAATGTCTTACAGAATTGCTTGTACACATTTATATATATATATATATATATATAACTTTAATTACAAAAGAAAAAGGCTAAAAATCAATTTTAACTAACTGATGGTCTTAGTATTTCTTGCGAAAAGTATTTTTTTAACCGAAATTAACCCTTTTTAATTAATTTTTTTTTGTAATATTATAATACTATACAGAGCGTGTATGGTTGTTACAATAGTTATAAAATTATGAATAGTATGAATAACCACCCAACAACATACGCTTAGCATTGTATCTGTGGTTACCAATCGGTGGGCCAGCTGTACATATTATCAATAATAAGCTAGAATATTGATTTTGAAGTTAAATCAAATTTTTATTCACTAATTTTTTATTAAATAATATTATTTTTATGAAATGTTCTCGTCTTTCTCAATTTCGTTTTTAGAATATTTGAACAAAGATTATAAAAATAAACATGTTTATCAGAAGTTTTTTCAACTTTTGTTAAATTTCTTTAAAAATAGTATAATATATAAACTGTTTTATTATTAAACCACATTCTACAATTTATTTCTGGACTTTTTTGAAAAATCTCTTATATAAGTTTATTTATCTAAAGTTCTTAGATGATATGAAATAATTAAAATATTTCTCCCCTGTGGTGTCGGTGTCTTTACATCAATTTATAGAATTAGCTTAAAATAATTTGAATTTCAAAAACTACGATTAGAAATTTTTCTGCTAAATATTACAATTTAGTTACTGCGTGCATAACTGCGTGCAATATTCAGTGCATTTGTACAGAGTTTAGTTTTTAATAACACAGTCATAAAAGTGTAATATTTTAAATTTTATATTACAAATATGAAATTGAGTTTATAAAATAAAACATAATATTTTGCTTTACTGTGTTTTATTAAAATAAGAAAATAAGGAACAGTAAATCAATAAATAAATAATCTATTTTATTTTTGCTTTTTCCAAACTTCTATTCACAATTGTTTGGTGGACACTGGAATTTTTACTATTTTACACGGACGAATACCTCTTGTTATGTTAATTAAAATTCACATAGTGTTTGAAAAATTATCAAAACTGGATCGGCTGGGACTCGAACCCGGATCTCTTGGTTACTAGCCAAGCGCCTTACCAATTAGGCCACCGACCGTTTGTTCGAGTGCCACTCCAATTCCGATAATCAATCAAACACATCCTCTCTTTAATGCGAGACGCAGTTACATTTTTTTTTAATTTCAAATGTTATCGAGTGCCTGTGAAACATTATTAATGTATGGCGGACTTTTGTCTGTATTTTAAACATACACCAATATTCATATGTTCACTTAGTGTCCAGCTTTTGCTGATACTTGAACACTCGATGTACCTTGGCAAATGGCCAATTCATTATGTTAATTAAAATTCACATAGTGTTTGAAAAATTATCAAAACTGGATCGGCTGGGACTCGAACCCGGATCTCTTGGTTACTAGCCAAGCGTCTTACCAATTAGGCCACCGACCGTTCGTTCGAGTGCCACTCCAATTCCGATAATCAATCAAACACATCCTCTCTTTAATGCGAGACGCAGTTACACTTTTTGTAATTTCAAATGTTATCGAGTGCCTGTGAAGTGTTATCGAGTGCCTGTCAAGTATCAGCAAAAGCTGGACATTAAGTGAACATATGAATATTGGTGTATGTTTAAAATACGGACAAAAGTCCGCCATACATTAATAATGTTTCACAGGCACTCGATAACATTTGAAATTAAAAAAAAAGTGTAAAGGATATACCTATATAGCATGTATTTTTTTATATATACATCGAATATAACTTCAAACATCATTAAATGATGCGCGATAAAATTCTGAACACATACATATTAAAACTAAAACAATATGACAATTATGACGAAAATTACATGTCTAACAAGTAAAGGTCCCGAGGCCGGACCTATCGATTTCGATGAAACTTAAATATATTGTAGAACACTTAAAACTAAGGGACATGTATTTTTTTTTATCTGCGGAAAAACGGTTTGAAGGGGTGAAATCGCACTCCAAAAACTGGGGTAAAAATTTAATTTTTCAAATATCTCGAAAACAGTAAGAGATAGAGCAAAAGTTTAAATTAGCGATATTGCTCTTTTTTAAAGAGCTATCTATTGATATGCAATTTGTTCATATTACATCAACAGGGGTGGTTGGGGGTTAAAATTTGGGGGTTAATTTTACAAAAAGGGGATGAAAAATAAACGATATAAAAATTTTGTTTACAGATTTGAAATCTACGTCAAAAAATCGAATTGACCTGTTTTTGCTCAATATCCTAATATTAAGTCTAGGGGTAGTTAACTAGAGGGTGACTATGTCGAATAATCGTACTATTTGGGTATTTCAAGAAGTTCTTCTTCATGGAAAATAGCTTAAGACAATTAGAATAACGTAGAAATGAAATTCTCGAATTCAAAATTGAGTTTGAGCAACATTGGAGAGGGGGTGAGTCACCCTCTTAAATTACATACTAATCTATATACACTAATTTTTGCTATTAACACATTGATAGTGGGCAAAATAATGTCACAATAAGTGGTTCTGAAGTTGGACTATCATATGTACGTCCTTTATTAGGTTTGTTTTTTAATGGATATTATAGTTTTCCTTATCGAAAATTATCGATATCGAAAATTACATAACCTAACCTAAAATAACGAAACCTAATAAAAACCTTACATACGATAGTCTAACTTCAGAACGATCTATTGTGACATTATTACCCCCTGTCAGTATGTTAATTAGTGTATGTAAACTTGTATGTAATTTAAGAGGGTGACTGACCCCCTCTCCAATGTTGAAAACTCAATTTTGAATTCGAGAATTTCATTTTAGTCCAACTTCAGAACCACTTATTGTGACATTATTTTACCCACTATTAGTGTGTTAATAGCAAAAATTAGTGTATATAAACTAGTATGTAATTTAAGAGGGTGACTCACCCCCTTTCCAATGTTGCTCAAACTCAATTTTGAATTCGAGAATTTCATTTCTACGTTATTCTAATTGTCTTAAGTTATTTTCCGTGAAGAAGAACTTCTTGAAATACCCAAATAGTACGATTATTCGACATAGTCACCCTCTAGTTAACTACCCCTAGACTTAATCTTAGGATATTGATCAAAAACAGGTCAATTAGATTTTTTGACGTAGATTTCAAATCTGTAAACAAAATTTTTATATTGTTTATTTTTCACCCCCTTTTTGCAAAATTAACCCCCAAATTTTAACCCCCAACCACCCCTGTTGATGTAATATGAACAAATTGCATATCAATAGATAGCTCTTTAAAAAAGAGTAATATCGCCAATTTAAACTTTTGCTCTATCTCTTAAAGTTTTCGAGATATTTAAAAAATTAAATTTTTACCCCAATTTTTGGAGGGCGATTTCACCCCTTCAAACCGTTTTTCCGCAGATAAAAAAAAATACGTGTCCCTTAGTTTTTAGTGTTCTACAACATATTTAAGTTTCATCAAAATCGATAGGTCCGGCCTCGGGACCTTTACTTGTAAGTTAGACACACATTTTATTTCTTTGAAAAACTCTAGGATAGTAATCCTGTAAAATGAGATAGTAAATGTTGAAATCCGTAATTTTTATTGGTACAGCTGTTTAGAGGATGTTTTTCTCTCTCTAATGACGTCAAGAACAAATGTTTATTGTTGAAGGTTAATGTAGAAATTATTTAATTTGAAGATTGGTGCAAAGTGTCCGGGTCTAGACGGTTTTACGGTACCAGAAATTGGTCTACAAGACGAAGAAGAATGTATAAAGAAATTAAATCAGACTGAAATACAATTAGCGGCAATAAGTCCTATCAAATTAACGCACATCAGCCTCGATGAACTTAATGAAAATCAGCACCGTATTCAAGATTTGAACAAAGAAGTTCAGAAGAAATTGGAAAACACCATAAGAATTATAGGACAACGAGTTTCCGTGTCAACATGGTCCTATATTAAAAATACGTTTTATTTTCTATCTGTTTTAGGAACCATTTATTTATTACACAAGATGTCGTTCTTTTCATTCATCAAAAATTTAGTATCCAAGTCATGCAGTAATGGATGCGTCAACATTTACTATTGTGTCCACGGCCGTGAAATTCATAATGAACCAGTGGTACACTCCACGCCTATTAACACCGAGGATAATCAACTCATTCCATGTGCACCGCCCAGATACGATGATGTTAAGGCTTCTCCAACTACCACGCCCACTAGAAGGCAACTAAAATCTACAAGTCGACCACGACCGCTTCAATCATTTCTTTAAACTCTTCAAACTATGGTCTCCTTTAAACCCGGGAGAGTGTGGTACCCAACGATACGATAAAGATCCATTAACACTCGCATATCTATATCCTGTCGATACCGCTCGCTATCGCTATCCTGCCGACAAAACCATATGCATCAGGATGGACAAATATTTCAGCAGCTGCAGTGTTTTAGCACAACGGCGCGAAAACACCAAATCTTATCAACATCCAACAGCTCACACCACCCTATCGGACCCATTGTTCCACCCTCTAAATTATTTACATTATAACATTTTTTTGTATTAGAATTTTTGTATAAAAAGACTTAATTATTTTAACAAAAGATATATTGTAAAATAGAACTTTGAAATGTAAAGACGAATCTTTGATTAAGTGATTTTTAATAAAGTAATTGTTTAGAATTAAATATTTCTTTTATTCAAAAAGACTAAAAATCAGTCAATTTCAGTTGTGTAATAAAATAAGTTTTAAAACAAAATTAGAGTCAGTGTTATCTTCAAGATATTACAAGCAGTGACTACAATTACGGTTTCTGTTGGTATTTACGTATCAAAGACCAAGTGGCGATCCTGATCAACTAATTGTTTGTACTCTCTGGTGCAACCACTAGTGAACGAAGCTGAACCCCATTGTGCGTTCAAGGGAAAATTCCGTGACACGACACATATTTAGCACTTAATGAGACTATATATTTTTAACGTAAAATTTTCTCTAATTTTCAATAAAAGTACCTTTTTCATGATTTTTTCGTTAGAAATTTATATTTGTTTGTTTACAAATATTAATTCCATAAACACTGATTACAAAATGGCTGCTAAATTATTTAACAATTCCCAAGTAAAATAATTTCATTTAAATAAAAAGAAACGAATTAAAATCAAATACAAATTGATACTATTAATTATTTTAATGCTTGCAAAAGTTCAAAAATAATTAAAGCCACCGTAACATCTTATCCGTCATAAGATGAATAGTGATCTGTCGGAAAATACATTGATACGTTGAAATCCCTAATAAACGAGACTTTTTTTATAATATTAACTCTTTGCACTCGATAGGCGCCGCCACGGCGACACAATAAATACCCTTTACACTCGAAAGGCGCCTCTCAGGCGCCATCCTATTCTTTACTTCAAATATCACACTAAAGCGTTGTTCACATATAAGTAAGTAGATTAGTAGTTAGTAGAACAACTTAGTAAAACAACTTAGTAACTTAGTAGAACAACTTAGTAGTAAGTGGAACAGGAAAAAAAATAACAATCAATGGTATGCATAAGGTTGAGTATTGTGAGACTCTGCTCAAGTGAATATGAATATGTTGTTAGATACATGCACCCGGATACACACAGATGCATATATGACAACATATTCATATTCACTTGAACAAAGTCTCACAGTACTCAAATTTATGCATGCCATTGAATATTCGTTAACTTCAATAAACGTTTGTGTATTGTGAACAAAATACATACCCAATTGATATCCAAAAGCCAGTTATTACCGCCCCATAAAACATTCTTATAATAAAACTGTTACATTAAATTTTAACAAGAAAAGAAAAAACATACACTGTTAGAAAAAAGTAAGTGGTTGGATATGTTAAACTAGTATAAATTAATATAACTAAGTGAATATTATATCCATTGTTTTAAACATACAAATTGTACAGTATAGTAATTGTAAATATTATTGTGATATCTGAATATAAAAAAGCCTTTTTTTCTATTCAATTTATATAAATTTTAAACATTCATAGATTTTGCCCTTTTTAGTGACATCAAAAATGATTATTAAAATGTTTGTGTTCCTTGTTATTCGCATTTAAATAACCATTTTATCCTGCTTACTAATTTAAGTGTTTCTATTTTTTATTTATTTATTTATTTATTTATTTATTTTTTTTGGGGCGTTTGTTTACGTTACATTTGATGTCGCGTCTATAGGCGGCTTGTTCATTTAGATTTGTTTATGAATTTTTGTATTTTTAAACAATTAATTTAACATGAATATTTTTAAATAATTCACTGTTGAGAGATTTACTTTGTGAAACTCCATTTTAAATATTGAAACATATTTAAAGTTCGATTACTTTGTCTATTTCACCAATTAAAATTATTTTTATTTTTACTGAACGCGTTTTCAACCTTTCGGTCATCCTCAGAGTAGAAAGATGAAAATAATTAATGGGAATTTATAGGTAAGAAAAATATATAGGAGGGGTGTAATATTATTGAATTGGGAAAACCCATAAAATTTTGTATCGAAGCAACTAACTATACGTGTAGAGAAGAAAGCAATTAAACCAGTTTGTAGGTACCGATATGAAAAACCGCTGTTTTTTACGGATAAGTTTTTCATATCGGTACGTACAAACTGGTTTAATTGCTTTCTTCTCTACACGTATAGTTAGTTGCTTCGATACAAAATTTTATGGGTTTTCCCAATTCAATAATATTACACCCCTCCTATATATTTTTCTTACCTATAAATTCCCATTAATTATTTTCATCTTTCTACTCTGAGGATGACCGAAAGGTTGAAAACGCGTTCAGTAAAAATAAAAATAATTTTAATTCGTGAAATAGACAAAGTAATCGAACTTTAAATATTTTTCAATATGAATATTTTTATTTTTATTTTGTTATTTATTCATTTATTTATTTCTTTAAAAACTTACGTTAAATTATTTTAATTTCACAGTTTTAGTATTACAATGAAAAATTTGTAAAATTTCGCAATATTTTTTGCTATGTGTATACTATAATATGTAACTATAAAAAAAGTTTTGGATATATTTTAACAGTGTAGATATATCTTAACCTTAACAAAATTCATATATTTATTGTTATAATACCTATTGTTATATTTGTTTCCTGTTCCACTTACTACTAAGTTGTTCTACTAACTACTAACTACTAACTACTAATCTACTTACTTAGGTGTGAACAACGTTTAAGGAAAATTATAAAATTTAATATTAAAATATAATGTTTGTAAGATGCAAATAAAAGTAAAATATGTAAGTAAACTACTTTTGTTTAAAATACTTATCTTCTGAAATACTTATCTTCTAAGCTTCTGAACGCGCGCGTGACTTGTGTGAGCGAGACATAGCGTATCGTGATGAACGCTGCGTGGAGCATCAGGCGATTAAAGGATGACACTTTTGAATTCTTTGAATTGTGAATTCACTTTGAATTGTGTTTAAATTTATTGAATTGAATTGTTGTTTGTTTAGTAGTTGCTCACTATCTTTTAATATCCAAAATTCTGTGCTCATTATAATTATTGAAAATGGATGAGTTTCTGGAAAGACATGCACAACCGTCAACTTCAAGTTCCAATGAGAGTAATGAAACAAAAGCAAAGAACAAACGTCTATACGACGACAATTTTTTAAAATTCGGATTTACTGGCATTGAAAATAAGCCGCAGTTATTTGTTTTGAAACTTTATTAAGCGAAAGTATGAAACCATCACATTAATGTAACCTTTAATTAACCTTTTCTTTATTAAATATTATATATTGAACTAGAGTGGTTTTATTGTTAAAGTAACTGCGACCCCCTTAAAAAGGCTTCGCGACCCCCCAGGGGGTCGCGACCCACAGATTGAAAAACACTGATTTAGACAATTTTCCTCTGAGGAATTGTATTACTTACAATTTGGTTTTTAGTTACTCCTGACTGTTTTCAGTCAGTAGCTGATAGGTTTGGTTTACCTAAGTCTGTTGCACATGTCGTATTTAAAGAAATGGTGCAAATTTTAGCAAATCTGATGCCTATGTTTATAAGGTGGCCAACTGCAATTGAATGTGAAATCATTTCAAATGTATGCACTCGAGTACTTCTTATGTTCAGTTATGAGATTTCGTTGTTTTTTTGGAGGTTTTTGTCAGACGATCCGGATATCCAGGTGTAGTTGGAGCAATTGATTGTTACCATATACAAATAAGACAACCTTCACGTAACGCTAATGATTATTACAATCGAAAATACAGATTCGGTGATATTACAAGGTTTGTTATTTATACAATTTTAAAGAAAGAAAATAATTATTTATTTAAAAATTTTTAGGACATGTGGTCATAGTGGTAAGTTCACTGATGTATTTATTGGAAGACCAGGGAGAGCTCATGATACATAATTTCTGACTATTTCATAAAAAAGAATTGAATAGTTCAGAAGCTCTGCCACTTGGTGCAATTTAGTACATTAATGAAATGACATGGTAGCGGCGTAGCTACCGTTACTCCAAGTTCGATAAAATTTAATCCTGAGTCGCGACGTAACTGGACATATTCAACTGCTTCGTCTCCGTAAGATTCTCTGCAGGCACTGCCAAAATGAAAGATACACATGTCCTACATATTTTCGCTTGTCATACATACTTTCAAAGTTTTATAAGGATTGTATATACTCACAATGTAGTTTTTACATTCTTTATTTCGGCGGAGTAAAAGCCAGGATTATTTTAAATATTCCTGTCGCAGCATTCTGCATAACATAGCGAATTTCCGTTTAAAAATTAATTTTTCTCGGAGACTAGTTGACATAGAAAAATAGTTTAATGACCTTTTTTGTGTGATTTAGTTTCCTCGTTTCAATAGTATAAAAAAATGTGGCAAAAATTTTGGAACAAAGGGAAATTTTGGCAAAAAACTAATTTTTTCACGAAAATTGTCAAAAAAACTGTTTCTGGCATCGGACGTGCCTGGTTAATGAACTCGTCGAACGGTTTAAGAATTCCAACATTTTCACCAAATTTCGTAAAAATAGGACCTTTCGTTCGAGAGTTACTGCGGACACAAACATGTATATATATATATATATATATATATATATATATATATATATATATATATATATATATATATAATTTTAGCGAATATTATTTCGATTTCGAGGGATCTCAAAACAAATTTCTGCCATGGTCCCCGGCTCCGGTCGCGTTATGACAGTGGCTGTAATAGCTGAATTCTATTCTGAAAATTCTACTCATTGGATACTACTCATTTGAAATATGTGCGTGCTGAAATGATTATTATATTCATTACTACATACTGTTGTGTAGTACTGATATGTAAACAAGATTTCGTCAATTTTTAAGTTTCTAATTCAATTTACATGAGATGTTTCATCCCCTAAAAATGTACGAAAGCAAAAAAAAAATATTTTTATCAATACATCTTTATGTAATACCTATATTACTTATGTGAATAAAATTTTGTCAATTTTTAAATTTTTTAATTACACACTTGAAGGGGTGGTTTCAACCCCTAAAAATGTGTGGACGCAAAAAATAAAGTTATAAATATTATTAGAATTCCGTATAATATGTATAAATTAGCAAATTTTTAAATTTTTAGGTACAAACTTGAAGGGGTGGTTCACCCCTTAAAAATTTGTGAATGTAAAAATTGATGTTATATTTATTATTAAAACTCTGTACAGTACCTATATATAAACAAGATATCATCAATTTTTAAATTTTTAAGTACACAGTTGAAGAGGTGGTTTCACCCCCTAAAAATGGGTAAATACAAAAATATAATGTTATATTTCTTACTAGACCTCTTTAAGGTATATATAAACAAAATTTCATCGATTTATAATTTTTTGAGTTCCAACTTTGAGGGGGTGGTTCACCCCTTAAAAACGTTTTTTAACAGCAAGCCATATTTTTTATATTATTAGGTAGTCACCCTCTACATACTGACAAAGTTTCAGATTTTCTTGAATTTTCGACTTCGCGAGGTTTCCTTGTAAGTTACTAGTCACTTAACACTAAACACTTAACAGTCGGTGTGAACATCGTCTTAAGACTTTAGAGAACAAAAATCAAGTAATTAATAAAACAGAATTGAATTAACAAAATTAAAATTAGATTTATTAGATATTTTTAAATTAAGGAGTGAATACTGAGAATTATCCTTTTAAGGTGAATCGATCAGTACTGACAAATTTGTGACAAATGAATTACTAAATCTATAAATAATAAACAAATATTTTACTTCGCAAAAATACCACTTTTATTTCGAAACAATATTGTCACAGTTTCAAAATAAAAGTGGTATTTTTGCGAAGTAAAATATTTGTTTATTATTTACAAATATGGAATACCATAAAGTAACGCTCAAATCTATTAATATTACTAAATCTATTTTTTTCTCTATAAATAAATATAATTTAGGTATGTGTAAAAAAATAAGTTAAATTTTATAATACATGTAATGTAAAAATTAATTTTTCTTATTATTATTCACAAATTGGTAATGTACATTAATGATTAGCCTATCTGTTATCCTGTTACCTGAAGTACATGTGAGTGTACCGTATCGTTTGTTCTATTTGTTTAGCGAGTAGAGGGTACAACAAGTCGCACATGCGCCTAACAAGATCCTTTGTTACCGAAGCATTGATTCAGTGTAACAGAGCGTAAAAGATCAATTTTATTTTTATGTTCGTTGCCCGAGTACAAAAACCTAAAAACGTAATTTCTTTTAAAATTGCAAGTGCTTTACTTATTTATTTATTTATTTATTTTTTTTTGTGTAATATTTTGTCACAAAGTTTTTTTTGTAATGAATTATTAAAGTTATATATAATGGCTATTTAAACTTATTTCATATTTGGTTCAATGCCGCACTTTGGTAAGTTCTTTGTTTAAAATATATTTATTTGTACTTTTTCTGGTGTGTCCATATATTACGTAACGATTTTATATTTTTTGAATAACATAATTTAGTATTATTTTTTATTTGTCACAAATCTGTAAAATTGGTTTGGTTTTCATACATTGAAAGTATTTCATTTGTAATTAGATGTATTCCGTTGTTTGTAATTTTCTTTATTCAAATGCATGTGTTCACAATTGAAGAATTATACCGTGTGTTTCGTGTGAAAACCATACCAATTATTTTATTGTATGTTATTAGTATTTTTTTATATTATTTTTTTTTTTTTTTGTAAAAGATTAAGAACGATTTGCTTGGATAGTTTTCGTTTTGCTAACGACTTTCTTATTATTTAGGTTTTTTTCTTTTCCCTTCTTAATTCTTTTCTTTCGGATTTTCTTCATTTTGTTCAAATGGTCACGTAACTGGTTCGGCAAAATGCTATTTAGAGAATTGTTTGTTTAATGACGGGATTCGCCAACTATATCATGGATTTTCCCTTTTCTTCGCTGCGGGTGTTGGACAATGAACGCGCCAACCTGTGTTCCGATGCGTGGCGTGTTCCTGCCTGCACATACCTGCCGCAGGCAATATGGTTCGTTTATGGCGGATTAGTAGTTTTTATTCGCGTTTGCCGAAAGCTTTAATTTTATTAAGTTAAGTTAACATTGTCATTAATTCAATTTCTTTCTTCTTTTGGGTCGTTTGCACTAAACTTAGAGACAGGGCGTATCCCCTGAGCTTGACCACCGAGTGACTTATCTGAGCTAGTCGATTCGATGTAACAATTATCAGTAATTTTGTAAAAGGAATTATACCAACATCTTAATGTAACTTTGTAATTTGTGTTATAGCATGAAGAATTAAATTTTTTAAGTTATTAAACACACAATATTTTTACATTATAAAGCACTTTATTTTCACAACAATAATTGTATGAAAATTATAATTAATTTTTATATTTTAAAATGTTTTTACATTAATACAAAAAAAAATCATTACAATTCACCATAATAATGGTTATATAAAATGAAGCGCACGTATATATACGTGCGTTCTTGTTGAATTGTAATTTAATAATGAATTGTTTTTAATTTTTATAAACAAATTGAATATTTTTAAATTTTTTACAAAGGTTCCTACAAAATTAAAATTAATTAAATTAATAACAATGTTTTGTTTAGAAAATAAAAATTATTTTTGGAATGGTTTCCAATGATAAAAAATATGTTGGAACATTGTTTCCAACATGCTAGGGGCCACAAAGATAAACATTATGAAAATATTAGCTATTAGCCACCACAACATCAAATATTACTTCTTAAACAAATATGATTAAGAAAAAAATCAATAAAAAATTAAATAGTTGAAATCAACAATTCAAATTGTAATTGAAAATAATTTCAGAAAAATAAATCAATTTTATAGGTAGTTATTAGAAGAAAAAAAAATTAAATTAAATGCTATAATTATTTCAACAATATTAAATTGAATATTATTTTAAGATTAGAATAAATAATTCCTAAAAGTTATTATTAATAAATAGGCAAAATAGCAATCTTTGAAATATTACAACGATAAGTACCTGTTTTTGTTTTAACTTCAACCACATGTACTTTTTTATTGTCAACCACAGCAAATACTGATGTGATTCTAATCAATGGCCAGTTTAATGGTGAAACTGCCTTAACAAAACTAGCATGCCAACATGAACATTTGGAAATTACTTTTTCCTTTTTGGTCTATTTTGTAATAGAACTAAATAATCAGAATGCCATTTTTTCCAAAAATGTTGTTGCATCTGCGTGCAAATTCTCCAAAATTTTAATCTATTAATTGGTACACTAGTGACATCTGGTTCAGAAGTGGTATTCAATAGTTCACGTATTAAAAAATGGGAAGGAATTAAATAATAAATCAAAATAAATAGAGAAATAATAAATAAATAAATTAAATAAATCATCTCTCTTTGAGATAAAGATATGAGCGATCTTGAATTCAAGACCGCTTCTATTTAAGTTATCACAGTAGATAACTCTTAATAAGTGAGATTAGAGTTACCAATCACATATTTTAAATAATATTTTCTATTTTTTTTATCCCTGCTTCCTACAGTCCTCCAAATACTGAGGGATAACTAGGTATAAAAAATTAAATTTAATTCCCATATTGTAGGAATTTTTAATAATATTTTGGTGCTCTTTTGAGCTCCATAATTATAAAGCTTGTAATAATATAAAATATATTATTAAATATATATTTTTAATAAATTAAATATGTTAGAATAAAAATTTTTAAATTATTTAAATAATTACAATATTTGCAAAATTTTTGCGGAATGCAAAATCTGCCACCTACGCAAAATTACCCATAAATCTAAAAATGGATTTAATTAATAAATAAACATAATCTAATTAATTAATAAATAAATATAAATAATTAATTGAAAATATTAATTGTGGCTTTACCACCACCATCTAAAACTATTCTACTTTTCGTAGTTTTATTATCCTTTCTCATAACTGGGTAATGAGCCAAAAAATATACTTTATCATTATTTAAGTCATTATGATTAATTTTATAAACTTTAGCATGATCTAAATTGATATATTCATTAACAAATTTTGAATATTCTTTGAATAAATCTTTATCCTTTTGCAATCTGTTTTCCAATGAATGCAGTCTTTTTAAAGCAATGGAAAATGAATCACCAAGATCAAGTTGAGACAACTCACATTTTAATGGCAATTTAACCTGAAACCTGTTATTAATGTTTTCTACAGAATTTTTTAATATATTTTCACATTCTTCAGCTTCAGTAGAAAATTCTTTATAAAATTCAGGTACTTTTTCAGTTTCCCAAAATTTAGTAATAATGTTTTCTAAATTTGACTCATTTTCATCATTTATAAAGGAATGTAATGCAACAGCATTACAAACATTGCTATTTTGTATATTACTAATATGTGGAATGATACCACTCACAATAAAACCAAAATATGTATTTTGTAAAATCAAATTATTAACATCTAATTTAATGGTTCCTGTTAATAAAACTTTAAAAAAGATATCAGCACCTAGTAATAAAGAAATCTCTCCAGGAATATTGAAGTCATCATCTGCTAATAATGTGTGTTTAGGAATATTTATATTTGAAGTGCTAAATTCATATTGAGGTAAATTTGATGTTAAGGTATCAACAACTGCACAATTATGGATTTTAATAGAATAATTATAAACACAAGATTGAATTTCTACATTTGTTGATTGATTTATCTTTTTAGTAGTATTAGCAATTCCTAGCACACTAACTTCTTTGAAACAAATGAAGTCTGATACCCAGAGTCTAACAAGCATTTAACCACTACTGAATTATGAGGACCCATGATCCTTTCTTTGGCAGTTGGTAGCAACACTTTATTAGGAATCTCTTTATTAATAGCATAAGCTAATTGATGTGTTGAAATTATTTTGGTTTCATTGTGCAACAAAGTATTATGATTTTGTTTGCAAATTGAACATTTAAATGAAAATGAACAATTTCCTTTATGCTTATTTAAGCAAATATTACATAAATTATTATTGTTAACAAAATTAATTCGACTATTTATATCAGTTTCTTTAAATTGGACACATCTATAAACTTTATATCCTTGTTGATTACAAAATAAACATTTGTTAAATTTATTTTTCTTATTCAAACTTGCCGCTGAATTAACAGTATTATGAATTTTATTGTTGCTATTACAAGCAGCAGCAGTTTCTAAAGCTGTGGCTCTTTCTTCTAAAAATTTGAGAAAATGTTGCAAATTAGAACTTTCATGAAAACCCCGTGATAATTGGTGTGCCTTATTTGTATTTTGATCTAATTTTCTTGCCAAAATACAAACCAAAATGTCATCTCAATATTGAATTGGCACATTAAGATTTTTTAATGCTGATAAATTTTGGTTTACTTTTGAAAGAAATTCTCTTAAATTTATAGCATTATTGCCATTTACTATACCTTGAAGATCTAGTATAGCAGTTATATGAAAATTAATAATCAATACTGAATTATTAAATCTTTTACTGAGAATTTTGAGGGCTTCATCATATGATTCATTGACAAGAGGTAATTCATTGATTATTTCAAGTGCCTCAGCTTTTAAGTATTTTTTAAAGTAGAACAACTTTTGTACATTAGATAATGTTTTATCTTTATCAAATACAGCAACATACAAATCAAAAAATGGTTTAAATTCATGAATTTTCTTACCATCAAAATATGGGATATCAATATTTGGCAACTTTGAATGAGAAACTTTTGATATGTTAGATTCTACTTCACTGCTTTTAGTTGTGGTGCACAAAGAATTAATTTTTGATATAAGATCCAAATATTGTTCTTCAACAATTTCAAAATCATAATCCTTTTCATCAATTAATAAAATATCAAATTGAACATTCTGATATTGCTTAAAAACGTCAACTAACCTTTCTTTTCTTACTTTTACAGCTTCAACATCTATGTCTGCAGCGTGTTCGTCAATATGTCATCTTCTTACAAGATGGCCACGCATATCAAACAGGTCCAAATAATGGAATTAAATAAATTAAAAAAAAGTGAAATTATAGAAATTTTAATTAACCGGAATGTACCAAAAGAATATTCTGACAATATTGTGTTAAAAGATCTGTTTTCTTCTGTTTTTGAAAATAAATGTATTTGTTCTAAGAATGAAGAAATTTTTGAAGACACATTATCAAATATTGTTGAAAACGAAGCTGTCAAAAATGATAGTGATAAATACAAAAATGAATTAATTATTGAATTAAAAGAAAAAAATGTTGTGTTAAAGGAAAACATTCAGTTACTGAAAGAAAAAATTACCTGGCTAGAAATGGAAAAAAATAATAATAAAAATGCACTTTTAAATAATGAAAGGAAAAGAAGTGAACAGGAAAATATTCTAGTTTCAGAATCGGAAACAAAAAATCATAATGTTCAAAAAAGCAATGAAAAAACTACAACCGATAAAAATAACAAAAGTGAACCAAAACCATCGTCAAGTAAAACGGTTACATACTCTAATAAATTAGGGTTAGAAAAAAAATCTAAACAAATTAATAAAGATGTTGTGATTGGAACAGGCAGTACATCTAACTCACCTCTACAAACGGTACCAAAAAAGATTTGGTTACATGTTTCTAGATTTGGGAAAAATGTGCAAGAAGAAGACGTTACATCGTATTTGGAAAAGAAATTCCCAAGTAGTAAGTTTGATTGTGAACTTTTGACAAAAAATCCAAATGCGACATATAACTCATTCCGAATTGGTGCGGATTTGGAACTGTTAGAAAAAATATACGACCCATCTGTTTGGCCTGCTCACGTGGAGATCCGTAGGTTTCGATTTCGGCGTCAATCCGATCAGCCACTGGCGTCAATCCGAAATGAATAAATCTAATGTATTTAATGATATTGACAAATATACAAATGTATATGCAATAAATGTTCAGTGTGTCACTAACAAGACAGACAAAATTGAATTATTAATTAAGCAGCGAAATACTCATGTACTGTGTATATCTGAACATTGGTTAAAAGAGGATCAGGTAAATTTTAATAACTTTACAAATTTTAACATGGCAAATTATTTTTGTAGGTCTCTATATAGTCACGGTGGTGTAATGATCTATGTCAGATCTGATATTAAATACAAAAAACTAGACAATTTAAATTATTTGTGTCAAGAAAAAATATTCGAACTTACTTGCGTGGAATTACTAGAACTAAACATGATAATTGCAGCATTTTATAGATCCCCAGATAGTGACTTGGATGCATTTTTTTATAAATTGAACACAGCACTTCACATTTTAGACAAATTTAGCAAACATATTGTAATCACAGGAGATTTTAATATAGATAGTTTAACTTTGAATAATACCACACAAAGATTTAAAAATATATTAGTTTCAGTCAATATGCACTTAGCAATAAATGAACGTACCAGCAAAAAATCAGAAAGATGTATTGACAATATAATTTGTAATTTAAATAAACGCGATTATATTTCTAGAGTCATTGATGAATCGTTAGCAGATCATTTCGGTATATTAATTCAATTAAAAACACAAAAAGGTCTAGGAAAAACAAAGAAGATCAGTTATCGAGAGTATAAGAAGAAAAACATTGATAATTATCTGTTGTCACTGAAATTAATAAATTGGAACACTGTGTTCGAGCAAACAGATGCCAAAAACTGTTTTAAATGTTTTTTTAATTTATTAATGGACAACTTCAATCAGTGTTTTCCTGTTAAGACAGTATTAGATAACAAAAATAAAAATAATAAAATACAGTGGTATACAGAAGAATTATTACAGATGAAAAATAATCTTGATAAACTCCCGTTATGGTCAAACTTGACAAATAACCCAGACATTAAGTTGTTGAAATCAGATTACCAAAAAAAGTATACTAGAGCTATTAAATTAGCAAAAAGGCAAGCAAATTCTCAATACGTTTCAGAAGCTGTAAATAAAACAAAAGCCATTTGGGAGATCATAAATACAGAATTGGGAAAGGGAAAAGGAACAAATCAGCAGTATCCTGATAATATTTCGCCAGAAATTTTAAATGATTTTTTCATAAATATAAGTGACAATATAACAAAAAATTTATCATACAAACAAACAAATAATTTTGATTTATTGACAAAGGTGAATTCACCGGTAAATTCATTTTTTATTCAACCGACGACATTTGAAGAAATAGAAAATTGCATTGAAGCATTAAAAAATTCGAAAAGTACAGACGTCTTTGGATTCAGAACTGACATTTTAAAATGTATTAAAGAGGTTATTTCTAGACCCTTAGCATTTGTAATAAATACATGTATAAAGGAAGGCTATTTCCCTGAAGAGCTAAAAACAGGACAAGTAATTCCTATATTTAAAAAAGGCAAAGTAACCGACATGAACAATTATCGACCAATTGCCTTACTGCCAATACTATCAAAAGTATACGAAAGTTTATTAAAGAACAGACTGGTGGCTTTTATGGAAAAAAATAAATTATTCTCAGAAAATCAATATGGATACCGGGAAAATAGATCTGCAGTGAATGCAGTATCTTGTATTATGGAGAAAGTTTTTGAGACTATCGATGAAGACAACGTAGCATCAGTTTCTTTACTGGATCTCACCAAAGCTTTCGATTGCGTACATCATCAAATGCTATTACAAAAGCTTTCTCACTATGGTATTAGAGGCATCACTTTACAATTATTTGAATCTTACTTAAACGGTAGACAACAACTTGTAACCATAAACGGAGTTAATTCTAGTCTACAAACGCAAAAATATGGTGTACCACAGGGATCCATACTGGGACCGATCCTTTTCCTTGTTTATGTTAATGACCTCCCAAATAATCTAACAAACTCGTTAACTTGTCTTTTTGCGGATGATACAAGCTTCTTAACTGTAGCGAAAAATCCTGACTTGCTTGTAGAAAAAACAAATTACATACTTAAACAAGCTGATGACTGGTTTTCCAGCAATTTGTTACAAATGAACCAAAGTAAAACGCAAACAATAACCTTTAACCAAAAATATAATAGTAATAATTCTTCCGTAACGTTTCTAGGTATCAAAATTGATCCTGAATTGAGATGGAATGATCATATTGATTACTTAGCAAAGAAATTAAATCGCGTTTATTACCAAATACAAAGACTGTCCAAAAGTGTAGATCAAAATGTACTTAAAACAGTATATTATAGCCATTTTTACAGTATGGTCACCTATGGCATAACATTATGGGGTATGTCAAACACTGTGGACAAAATATTTAAAATCCAAAAAAAAATAGTGCGTTGTGTTGCTCATGTTCCACCGAGACATTCATCCAAAGAATTGTTTAAATATTTAGAAATGTTAACATTGCCATGTATCTTTGTGTACAATATATTACAATATATTCATGAAAACAAACAAGTTTTATGTACACACTCGAATGTACATAAGTATAATACTAGACATAAGGAAAATTTTTGTATACCATATCATAGATTAAGAAAGTCACAACAACCAATTAATTATACAGGTATTATTCTTTATAATAAATTACCAGAAGATGTGAAGAACTTATCATCGAACGGTTTTAAAAAACAAGTCAAAGATGCATTATTGAAGAAAGCATACTATACGGTACATGAGTGTCTTGCTGATGATATTTTTAACATGTAAATTTCTATTTTTTGTATTGACGTACTCAAAAAATTTTGTAAATTTTATAGAGGAAATAAATTATTATTATTATTATTATTATTATTATTATTATTATTATTATTATTATTATTATAATTTTGAATTTTGTCTATATTTCCTTTTAATTGTTTCCTTTTTATCTTTAATCTTTTTAATTCAGCCATTGTAACTTGTAATAATTATAAAATAACACCACCAAATCAATAATCAAACAGTGAAATAAATCTTATTTTGAAAATAATCCTTTTACGAACTGTTAACTTTAAATAATATAAAATTATTTATAAATGTCAAAAGGCAAAGCAAAAATTATTGAAAAAGAAAAAAAATGTTATATGTGGTTCCTATGAAAATGATCAAAAATCAAACCACTTGTTACATGTTCACGTAACGTTAACTGCTTAAACTAACTAACGTGTTTTACAACAACAATAGTCAAAAGATAATAAATGAAACCAAAACTAAAGCATAAAGGGTTATAACAAAAGAAAAATAATAATAAAAATCTTATCTAAGATTAATTTATTGATAGCATCATAACTACGGCAACCAAAAACAAACTTTATTTTTATCTGGTGATTTTGTTTTTAATTAAATTTCTTTTTTCAATTTTTCTAAGATTTTCAGGCCAAATTAAAAAACACAATGAAACAAACTTAGCACAACATATACAACACTAAACACTTATTTCACTTATTTTTCTTCGACGGACCCATTAAAATCTCATAGGCTTTAATCCAGATCTTTGATTTGTCTCTTAAACTTCCAGAACATCAATTTTCTTTTTGGAACATCCAAAAGATCCGGCTCGAAGGACTAATTTCATGTTATAGCATGAAGAATTAAATTTTTTAAGTTATTAAACACACAATATTTTTACATTATAAAGCACTTTATTTTCACAACAATAATTGTATGAAAATTATAATAAATTTTTATATTTTAAAATATTTTTATATTAATACAAAAAAAAATCATTACAATTCACCATAATAATGGTTATATACGTATAAAATGAAGCGCACGTATATATACGTGCGTTCTTGTTGAATTGTAATTTAATAACGAATTGTTTTTAATTTTTATAAACAAATTGAATATTTTTATGTTTTTTACAAAGGTTTCTACAAAATTAAAATTATTATTAAATTAATAACAATGTTTTGTTTAGAAAATAAAAATTATTTTTGGAATGGTTTCCAATGATAAAAAATATATTGGAACATTGTTTCCAACAATTTGCATTTGTAAATAAACTGTAAATTTTAATTCAACATGCAACTAATAGTTTTATTTTATCATATCCATCATTATAATGTAACAGTATTAATATTTGATTATTGTTCAATCTTCTAATTTTAATAATTTTAAAAGTAATCAATTTGATTTTGGTAGCTGATGTGTACGAACATATAATAACCAACACGTACATAAACATATGGGTGTGTTCGTGTCATTTATAAAAATTTGACATTTTTGTACTTTTTTTTCTATTTATTACAATAACTAAACGTTCAATATTGAACAAAATAGTTTTTTAATGATTCAAAAACATAAAAGAAAATAATTTTCAGTTTTTTAAATCTTCAAGTTGGTTTTTAATGACAACGTACTTAAATACATACTACTCATTCTTTGGCATTTACTCGTACGTTAAAAATTCTAACTTGGAAAATTTCAAGCGATCGATTCACCGTAAAGTAAACTTAAAAATCAAAAAAAATAAAATATTGAGAACCGTTCTAGGATATTGATTTAGTTCCCTAAGATGTAAAAGTTTTTACAAAAAATATTTCTGTTACAATTCTGATCCTTTGATTTTTTGGGAACTTCATAAATCTCCCAGTATCCACCCGGTACATACTACGTAGAAACTAATATTTTAATAAATTAAACACCGAACTTTAAATTTAATAAACCAAATATGTCTCTAGATATTTGAAAACTGTATCGGAAACAAACCAATCACGTACATATAGTAGTTAAACATACACTTGAAGAAGAATCTTGACAGCTAGACGATTATGAAGGAAATAATATATATTATACATTTCCTGAATGATCTTATAAAATATTGAACAACCGTTGATAAATTATGGTTTGCCTTGTAAATTAAGTTTCAAAAACTTAATTTAAAATTTAATTGAATATTTTAATTAGTTAATTAACATAAAACGCAATAAAATATTTCGTTCCAAATGATTCTGCTGTCAAAATAAATTAATAGAGCAATTGCACGTAAGCTACTAGTAAGAAGAGAAACAATAGAGTGGTGTTAGACATAAATATCCATTGAAACAAACTTCAAATGCTTCAAAACAGTATTAACTTTTAGCCCTAAAAATACAATTTCGCAATTATTACAGTTTTTTTTTTCTTTAGTGGCTACCACCCAGTTCCTACAAATTATCTGTAATCATAGAATTTTTATGATAACGTAAAACATTATCGCGTAAGCACCGGTAAAAACAATTTAAAATACATGCTTAAAAGTTCAAACTATTCTTTACTAACCAAAATGCATATAATCTCCGGAAACGTGAAAGATAACGTAGCAAAAAATAATACCCCTGCCGCAGCATCCTGCATAACATAGGGAGTTTCCGGTTATAAAAATTAATTTTTCTCGGTAACCAGTTTATATAGAATGATGGTTTAAAATTTATTTTATCTGATTTTTTCTCCTCCTGCCTCAATTCTAATGGTGTAAAAAAATGTTGCAGAAATTTTAGCAAAAATTAATTTTTTTCACGAAAAATGCGCAAAAAACATGTTTCCGGCATCGGACGTGTCTGGCTAACGGTTTGGCTTTGGGACTTCCAACATTTTCACCAAATTTCGTAAAAATAGGACATTTCGTTCGAGCGTTACCGTGCGAAAACACACACACACACACACACACACACACATATATATATATATATATATATATATATATATATATATATATATATATTTTAGTGAATATTATTTTCGGTTTCTAAAGCAAATTTCTGCCATAGTCCCGGGCTCAAGTCGCGTTATGACAGTGGCTGTAATAGCTGAATTCCATTCTGGAAATTCGCTAAGAATCTTGAGTAGTAGTTTTTGGACAGAACGGGAACCACCTCCCCATCTCCCGATTTTTTGAGCGACCTCGGGAGGAGGTAGCTAAGCTATGCGGGTTCTAGAAACCTCCGGCGGTGGGTGGAGTAATGTGAACGAAAATTTTGTCTAACTTAATGTAACACAACGGAACTTGACCTAACCTAACCGAACCTAAGGAAATTTGGTCTAACCTAATCTAACCTAACCTAACCTAGAATAACGTAACGGGACTTGATCTAACCTAACCTAACAAAATTGTTTCTAACCTAACCGAACCTAAGAATTAAAAAAAATTCCCTAACAGATGGCGCAGCCACCTTCGAGCCCTGTAAATTCACTACTAGATGGCGCCCGTAGTCTGGATAATAGCGATCCCTGTGTGAAAGTTTGAAAAAAATTGTCAACAGATGGCTCAGCCAGCTTTGAGCTCTGTAAATTCCAAGTTTTCAGTACTAGTGGCGCTCGTAGTCTGGATATTAGCGATCCCTGCGCATAAGTTTGAAAAATTATCAATAGATGGCGTCGAAAATCCTTTTTGATAGTTAAAAGATGGCGTTGCTAGTCTGGACCACCGCGAACTATGTACTTTGATTCACAATTTTATCATATTCGTATCTGAAAACAGGTTTATATAAGTTTTCTTCTAAATAAAAACACTTTCGTTTTATTTTAATAAATTTATTTAAAAGAAATATTTTACAATAAATATTTAAATGTTACTACAATAATATTTGTATATGGATATGACATTTTCCATGGCGCAAGTTGCTCCGGAATGACGGCCGCATCGAGGGCTAGTGTATGTTGATGTTACGATTCCCAACTTGGGACAAATTGTTACTTCTTCAAAGTTCATGATGGGTGCTGATGGTAGTAGTCGTTTCAAATACCGCACTTTTTCTTCACCTTTCGTATAGATGATTTGAGTTCCGTGACGATTGTTTATTAAAATGTATTGTAGTTCCTCGTATTCAATATGCCCATCCATTCAGAAGAACCCATCATGATTTTTCCGCAACCAACGAGCTGTGCGCTGATCTTTTTCACTTAATCCACAAAACGGTATTGGTGATTTGAATACATAGTGTTGTAGTGCATAATCTTCACCATAATTTTCTTCGGAAGAATCGAATTTCAACACAGCCAATTCCTTTATGTAGAATTTCCTATTTGTTGCACTTTGAAATCCGTGGAAGTCAACAATAGCCGCGTCAGTCTTCATTGTGGGTTGTCTAGAGCGGAACTGTTCAGCTTAGAATTCAGTAACTAATGTTTTTTTTAAAATAAAACTGGTTTTTATAGGTGTGAGCTTGCTTTAATAAGTCGTGTGTATATATGTTTACTGACGCCATTAAAAGATTATTGCTACTAATACATACACACGAAAAATTTTCCGTCTAATATGTAAAAAATAAAAATAATGTTATAACGTATAATGTTATATATATATATATATATATATATATATATATATATATATATATATATATATATATATTAGCGTGGATGAAACGACGGATGTCCGTGGCAGACACAACGCAAATTTTATAGTAGGGGCTTTGAAAAAAGAACCATCGAGGCCCCACTTACTGGCTTCTCAAGAAATCGAAAATTGTAGGAGCGAAATAATTTTTGATTTTATAAAAAATTCCCTGAATATAATTTGGGAAAATATAGAAGAACATAAAAATCGGGTATTAGTATACCTTAGCGATGGAGCTCCATATATGATGAAGGTTGGGCAAATGTTCGTGAAATTTTTTCCAAATATTATTCAATGCACCTGTTTGGCACATGCGCTTAATAGGGTAGCGGAACAAATTCGAATGGAATTTCCAGACGTTAATCGTCTAATTTCCTGTGGAAAAAAAATATTTCTAAAAGCACCTAAACGAATTGCTTTATTTAAGGAAAAATTACCCAACACTTCATTGCCAGCCAGTTGTTACACGCTGGGGTACTTGGCTGGAAGCAACTAAATATTATGCAGAGCATTTTGAGGAATTAAAATCAATAATAACGCAGTTTGATTCAGAAGACTCAGTGTCTCATATATATATTTATTTATTAAGAACTCATCTAAGATTTTTGGATTTCCAGTGTTTTCCACAAACTTCAGACAAGTAGAATTTTTCGTTCGAAAGTTATTGCGTTGATACAAAAATACGTAAATATATATATATATATATATATATATATATTTACGTATTTATGTATTTATGTATCAACGCAATAACGGTCGAACGAAAAATTCTACTTGTCTGAAGTTTGTGGAAAACACTGGAAATATATTTGAATTTTTGAATTATATATATATATATATATATATATATATATATATATATATATATATATATGTTGGTACTGGTATCAACCGTGAGTGAATCCCAGTGTTTTTCTATGATTAAAAGGGACCTCGGGAAATAGATTTTTTAGTGCGTTTGCGGACAAGTATAAAAGCAGTGTCTTTATATTAGAAAAAAATAAATAATATATCGATATTATAATAATATGTAGATAAAAAAAAAAACAAAAAAAAAAAAAAACAAAACAAAATATACTGACTCACCGTAATGGTTAAGTTATTAGCGATATAGCGAATTCTGGAAGCACGGGATTCCAGGGATAAGGATATAAATGGTATAAGTTATTAGAATCCAACTGCAGGTAAAATGAATAATGAAAAAATTTTTTTTAGCGACAGCCTGCATATAAATTATTAAGAACGAACTAAAAGAAAGAAAATTGTTCTACATGTTTCAGTCATTTAAATGACCATCTTCAGGAAAATCAATAATTCAGTTGTGAAAACAACTGAGAAAAATAATATCAAAAGGACATAACCTCCAAATGTCAAATGGATGTCAAAATGACAGACGAAATTAAAAAATTAAAAATCAAAGGATCAAAAAATTAACGGACCCCATACTAAATAGGGAAAGTCAAAATCATGATAAAATATTAGAAGACGAGATGCGACCAAATACTTCGGTATCAGAAAATATCAAGAATATAAAATTCCAACGAAGTTGTAGGAAAAACAGGTATGTCACAACGAAATTATGTAACATCACAAAAAATTACGAAAATCATTAAAAATTAGAAAATAAAATAAAAAAAACGCCGTGAGCAGCGGGGCCCCATCACGGTAGTCGAATTTTCCCCTTCATCTTCGGTATTGAATGTCTACAAGCGAAATGTGATTGAAAGTCTACAACCAAATTGTCATTTTGTTGGTTTCAAAACTGGTGATGAGTGTTCGGCTGATCGAGGCTTTAAAAAAAGGTTTTAAGTATTTAAGGGCTGTATCTCAGCAAATTTCAATTTTGTGCCGAAAACAGGTAGCAGAAAAAAAGCCAACACAATTCGTACGAGGACATTCCTGCCCATGTTTATCCGCTAGTTGCCTTTATGTTTTAGTTTTAAAAATTAAAAAAGGACTTTAAATAGTAAACTGGAAGGCCTTTATAAAGATATTTTTTCTTTCCAAAAAAATCCAAAATTTCTATTTTATAAATACTAAAAATCCAAAATTCCTAATTTATAAATAAACAGTGACTTTAATAACATTTTTAAATTACTTAATATGTATGTATTTCATTTGTCATAAAAGTAAGTTCACTTTTTTTTAAATTTTTTAAAATTACTATTCGCCTACTTGTATTTAGAATAAACATAATGCTTTTAAAACACATTTAACAATAGCATTCAATTCCGATGTAAAAATGGGAGAAGTGGGGGGAAAAGTGATGCGGACTCCCTACAAGGTACTAGCTGGATACTAACTGAATACACGTACAAAATTTCAGCCCTCTAGGTTTCCTTATGGAGTCTCTAGACGTGTTAGAAAACAAGCAAAAAAATTAAGGAAATATTGGCGTAAAAATCGTGGGGGTAAGGGTTAAAAGTTGAAACCTCCAAAAAACAGTGTCTGGCTATTAGCTTAACCTGTACACCAAATTTCAGCCCTCTAGGTTTATTTGGGGAGATTTTGACCCGAACGAAACTGTTAAAAAACAAGAAAAATCATGTTCTTTTGGGTATAAAAATGGTGGGGGTAGGGGTTAAAAGTCGAGACCCCCAAAAGGCACCCCCTTGATGCTAACTCAATCCGAATACAAAATTTCAGCCCTCTAGGTTTATTCGGGTGACCTGTGCGAGTGGTACAAACTTCGAAAACGTCGAAAATGCATGAAATTGTAGCTTAAAAATGAGGGGGGTGGGGGTAAAATATTAAAACCTCCAAAAAGCACAACCTAGGTACGAACTTTATCAACACACCAAATTTCAGCCCTCTACGTTAATTCTGGGGGGCTGGGGGCCTGTTAGATCCAGCGAAAATCGTTTTTCCCCCCTCTACTCCCACCATATCATCCTAGGAAGCTGAATTTTGGATATGTTGTAGATAATTGACCGAAACATTATTTAAAACCGGTTTGGAAAAATTTTATTGCTTTTCCTCCCCCCACCACCCCCTTAAAGGTCGGGTCAGAAAAAAAATTTGCCCAAAATTTGACCCCACTTTGATAGTCTGAGGTGCCTCGAAAATGAGCCCCATTTACCAAATTTCATCTCTTAACTTCCATAGGGGGGCCCTACACAAATTAAAAGGTGGCGGGAAAATATATATATATATATATATATATCAGACATTTTTTTTTTCTACATATTCGTGTTCTACGGGTCCGAAAACGGATAGCGCCCCTACTCTCGCCTCTCGCAGCTCTTATCGTATAGACTGTATAAGTCTAATTTTTCGGAGAAAATTCGACTAATAAAAGTAAAACCCAGTAATTATTACACTTAAAACACTCAATATTAAGTTGAACATATTTTAGTAGAAAAATTAAAGTGTTGAGGTTAGACAAGAAATTAAAAAGTGATTATTAATTAATTATTAAGACAATAGTTAAGTAGGATCATGTGTAGTGTTTGAAGTTTTGTAATTAAATGGCTGTTCAAATTGCATAGATATTGTTTTCATGAGAGAACGACATTGATTATAAGACAAAAGTTGCGCAGTCTCATTAAGAATTGATTGATTCAAATTATGATGGTGTGCGATGTATAATTTTTCCAGCATGTCTAGGAGTGCCCCCTTTTTAGCAAAATGTAACGGTTCAAAATTATCATCGATCACAAATTTGTGATCAGTTTCCAAAATATGTTCAGCTATTGCAGAATAATTTTTTAAATTAGAAGCCTTAATTGCTGCTAAATGTTCAGAAAATCTAGTACAGAGACGTCGGCCAGACTGACCAACATAGAGAGCCCCACATTGACATTCGAATTTATAAACGCCTGATCTGTGTAAAGGATTAATAGTATCTTTGTTTTTAGTGAGAAAACTTGCGATGGTATTACATGATGAAAAAGTTAGTTTAACGCCATTTTCATGAAAAAATTTGCGGAACCCGTTCGCTTGTGAGGATATATATAGAATAGAAGCATATCTCAAATTAGGTGATTTTATAGATTTAGTTAAATTCGGAAACAGCGATGTGTCAAAGTGCTTATTTAAATGTTATTCTCCCAGCATACTAATATTATTAATTTATAATTAATTTTATCCACGACAAACTATATAATTATGTGCCGGTACAATACCTTTGAATTACAGAGAGTTTCGAATTATCGCAGGTTGTATATATATATATGTTTGGCGAGTCGGCATTATTTTCTATTTCTAATGACCTGGTGAGGTATGGTGTAATAGCTGAATTGTCCTTTATTCATTCTTTAAAATAGCTGAATTCTAGAAAATACACTACTTTTTAAACTGTTTAAAAGTACACGACTAGGTCAAGTAAAAAAGTACCATAAGCTGAAAAATAAAGCATTTTTAAAATAAAATATTAGTGAGTTGTTACTGTTAGAAAAATTCTAGGTATAAGATTGAAAAGTTTGGTTGATTTGTTGGTGATTAAATAGCTATAATTTATAACCATTTAAACCATTTGCACGGTAAAATCTAATTAATCGTCTACCATTACGTTGAGCCTTACTGTACCAAATTTAAAAAATTTGAAGAACTTATTAAGAGTGACTTTTGACAGACAACTCATTATAATTACGTCTTCTTCTGGAGTGTAATTAAAAATAGGTAACAACGTAAGTCGCCTCTTAGTAAATAATTTATATAATTATCATTCATACTTCAATTCTTTTTGTACAATTAGGTTGGATCAAATTATTATATTATCTTTTTCTAACTCGTAATTTTGAATAGAGAAGAAATTTTTTAAGGAGTTTTAATAATTTTGTATTCAATTATTGGTGTAAAATTCATATGATGTCACTCTGAAGGGATGAGTTTATTTATTACGTAATTTTCTAAACATAATAATCCGACGATATGGGACAAATGGAATAAAAATTCAAAATCTGGATTAGAATTTAGATACGATATTTGACTGAAAAAAGTTATAGAAACTCTGTTTTATACGCAAAACAATAATATTTTCATATATATTTGAATTATATATCTAATTTTAATTAAATTTTATGAATAAAGACAATAGAAGCAATTAATGATATCGCCAAAGATGTTTATTTCTTCTCAAATTATTTTAATGATTCAAAATTATTTCTGCGAATATTTCTTAAAGATGTATGCCTGTTTGTTGACTTGCTAAAACACAATACAAACACTTATTAAAACGTAATCACTTTTTCAGCGAGTTTCCAGAATGGAAACACGCTATTACGCTCTCCCCCATTGTTTTGAAATTGAAATCGAAATTTGTTTTGAGGTCCCTAGAACCCGAAAAAACATTCATTAAAATTTATCTATTAATATAAGGTTTTTGAACAATAAGTATTCTGTCAACTAACTAACTTCCGAGAAAAACTAATTTTTGTAACCGAAAATTCGTTATGTTATGCAGAATGCTGCGACAGGGGTATTTTTCTTTTGTATGCTACATATTACATTAAATCTATAATAATCACTGATTGTACGGAACACTATTGGCGCAAGTACGACTTTTTTATTTCGTAATTATGTACATGCATAGGTCTTTGACGAACATGTAGGTATAAAGTAGATATGTACATACTATTTCTATAAATCGCCATTTGACTTCAGTAACGAAATATATTATATAGATAATCTATATCAAATATCTCTATATTGAAAGACAATGTTCCTGGCGTCGGACGCGTCTGGCTGAAGAACTCATCCAAGATTTTTGGATTTCCAAAACTAACTAAACTAACCTAACCAAAACCATCCTCACCACCAAGTTTTTATATCAAAAATTCAAATATACTGTCAAAACTAACTAAACTAACCAAACCACCTATTTTTTGTGTCAAAAATCGAAGTATATTGTCAAAACTGACTAAACTAACCTAACTAAAACCATCCTCACCACCTAGATTTTATATCAAAAATTCCAATATACTGTCAAAACTAACTAAACTAAGTAAACCACCTATTTTTTGTGTCAAAAATCGAAGTATATTTACGGTGAGTCAGTATATTTTGTTTTGTTTTTTTTTTTGTTTTTTTTTTTTTTATCTACATATTATTATAATATCGATATATTATTTATTTTTTTCTAATATAAAGACACTGCTTTTATACTTGTCCGCAAACGCACTAAAAAATCTATTTCCCGAGGTCCCTTTTAATCATAGAAAAACACTGGGATTCACTCACGGTTGATACCAGTGCCAACATATATATATATATATATATATATATATATATATATATATATATATATATATATATATATATATATATATGTGTATATATATATATATATATATATATATATATATATATATATGTATATATATATGTATATAGGGATATGTTATATATATATATATATAGGTATATATATAGGGATAGTTACCCTCCTAAATTACATTACATATATTACATATAATATAATTACATATATATATATATATATATATATATATATATATATATATATATATATATATACATATATATATATATATATATATATATGCATATATATATATATATACACATATATATATATATATATATATATATATTATATATATATATATATATTTATATTTATATATATATATATATGTATATATATATATATATATATATATATATATATATATATATATATATATATATATATATATATATATATATATATATAGGGTGCGAGTTCGGTTGCAGCAGTTGTGCATAGCAGACATGCCTTTGTTCTTTGTGTCGTGCTATAAATATAAAATTTTGATAAAGAAATATTAAAAGTTAAAATTAAATTGTATATGTGATAGTTTTAATATCATTTTATTATTATTACAATTCCTAATACTGTGATTAATAAAATCTAGGTGCTAAAAATTTAAAAAACGATTTTTAGAAAAAAAAATGAATATATTTCGTTTAATAATAAAAAAAAATATTTTAATACTTTTTATGAAGGTTGAAAAGGTCATACAGAACTATCAGTAGAAGATAATTGAAAAAGTTGTGAAGTTCAGTAACAGTGTTCGTGGTCCAATTGTTAAAGTGTCGGATGGTCATACCACTGGCCCCCAGTTCAATTCCTGCAACGTTTATTAAATTCCAATATATACGTATATAATTTTTTTTTTTTATTTTTTCTATTTTTTAATATGGAAACTAAATTAGACAAATTAACTGAAGCAATTTACACAATGAACGAAACCCTAAAAGCAAATAGTAATGAATTAAAAGGCCTAAAATTATATGTGCAAAATATGAACGATCAAATAAAATCATTAAAATCTGAAGTGAAAACATTAAAGTCTGAAAAAAATTGTTTATATAATATTGTTCAACAACAAGACAATATGGTTAAGCAGCTTATGCGTGAAACTAGAAAAAATAATTTAATATTTCACGGAATAGAAATACAAAGTGAAGCTGTAACTGTTTGAAATTATTAAAAATACTCTAAAAAAAGATTTGAACATTCAAGAGATAAAACAAGTACAGTCAATAGGTAAAAAAGACAAACCGTTGCTACTAGTTAAGTTTAAAAATGAGGTTATACGCAACAAAGTTATCAAAAATAAAGCAACCCTAAAAGACACAAACATCTACATAACTGAGCACTATAGCAAAAAAGTATTAAACGATCGCCAACAATTAATACCGTACCTAAAAGATGCGCGTAAAAAAGGCCTTAAGGCAGGATTAAAATACAATAAACTGGTTTTAGATGATGTCGAATATGGTATTCATGATTTAGAACGTGTAAAACCAATTATTTACAACTCAAAAAACCGTTGTGGCAAAGAGTACTCTAGTAGTGATTGCAGTTCCGATCCAGAACCAGAAACTTCGCCGTTTACTCAACCAGCAGAATTAGTCGACGACACAAAAAAGAGAAAAAGAAACTTAAAAAAGCACAAATCAAGCACGCATACAATCGACCAGTATTTCAGTGATGCATCAACATCTAGGCTAAGATCCACCCAATAGCAATTAGTTAGCGATTATAACGAAACCAGCCTACTACAATATAACGATTCTAATGAACATAAGTTTAAGATATCTTATTGGAATATTTCTGGATTTAATTCACTTACTAAAATTGATGAAAAACATAAAAATATATTAAGAGTTTCCACTATAATTTGTCTAACTGAAACTTGGCTAGAAACTTTTAATATAAATCTACCTGACTTCCTGAACAACTATATTACTATCAGTTCTAATGCAACTAGAGACTACTCAAAGGGACGTGCGAGTGGAGGGCTATTAATATTAATTAAAAGTGAATCAAAAATGAAATATGAAATTCTTGACATAAGTCATATGTACATATTCATAAAAATTACCTATGACAAAAATTCGATTGTGATTGGTCTAGTATACTTTAAACCAGCTGTTTTTAGTAAATTTTATATCGACGCCCTTAGTGACGTTATCTATGAAATCGCAATCAATAATAGTGAATAAATGTGGGCAATTGTCGGAGATTTTAATAGTCGAATAGGTAACTTGAACCAAGGACCTACAGAACTTTTCGAAAGCACAAATCTTATTCCTGCTAGAATCTCCACGGACCAATTTCTTTGTACTCGTGGTTCAATGTTGGTGAATGCGATGGAAGCATGTGGCTTTGTTGTTTTAAATGGTAGATCTACCAGCGACTCACCAGCAGCCATGACCTGTTTTACACATAATGGAGCGAGTGTGAACGATCTAGCGTGGGTAAATGCTGCATTACTGAGCTCAGTAACTGACTTCCGTGTTCATAATGAATCAGGTGATTCTACCCATTGCCTTTGTACTATATATCTCGTAAATACTTTTTATATTTCTTCTTTTTTAGATTCTCAAGTACATAATTCTACCAAAGTGAAATTTGAAAAACTTAAATGGAACGACGAAAATGCTTCAATGTATCAAAGCCTAATGAGTCAGTCCCCTGGAATATATTATCATGATGAAAATCCCGAAAGACTGTATCAAAATTTAATCAACTGTGTCACTGAAACAGCCAGAAATACTGCAATGTTTACCACGAAAACTATGTTAATTGGTAGTCATAATTGCCGAAATGATAAACCATGGTTCAATGCTGATCTTCATTTTCTTAGAAAGGAAACAATAAAAACATACAGACGTGCTAAAAAGAATAATTTCTCAGAGCCTCATTTAGGTGACTATATTAATATCAGAAATAAGTATAAAAAGCTTATTAAAACTAGCAAAAAAAGCTACGAGAGTCAAATAATCAATACTATTTCCAATACAAAAAATAATATCGATTTTTGGAAAACAGTAAACACATTTAGCAGACATAGATCAAACAGGAACGATTTAAAATTGGAAGAATGTGAACTGTACTTTAAAAAAGTTTACGCAGCTAATATATCAACAGCAGTTCAAATCTACGATACTGCACACATACATTTAGACAATAAAATATCCTTTGACGAGTTGAGTATGGCACTTTCTGGCAGTAAAAACAATAAATCACCTGGAACAGACAAAATTCCATACGAATTTTATAAACATCTTCCACCAAACTGGATGCATTACATTTTAAATTTATTCAATCAGATAATAATTACTGAAAAAATTCCTACGGAATGGTCAGAAACACTGGTAACCTTAATACACAAATCTGGAGATACGACACATCCGGCAAACTATCGTCCAATCGCATTGTTAAATACTATATTAAAACTTTTTACAAGCATTATAAATAAAAGACTGACAGAATGGGTGGACAACAAGAAACTAATACCAGAAACTCAGAACGGTTTTCGGCCAGGTCGTAGCTGTATTGATAATATTTTCATATTAAACACAGTTATAACGCTACATACGCGCATTAAAGGTAACTATGTATATGCAGTTTTTGTAGATTTCAAGAAGGCATTTGACTCATTAAACCACGAACTGCTATGGAAGAAGCTGCACAGTTTTGGAATTTTTGGAAAGTTGATCCGAACAGTCATGAACTTATATAAAGAAGCAAATGCTAAAATTAAAATAAACTTTAAAACAACAAACTCAATTCCAATACTGTCTGGTATAATGCAAGCAGAAACTTTGTCACCGTTACTCTTCAACCTTTTTATATCGGACATAGAAACATCATTTCGGAATGCCGGTTTCAGTGGTATGAATATTAATCAGCATCATGATGTTTTAACTTTGTGCTATGCTGACGATATTATTATTTTCGGGCACTCAGCAGATGATGTCCAAAAGAAGCTATCACATCTAAACTTGTATTGTCAGAACAATAAACTGGTAGTAAATACAAATAAAACCAAAATATTAGTTTTTCGTAGATCACCCAAGTGCAAGAAACTAATTGAATTTAAATATGGTGATAGTACAATAGAAGTCTGTCAGGAATATGTGTACTTGGGAGTGACTTTCACTGCTACATGCAAGTTTCTTCAAGCCACCAAAAACGCACTTTTTAAAGCAAATGTTGCAAATGGTCGCATTAGGCAAATACTTTCGTTAACTAAATCTGACTCGTGGCCATCCAGAATGCAGCTTTTTGATAGTATAACTAGAGCAACATTACTGTATGGATCGGAAATATGATCATATAATTACTTTGATATAGTAGAAACAGCCCAAATACGATTTTTAAAATCTATTTTAGCTCTACCTAAAAACACTCCCAATTTTATGGTACGGCTGGAAACAAATAGAAAAAGGTTGTCAGTTCAAATATTTCGAAAAATCTTGAAATATTGGTACCGTTTAGCTAGAGAGAATGATCAGTGTCTAGTCAAGGTTTGTTTTGAGCGTCTAAAGCAAGTTGACAGCTTATCACAAAACGTAAAAGATGGCAACTGGTGCACACAGTTGAAGTTACTACTTTTTGATATTGGAATGGATCACGTCTGGCAGAATCAGCAGCCGAGTGTTATTAGAGCAACAATTGATGAAGCAGTAGAACTATTCAGTCGAAAACAGCACGAAATTGACTTGGATTGTCTTCGGGCTTCTCACTACAGTAACTTTTATACTCAATTATTTGAAATAAATGACTATCAGTACAACTATTTGACTATACGCTGCCCAGTTATTAAATTAAGAACTCTCTGTCAACTCAGAACAGCCAGTCAATTTCGCTTTCGACTCCTCTTTAAAAATTTCAAATACAATTTAAATTATGACGAGGTTTGTCCTATATGCAATACGCGCGAACCGGATAATCTCTTCCATTTCTTTTTTAATTGCCCGCTTTACAAACCATTTCGAAATCATTTTATACAAAAATACATAACTGATAATACTTCATTAACTGACACACTCAATAGAATCCTCAATGTTGTATCTACTCAACAACTAAACGATGTATTTAATTATACTGTTTCAGCTTTTCAACTTAGGGCCTTTGCGCTGAATACCTAATTTTCTTTTTTTTTTTTTTAATACTAACACATATTTTCAATTTTACTTATCTAAATTTTGTTAATAGCTAAAATTGTTATTTTTATTTTTTTTTTTTTATTGTTATTATACTGCGCTTAACTACTATGGTCATGTGCGCAGTATTATATAATATGTGAGTACAAGTTAGTTTTACAAAAAATATATATAGGTAGTATTTTTATAATTATTATGTA
This sequence comes from Brachynemurus nebulosus, assembly GCA_035578155.1. Taxonomy (NCBI): domain Eukaryota; kingdom Metazoa; phylum Arthropoda; class Insecta; order Neuroptera; family Myrmeleontidae; genus Brachynemurus; species Brachynemurus nebulosus. The sequence goes on along the minus strand of JAPWDM010000002.1, from coordinate 3,966,226 downwards.
ATTTACGGACTAGTATTTTATGTGTTTATGGGTAAGATTTGGTTATCATTTATATTAGTTTTATGATTCCTGTGTCTAGTAGATATTGTTCCAGTTTTTCTAAGATGTTGGTGTTGTCTGAGAGTATTTCTTTTAGGTTAGTCGGCAGCTGATATTTGATTCTATGGTGTTGATATTTTGTACAAGTAATTAATAGATGATCGACAGTGATTGGGGTGTTACATATAGGACATTGTGGTGTTTCTGTTTTTTGGATTAAGTGTGTATGTGTGATTTTTGTATGTCCAATACGTAATCTGGCGAGTGCGACTTCAAAGTTTCGATTTTTTTGGTTGCTTGTTTGCCATGGGATGGTTTCTGGTTTAACTATTTTTAATTTACTAGGAGGTGAATTCTGCCAATTTTGGTTTCTTTCGTTGATGAAGAGTTGTTTTATATTTTCTATGATATCATTTTTGATTATAAATGATATGGGCATTCCATTGTATTGTGCCTCTTTCGCTGCTCTGTCTGCTTGTTCATTGCCTCTTATGCCTACGTGTCCAGGTATCCATAAGAAGTTGATCATTTTGTTTTCTTCTCTATTCTTTATGTAGAGTTGTTGTATTAGTTGGATACAAGGATTTTTGTTTAATGGGTTTTCTGTTGCTTGGAGTGTGCTAAGTGAATCTGTAATGATAAGATATTTTTGTGGAAATTGTGTGGTTTGGATATGTTGAAGAGTTTTTATGATGGCGGTGGCTTGTGCTGTGAAGTTTGATGCGGCTGAGTTAAGTTTGTATTTGTAGTATTGATAATTCATTATGAAGGCGCATGCTGTTCCTTCGGATGTTTTAGACCCGTCTGTGAATATTTTGATATAGTTTGGGTATATTGTATTGACTCGTTCATTGAACATTTGTTGGTATTCTTGATGACTAGTGTTATATTTAGAATTTTTATGTATGGTGTAGTCCATTTGTATGTTTAGTTTTTCCCATGGAGCAGTGATATGGTTTTTTTGTAGTTTTAGTGGTTCAATTAGTGTAGTTTGTAAGGATTCTAGTGTATCTTTTATATTTATGGAAGTAGGTTTGGGGTAGGATTTTTTCTTTTGGTATCTATGGGAAAGTAAGTTTGAGTTTATTAGGTATGATAATGTTGGAATTGGTTTTTCGAGAGAGTTGAGCGTGTATTTGACAATTTGCATTTTTCTTGATTCTATTAATTTAGGCAAGCCAGTTTCGACGTAGAGACTTTCAATAGGCGATGTTCTGAAGGCTCCTGTGATTATTCTTAATGCAGTGTTGTTAATCGTGTCTAAGACTTTTAGTGTTGTTGCTGTTGCTGTGTGATATATATGGGCCCCGTAGTCTATTTTTGCTTTGATTATTGCATTGTGTATGTTCGTTAATGTTTTTCTGTCTACGCCAGCATTTTGATTTGATAGAATCTTCATTAAGTTCATTTTTTTTGATAGGTCTCCCTTTAAGTTGCTGATATGTCTCTTCCAGGTCATTTTTTCGTCGTAGGTAAGTCCGAGAAATTTGTGATAGGTTACATTTTCAATTTGGTTGTTGTTTAGTGTTAGTGTGATGTGATGTTTGTGATTTTTATGAAAGGAAATGTATTTTGTTTTTGTAGGAGAAAATTGTAGACCATTTTTATTACTCCAGGATATGAGATTGTTTATTGCAATTTGTAGGTATTTTTGAGCATATTCTTCTTTTTGCGAGTTAACATAAATTAACAAATCGTCTGCGTATAGAATCTTTTGGATTGGATAAGGGATTATATCGCTAATGTCATTAATTGCAATAATGAACAGTAAAGCAGATAGGACAGATCCTTGTGGTATTCCATATTTTTATTATTATTACTCATATTTGTTATTATTATTGTTGAAAGTTTGTCGTTGGCAGATAGCTTGATAATGAATTTTTGTATACCATTTTAGTTTAGTTTTTTCGATATTTTCAATTCTAATCATGTGAATTTTGTTAATTACTAATTGCTCTTTTTGTAGCTGTTACACATTTATAGACCTACTATATTATTGTTATCCTTATTGCTGAAAGTTTATGGTTTATAACTCGATAAATAATGTATTTTTGTAAATTATTTTAGTTTATTCTTTTTTTTTCGATATTTTTAATTCTATTTATGTAAATTTTGTTAATCACTAATTGTTATTTTTGTTATTGTTAAATATTTATGGAATTACTATATTATTGTTATTATTATTGTTGAAAGTTTATATTTCATAATTAGCTGGATAATGTACTTTTGTGTTGAGTTTATAAGACTGCAACTGAACTTCTTTGTTATAATCGCTGTATGGATTTGAAACATATTATTATTATTATTATTATTATTATTATTATTATTATTATTATATACAGGGTGTAAAGTAAATAACTCTCCGCCTTTTGACAGATGGTTTATCTCGATGTATAATTGCCGAAGACATGAATTTTTTTTCGGAATTCGCTATCTGAAAAAATCGCATCCCAGCCCGCTCGTCGTTTAAGATAAATTTTCCTGAATACGCCTCTGACCAAACTAAAATTATTCGCACCCTGTATAATAAAAATTTTTTTAAAAATAAACAAAATTTTTTTTTTATTTTACTATATTATGTAAACATGTGTTGATTGTCGAACTTATATGTACCATATTGTACACAAAAAGCGAACAGTTTTTCATAAATTTTGATTAAAATAAGTTTATGAAATATTTGTTTTAGTTTTTAAAATTTTGTAGTTTTTTATATCACAGTGCATTATGAATACTGCAAAAGCCATAACTCTGATATTAGTATTTGCATTACACATTATTAATTTAGTAACAAATTACATTGAAAACTACACTTATTAATTACCAAACAAATAAAAAAAGAACAGAACAGAACAATGAAAAAAAAACACAAGAAAAATTTCCATGTGTTGTAATTTTTCAAAAATTAAAAACAAACTATCATAAAACATGAATTTTTAAACTATAATAACTAAATACCCGTTTTATGTATTGGTATGTATGTCAAATTCTGTACAATGTGTTCCATATTCGATAGTTTTGCAGCTAAAGTACATGAGTGAAAAACAAATTAATAACAATGTTTGATAACGACTTATTTTTTCCTCTCTCAATTTTCTCACTAAGATTAAAAATTAATTTTTAAACCATTTTAAATATAATCTATTTCACTTAAATTTAAACATGAGTCATCACTTACGACTTTGAGTAATTCCCGTTTTCTTAGCTTTATCTCTTTCATTGTTTCAAATGCGTAAATTTTAAATTTGCAGTTTGTTTTTAGAAAAGAATAGAAGATTAATTAGTTTCGAATATAAGAATTATTTAATTTTTTGACGATGACTCATGCTCAATTGTATTTGAAACGGGGTATAGTTAAAAGTTTGTAAAGAAAAACAGATGTGACGAAAGGCCAATTATATTAGAAACAAAAATGTATTTCAATTATCAAAAAGAAAATTTTTTATTCATAATTGAGTAACTTTAGAGGAAAACTCTAACGGAAAATGCGAAACTATCTGCATCAGTTATCATTATCGTAAAATTTTAAAATGTCCACATGAAAGTCACCGCTGTAAATTTTTTACCAAATTTATTCTTTTATTTCAACAACACTTTGAAATACCAATTTACCTGGATACTTACAAACACACAGACATCCATATCATCGTCACAGGCTTAGCCAAAAATTTTTTAAATAAATAAACAACTACATAATATGTACATAATATGTACATAGTTGGTATGGCTTATATTATACAACCTTGGCCAAAAGTATTAGGCACCCCCATAAAACACGTATAACATAAATTAATTTAAGAATGACTTATCTGTTTAATAATAGAATGAAAGGTAATACTAAAAGTTAATTTTAAACAATAGATAACGGATTTTAAGGTACCATAAAACACCTGGTCCAAAAAACGTGAAATATGAAGTTGTTTTTGACTACAGTATGTTTTCACATTTGGTAGTTTCCAAATGAAGTACATGAGAATAAAGGGAAATTAATAACAATGTCAAATAACCGTTTATTTTTTCGTCTCTCAATTTTCTCACTAAGATCAAAAATTCATTATTAAACAATTTTAAAAAGTTAAAAGTTTGTAAAAAGAGACAGATGTGAAAAAAGGCAAATTATATTACAATCAAAAATTTATTTAAAATCATGAACTTTACTTTAGCTGCAAACCCATCATAAATAACCCATAATACATAAGTATTAGTTTTCACAAAAATCGACTTTTAAGCAGTATGCAAGTTTAAACAGATCAAATTGGAACTTGTAAATGGCTAACTCTCTCATCGGGGGAAACACCCCAAAAACTCGTAGTTTTAGATTTTAATTTTTTTTGTATTTTTATAATCTGCAAGTGTTGTGTAGCTGTGCTGGGCTATTAGTTTTGCAATAACTGTTTCTGTAAAGTACATGTGGGCAAAATGACCCATGCGTAAACCACCTAAAACATTCTTTTTCGTTTTTCTCCAAATCAATTGCAATAGGAAAGACGAAAATAACACAAAATAATAGTGCGCTAAATAAATAAGTAACGTACCTAAATTCGCTCACCTAAACCCAATAGTTCAGAAGTAAAATTATTTTATAATGGAAAAATTCAACCGCCATTTTTCAAGAAGCCTGTAAACCGATTTGTGCGTTTTAAATTTTTATGGATAGTACTAATCGAATAATATCAAACAGGAAAGAAAATTCATGAGGAATCATCTCTACCAGTTTTTATAAGAAAATTTCAAATTGTTTCATGAAATATTGTCAAATAATCTTATTTATTAACCGATGAAAGTGTTACGTACAAAGGAAAATGGATTGAAATCATAGTTTAAGTTGTGATTTGAATAATTTAGCTTAACTTTTTTCACTTTTATTAACTTTAATCACGTGTAATTCATACTGACGCTTATGGATCATATTGTATAGTAATATAAAATTTTTGTTAAAAGGATAAAAAAGAATGAGAACATTATGAGAACAAAATTTGACGTCAAAATTTTAGTTACTATTTTCTCACACTCCCGTACTACAAGTTTCATCCCCTAAAATTTAACTCCTAGCCACCCCTATTTGTACAAATTTAAAAACTTTTATATAATTCAATATCTCTAAAAAAAATTTGTGGTAGTCATCCTTTGTATTTTTTCTTTATCTCTAGTTATTTTCAAAATAATGAGTATTTTATTCAATCTTGCCACAAAAGTTTTTAATTTTTGTTACAAAATTTTTCCAAGAATCATCCCCATTTATTTTACTTTATAGTTTCATGACACTCGAGTAGGTAGTATGATCTAAGATGATTTCCCCTTATAGGCAATTCTTTAACTGAATAATGTATTATGACAATTTTTTATGAAAAAATTTTGAAATTTTCTATAAAAACTGGCAGAGTTGATTCTTCATTGATTTTGTTTTACCGTTTGATAGTACTTGATTAGTACTATCCTTAGAAATTTAAAACGTCCAAATCGGTTTATAAGCTTCTTCAAAAATGGCGGTTGAATTTTACATTTATAAAATAAATTTACTTCTAAAATGACAGATCAGGTAAACGAATTTAGGTACGTTACTTACTCATTTAAAGTACTATTACTTAGTTTTATTTTCGTCTTTCCTATTGCAATATTGATTTGGAGAAAAACAAGAAAAAATCTTTTAAGTAGTTTACACGTGGTTCACTTTACCCACATGTACTTTACAGAACCAACAGATATCGAAAAACTAATAGCCCAGCCCAACTACACAACACTGTTAGCTTATAAAAATATAAAAATCATCAAAATCAAAAAATACTAGTTCTGGATGTTTCCCCTTATGAGACAATTATACAAATATGTACATAAATTATCCATGACATTTTATAAAATAACAAGACTGACTACGTTCACTACTAATAAACATAATATTGTTAGGGGTACCCATAAGTAATCAATTATTTCATTGATAACCAAATAAAAGATTTTATTTTTTATTTAATTGAAGACATCAATGAATGAAGGTGTTATGTCACATTTTTATAATTTTACAGTAGAAGCGTTTGAAAGTTTTTATTTACATATACTTCCCATGCAATAGCACATGTTTATTATTGAATTTCTGCAAAACTATTGGACGAAATGAAACCAAATTTGAGTATATGATACTTCCGCATAGAATATTTCGAAATTTGGCAAAAAATGAATTTTTGAAAAAATGTGACATAACACCTTCATCCATTGATGTCTTCAATTATACATTTAGTCAATTATGTAACCTCTGTCGTTACCGAGGACCTTTTGCCATTTTGTTGACAGAATTTCAATCCCTGGTTCATAAAATTCAATTGGTTTTGACGAAAAAAATGATTCTAGGTGAGGTCGCACATGAACGATGTTTTTAAAATTTTTATTTCTTAGAGAATATTTCATGGATCGGAATAAATGAAAGTCAGATGGCGGTATATCTAGAGAATAAGGAGGATGTAGTAACACTCCCCAATTCAGCTGCCTTATTTTTGTTGAGTTAATTTTTTCTGCATAAGGCCTGACATTGTCGTGCTGTAGTATGACACTTTTTCAAAAATGACGAGAGCTGGCCGTTTTATCAACAGTTCGTTATGTAATCTATCTAATTGTTGGCAATACAATTCAGCTGTAACTGTTTCCTCCGGCTTTAGCAGCTTAAAATGAACTATTCCTATCTCTATCGAATTATTCGATCACTGTCGGATAATTCAAAATCACCACTGGGAAATTTTCTAAATCAACGCTGACGCTTACTGACTTTCAGTACGTTCTCATACACATCACAAATTTCTTTTGTTGCAATCGTTCCATTAAAACCCGATCAAAAATGAAAAAGCATGCAATGACGTAAATGTTCTTCTGTTGATTGATTGTCTCCCATTTTGCACTAATGTAAGCAAAAATTAAATTTTTATTATGAACACAAAGTCAAGGTCGCGTGCCGCAGTATTACGCACTAAAAAGCATGTTAACAAGTCAACACTCTGAATTAAACCGAAGCAAAAATTCCTAATTAAAAATAATTGTATTGATTACTTATGGGTACCCCTAATATAATAATAAACATAATATTATTATGTGAAAAACGAATGCTACTTACACATACATATAAAAGTTAACTAAGTGTGTATTTCATACACAATAAATCAGGGTTCCGTAGTACCTGCTACTATTTTTTGCGGTTGTGCAACCTATGGTATTTTTTTACGGTTTATTATGCAAATAAATAAATTACTTGACAATGTTATTTGCACTAGTGTTACCGAAAAGCCAATAAAGTGATAATTTGATTCCTTACAAATCACATCGACTATGAATTACAATAACTCTGAAATGAGTTATAAAAAAAAAAAATTGTTAAAAGAACCTTAGTTTGATTTTAAGGGATTTTTCTAATGATATACTGCACAATAAGGAATACTGCACATGGAATTATTTTTGAAATTAGTTACAAAAAATTAAAATTTTATCAATTTTTCAACATTTCTCTTAATAATTTGGATTTTAATTTTTGGAAGACGTTATCTAATTTTAAAATATACTTTCATATAAAATGTCACTTACTGGGAACCATTTTTATGTCATCGAAGGATGACATATTAACATTGTTGTGTGATCATAGTGGGGGAAACATTATTATATGTAGAGTTGTACATCCATATTGAATAAACGCAAGAGGGCTGTAGAGTTGTACATGCATATTGAATAAACGCAAGAGGGCTGTAGAGTTGTACATGCATATTGAATAAACGCAAGAGGGTTGTATTCTCACTGTACTTAAAAAACGAGCCAAAAAATCATAAATATACACTTTCACTGAGGTGACATTACTTAGTGCGTGTCAAAAACACGCACTTGACGAATTTTTTCGTATTTATAAATAAGGGTTTTGAAATTTTTCTTCGGGGTCCTGAATGACTGTATTTTTATGGGTATCATAGGTACATAATTTATTATTTTTATGAGGACTAAAAAAAAATTCTTTGGCTTTTTCTATTACTATTATATATACACATTCATATACATAACAGATAATGACCTAATAACTACTAACCTATATTTTTATACAGCTGTTTTTCATGTACAATAACCTACAAAAATTTTAGAAAAATTCTAATTAATTGTTTAGAATGAATTTTTTTTTAAAGAAATTTTTAAACCTGATGTAAGTCAAAGATATTAAATTACTGGAGTCGTTTGCAGATGTTTGCCAAATTTATAAGTATGAAATATTACCTGCAATTGTTTTATTACAAAATATGTTCAATTAGTTTTGTACGCTGCTGTACACTTAATTTCAAAAGATTCGGTAAACATATTTTGTTGACGAAAAGTTTAACATTCAAAAAAACAAAAACAAAAAATATGTTAGGTAGTCAGAGCCTGATTAAGGATTTTTTTCTAGGGGCCATTTTTTAATTAGTTTTTGACGATCAAATATTTTTGAAATGAAACTTGATCGGGACAAATTAACTAGCAAAACTTAATTAGTAAACTGAGACCTTTCTCCCCTTATTTTTGGAGAATGCCTGAAAAAATGCCCGAATGAGTTAACGAATATTACAATTTACAGTATACAAACGTCAAATTGAAATAGCAAACGTCATAAAATAACTGGAAAACTGTAAATGAATGGAAAAATTAAATCAATTGTATGTATTTTCAGATTTAGAAAATTCAGCTCATAAATGACATTTGAGAAATGCACTTTACGAATAGTCTGATTTTTCAACACCAGATGTCATACCGCCATTCGAAAGATCCCAATTGGCTTGATATTAATTTCTTTAATTTTTTTTTCCAGATTTCCAAAAGATACCAAAACAAAATTAGCATGGGTTAATGCTATTAAGAGACCAAGTGACTGGATTCCATCCAAATATACGCGAATTTATTCGAAGCATTTTAAAAATGAATGTATTTATACAACAAAGGCTGGATTGCGTGAATTGTTACCTGGGGCAGTTCCTTCGTTATATTTAAATCAGTAAGTGTTACTATATTTATAGCAGTGTTAAAATGTATTTAATATTTACGTGTAAATTTTACTTTAAAGCTACAACTGACCAGTCGACCAGTGATAAATTTACACAAACTAATTTTGAAGAAGTGAAGTGTGTCTGTCCTGTATTGTCAGAATTTGAACGAGAACGTTGTTCGTCATCTTTATCAGAAATGAATATAGATTTGACGTCAACGTCAACATTCTTCTCGAGGAACATCGTCATTGTCTTTTACATCGGATCCAATTACATCACCAGCACCATTTGAAGACATGAGTGGATAAAGGTGTTATGTAACATTTTTTCAAAAATTCATTTTTTGCCAAATTTTTAAATATTCTATGCTGAAGTATCATATATTAAAATTTGGTTTTATTAGGTCCAATAGTTTTGTAGAAATTCAATAATAAACATGTGCTATTACATGGGAAGTGTATGTAAATAAAAACTTTCAAACGTTTCTACTGTAAAATTATAAAAATGTTACATAACACTTTCATCCACTCATGTCTTCATTTATTGAAGAAGTTACACCTGAAGCATCAACTTCAGCACTGTCTTACGATGACCAATTTATTAATATCTTAGATGATGACACACCCACCAAGGAAGATGAAATTAAAGTTGGACTAGTATCCAAACAATGCTAATCATATAAATGAACTAATACGAGCTATAAGTGAAAAATATATAGACATAAGACTGCATTATTTTTCTAAATTGATTAATGTTAAAGATAGCCGCAGACAAATATATAACAAATTAATTTCATTTCAGGGACAGTAGAATGTAATTTTCTATTCAAATACAGAGTTAGTTTTATAATCGTGGTTTTTTTTGTGCATTTTATTTTTAATAATTTTTTTTCCTTTATTTCATATGGTACATTATTTTTTCCGTATAATTAGTTTCTTAAATATCACCAGTAGTCAATAGTACTAGTCAGATTTGTATAGAGTGGCCAGAGCAAGTATGTATTTATTTGATAAATTACAGTTCAAGAATAATGGCCGTCTCATACAATTTATATAATTTTCTTATATATTTGAAATTTCCTTAATCCTACCCTGATAGTTTTATGTAAAAATGTGTTGTATGTACCATAACCCCACCAAAACCGGGCCCAATTTTACGTCATTGTGACGTCAGCTTTTGTTCACATTGAGAAAGCTAGTATAGAGATACGGAGTTTGTTTCTGAATATTCCGTGATTATACCTTTCGTCCTTATGTCTGGAGCGTTTAAGCAAAAAGCCATTTGTCACAATTTGACAGTTTTAGGAAAAATGGAAAAAACGTATCATAACTAAATAAAATGTCTTTATAATTATAAAATTTATTTATGTTAATTGATTTTATAAAATGAATTATAAATTCATAAAGTTACAGGTATTATTATTTTCTGAAATTAATTTTTTGCACATTTTATAATGGACAAATAGCTTTTTGCTTGTTTTAATCGGACAAAATGCCTTTTACTTAAACAAAATATGGACAAGAGGTCTTTTGTTTGGATCGCACCACACATTCATATACCAGGGCTTGGTAAAATTAATTAAATAATTATAAGACAATTTAACAAAAAAATTAATTATCTTTTATTATAGAAATAACAGAGAATTACGTACATAAAATAAAAAAATGTGACTTTTTAGTTATTTAATTTTTAAAACAAAAATGTAAATTTAAGCATTTTCCTGTTAATAAGTAAATTAAAAAACGCCGTGAGCAGCGGGGCCCCATCACGAAAGTCGAATTCTTCCCTTCATCTTCGGTATTGAATGTCTACAAGCGAAATGTAATTGAAAGTCTACAAGCGATTTGTCATTTTGGTGGTTTCAAAACTGATGATGAGTGTCCAGTTGATCAGAACTTTAGAAAAAGGTTTTAAGTTTTTAAGGTCTGAATCTCTGTAAATTTCAATTTTGTGCCGATAGCAGTTAGCAGGAAAAAAGCCAACACAATTCGTACGAGGGCATTCCTACACATACTTATCCGCCAATTGCCTTTGTGTTTTATTTTTAAATATTAAAAGGACCTTAAATAGTAAACTGGAAGGCCTTTGTAAAGATATTTTTTCTTTCCAAAAAATCCAAAATTTCTATTTTATAAATAATAAAAAATCCAAAATTCCTACTTTATAAATAAACAGTGACTAAAATAACATTTTTCAATTATTTAATATTTGTGTATTAATTGCATTTGTTATAAAAGTAAGTTCATTTTCTTTTTTAATTTTTTAAAATTACTATTCGCGTACTTGTATTAAAATAGAAATAATTCATTTAAAACACATTTAACACGACCATTGAATTCCGATGTAAAAATGGGAGAAGTGGTCGGAAAAGTAATATGGAATTCCTAAGCGGTACTAGCTGGATACTAACTCAATACACCTACAAAATTTCAGCCCTCTAGGTTTCCTTAGAGAGTCTCTAGACGTGCTAGAATAAAAGCAAAAAAATGAAGGAAATATTGGCGTAAAAATCGTGAGAGTAAGGGTTAAAAGTTGAAACCTCCAAAAAGCAGTGGCTGGCAATCAGCTTAACCTGTACACAAAATTTCAGCCCACTAGGTTTATTTGGGGAAATTTTGACCCGAACAAAACTGTTAAAGACAAGAATAATCATGTTCTTTTTGGTATAAAAATGGTGGGGGTAAGGGTTAAAAGTTGAGACCCCCAAAAGGCACCCCTCTGATACTAACTCAATACGAATACAAAATTTCAACCCTCTTTTTTTGGATGACCTGCGCGAGTGGTACAAACTTCGAAAACGTCAAAAAAGCGTGAAATTGTAGCTTAAAAATGGCGGTGGCGGGGCTAAAATATTAAAACCTCCAAAAAGCAGACCCTAGGTACGAACTCTATCAACATACAAAATTTCAACCTTCTAAGTTAATTCTGGGGGACTGTAGGCGGGTTAAATCCAGCCAAAATTCTTTTTTCCCCCTCTACCCCCTCCAAATCATCCTAGGAAGCTGAATTTTGGATATGTTATAGGTAATTGACCGAAACATTATTTCCAACCGGTTGGGAAAAATTTTATAGTTTTGTTGCCCCCCACCATCCCCTTAAAGTTTGGGTCGGATCCAAAATTTGCCAAAAAATTTGACCCCTTTGATAGTATCAACACAACGGCAACAATATGACAATAATTGAAACACACCCGTTGGAAGCTAGTAAGTGAATGACAACATAGTTCTGTAAAATGCACATACTTGCCCATAAGTGATTGCAGAAAAGAGATAGTTGTATTCCTTCCAGTGTTCCATGAATGTTTAGTTATTTTTTTCACGCCTTATACAAATCAGTTTGCTTAAATAAAGATAGGTAATGGCTGATCACATTACCAGTCACGTGGTATTTTCCATCATGATCGTCATATAGGACTTATGCTTTTTTGTTTGGACTGCGTAACTTCAGACTATTTTTTTTTATGTAAATTAATACCTTTTTTATGATATAACATTTGAAAGTATGAGGTGCATCGGAAATGAGCCCCACTTAGCAAATTTCAGCTCTTAACTTCCATAGGGGAGCATATATATATCTTTTAATAATATATATATATATATATATATATATATATATATATATATATATATATATATATATATATTTCCGCTACCTTTTAGTTACATTCCAGTACATTTTTATGATTTAACAGGTACCTACGAATAATATATATATATATATATATATATATATATATATATATATATATATATATATATATATATATATATATATAGGCGACAAAAAAGTTGAACAAAAAATCTTAATACCATTTTCCTTCAAAAAATTAGACGGGGCGCTATCCGTTTTCGGACCCGTAGAAGACGATTCTGTAGAAAAAATATCATATATATATATTATATATATATATATATATATATATATATATATATATATATATATATATATATGTATATATATATATATATGTATATATATATATATATATACATATATATATATATATATATATATATATTATATATATATATAGTTATGGAATGACCACATCCGCCAAATAAGCTACATCAGCGTCTTCACACAGTCGCCTATACGTTTCATAGAATTTAGTGTCATAGGGCAATTATAACAAACTTATGAACATTAGCATATATTATAATATTATTCATATCATCATTTTATTTTATTATCTAAAATTGTAATTATACACAACATGTAATATGTATTAATTCTTTATGCTTAATAATCATTATAAAACATATATAAACGATTAAAACAAAAGACACATTTAACTTCCGATTTAGCAGTTAAGCTAGGCGTAATCTCTGTTCGGGCATTATTCATTTCTTTGTAATATTTTGTTGTATCAGAATTAATAAAAATTGTGAAAGTTAATTAAAATAAATTTTTTTAAAGCTAATTTTAATTGTTGTAAAACGTAACTGGCGCAGTCGGTAGGACTGTTGTTACATTGTTGTCAGTTAATTAGTGTATTGTGAGTTAAAAGACTGACGAATCATCAGGACAGTGGCTCAACCTTAACGGCTCATTAAGGAAAGTGGTACACAGTCATCGACCAGCAGTGCGTGGATTCCAATCCTTTAAACAGCAACGAAACCTACCTACTACAAGGAAATGAAAGTAATCTGGAGCATTCTGTGAGTAAAGTGAGCATTTTTTCGCTATTTCATATTTGTTCCTTTCTGCTTATATATGTCCAAATTTTTACGCCTCAAATTAAAAACACCATCATCTAAACCATATCCTAGATCGGACGTTCCTCAGTTGGACGCTGTATACGTAATAACTGAGTCAGGTGCGATTGTATCAGAGAATACGATACAGGGGAACTCTTTAGATCTAGATAATATTAGTAATCAATCAAATAATAACCTTATTACTGAATCAAATCAATTACCAAATACTTCTATTAGTTTAAACACCTTTTCAAATGCAAAAATAGACATGACTTCACAAGAAATAACCGGTTTTTCACAAATATTAGAAGCCTTCAAAATACCGGACCCAATCAAAAATCTTCCGGAATTTAACGGTAACCCAAGAACGTTACATGATTTCATAGAGAATGTGGAGGAAATTATGAGTTGCGTTACAATCGATTGGACGCAAGGTTATGGCAAAATGTGGATACGTGCTATCCGCAATAAAATTGTTGGTGATGCAAACGAAGTACTGAATATGTACGGTACACCAACCGATTGGAATATTATTAAATCAAATTTAATATCTCATTACGTTGACAAACGTAATGAAACAACATTAATTCGCGATTTACACAATTTAAGGCAAACTCCAAATCAAAAGATGGAGGAATTCTATGCGCAAATCATAGAAATTCTTTCCTCTTTGGTTAACTTCACTAAGTTAAATGAATCAAATCAATCAGCTATATCATCTAAGTTATCGCTTTTTAAAAATTTAACAAAATATGTCTTTCTTGCCGGACTTCGTGAACCAATAGGCTCCGTAGTAAGAGCTAGAAATCCGGATACTATTCAAAATGCATTTGAATATGCAGTTAGAGAACACAACATACATTATCATCAACGCTCATACATACAACCTCAAACAAACATTAAATTAACACAAAATAGACCTCTTAGGAATATACCGCCTACACCGTAATTTATTCAAAGACCACCCATTACATATAATCCTTATTACACACAACAAACACAACAATTTAGACCATTTCAAACACAACAAACACAACAATTTAGACCATTTCAAACACAACAAAACACTAGGCAATTTCCAAAACCAACACCCATGGAAATTGGTAGTAATAGGATCAGTATAAGAAATAATAATATTCCTCAGTCACGTACAAATCCTCCACAACAACCAAAACCAAATTTTTTCCAAACTCAAAGTAAACCAACCTTTACAAGCAAAGAGATTCACAATGCAAAAGCACAAAACTATTCATCACTCGATGAATACGTCAAATATGTTGATACTAACAACGAAAACGAACAATATTCGGAATACGATCAGTCAAATGATCATATGACACCTCAGGCTGAAATTGACGATCAAAATTTTCAGTACAGTTGGGACCACAGTACGGATACATAGAAGCGAATCTACTGGAATCAACCTTACCTTATATTCACATAGACAACGGAAACGGACAAGCTTTAAAATTTCTAATTGATCCAGGTTCCTCCCACTCCTTTATAAATCCTGAACACATACATCCCAACGCAACAGAAACCATAAATCCCGTATCTATTAAAGCATTATTAGGGACCCACACGGTTACAAAAAAGGTACTTTAACCCACATTTGACGAATTTAATCAAGACGGCACTATTGAATTCTTATTGCTTAAATTTCATGCCTATTTTGACGCACTCAGGACTGGACGCACTAAATCAGTTAGGAGCTCAAATTGATATTCCCAACAAACAGTTAATTACACCCTTTGCTAGAAATAAATTACTTTTCAAACCAAACATAAAAAGTGGAATTCACACAATAAATTCTAATTGTAAACAAATAATCAGATTACCTATAGACATACAATTAGGAGATGTCTACGTCACCGAAACTAGAATTCAAAATAAATTTTTAATCCCTTCACGTGTATACAGAGCAAATGATTGGCACATATTTACACCGGTAATCAATTTGACTAATAGTAACCAAAAGTTTTTAATTGAACAACCACTAAAAGTCGAAATTCTAAATCATGATTTTATTGATTGCAATTTTAACCAAATCTTTTCGAATAACGATAATATTCAACCTCCTATAGAAAATCTAATTAGGACAGAACATTTAAACACTGAAGAGAAAAAAGCAATTTTCAAAATTTGTCGTAAATACGAAGATATATTTTATAAGACGGACAGGACTTAACTTTTACAAACAAAATTAAGCACGAAATTAAAACGACTGACGATTTACCTATTTACACAAAATCTTATCGATACCCGTATATTCATAGGGACGAAGTAAAAACTCAAATAGACAAAATGTTACAGCAGGGAATAATTAGACCTAGTTACTCGCCCTGGAGTAGTCCCATTTGGATTGTTCCAGTGAAGCAGGACGCGAGCGGGAAACAGAAATGGAGATTAGTAGTGGACTACCGAAAATTAAATGACAAGACGATAGGAGACAAATACCCCGTTCCCAACATTACAGAGATACTAGACAAATTAGGAAAGTGCATGTACTTCACCACTTTAGATTTAGCATCTGGTTTTCATCAGATTGAAGTACATCGCGCGATATAGAAAAGACTGCCTTCACAGTAGACCATGGGCATTACGAGTACGTACGCATGCCCTTTGGATTAAAAAACGCTCCGTCAACTTTTCAACGGGTTATGGATAACGTTTTAAAGGACTTGCAAGGAACTTCGTGTCTGGTATACATGGACGACATTATTGTTTACTCGACATCTTTACAAGAACACATAGTTAATTTAGACAAAGTATTCAGTAGACTAAAAGACGCAAATCTAAAAATCCAACTTGACAAAAGTGAATTTCTTAGACGTGAAATAGATTTTTTAGGACATGTTGTAACCGACGCAGGAATTCAGCCAAATCCGGACAAAATTCGAGCTATTAAAAAATTTCCTATTCCGAAAACTCAAAAAGACATCAAATCATTCCTTGGACTTTTAGGCTACTACAGGAAGTTCATCAAGGACTTCGCTAAATTGACAAAACCCATGACCAAGTGCCTGAAGAAAGGTGAAACTGTCAAAGATACACCTGAATTCATTAAGTGCTTCGATACCTGTAAGGATCTCCTTACTAACGATCCTATCCTTGCTTACCCCGATTTCAACAAGGAATTTCTTTTGACTACCGATGCTAGCAATGTGGCAATTGGTGCAATTTTGTCACAGGGTCCAATAGGAAAAGACCATCCTATTTGTTATGCATCCCGAACTTTGACTGACACGGAACAAAATTACTCGACAATAGAAAAAGAACTTTTGGCCATCGTATGGGCAACAAAGTATTTTAGACCATACCTTTACGGACGACGTTTCACTATAATTACTGACCACCAACTTCTTCGTTGGCTCATGTCTCTAAAAGAACCCAATAGTAAATTGGTAAGATGGAGACTGAAACTCGAAGAATTCGACTACCAAATCATTCATAAACCGGGACGTCAAAATGCCAATGCAGACGCACTCTCTCGTGTATTAATAGACAGCAACCTTCATAGTGGCATTCACTCGATGAATAGTAGCACTAATACCAATAACAATTCGGCAGATAGTACTTCTATTGAAACTGTACACAGTGCCTCCGAAGATGATACACCTTTAATACGAATTTCGGAAAACCCTCTAAACGATTTTAAAAATCAATTGATTATCAATAAAACAGAGAACACACAAAATGTCAGGAAACGAAAATTTGAAATTCTTTTTAATACACGACGACGTATCACGATTAACTTAACATCTGACGATGACGATACACTTATCTCCGTAATAAAAGAAAATGTTCCACCAAAACTTCTTTTAGCCCTTTATTGTCCCGACGATGAATTGTTCTTAAAAATACAAAGAATATACTCTGGTTACTTTTCACAAGGCAAACAATATCGTATTATTAGAGCTACTAAAATCCTCGAAGACGTTTTAGAAGAAGACAAGCAGGACGAACTTATAAAAAAACACCACGACTTTAGACACACAGGCATTAATGAGACTTTTATTCATTTAAGACGTAACCACTACTTCCCAAATTTAAAATCAAAAATATCATATTACGTTAACAATTACAAACTTTGTAATGAGAACAAATACGATCGACGACCCCCTAATCAAATTTTTGAACTAACCCAAACGCCGACACAACCTCTTGAAATTGTCCACATGGACATATTTTACTTGGAAAATTTAAAATATTTAACTATCATTGATAAATTCTCACGTTTCGGACAAGCGTATAAAATTGAAACAAGAAACACACCCCATATTCTCGAAGCAATGGCGCAATATATTTCGCAATATGGACGACCAAAAAATATAGTAGTTGATGCCGAAAAAGGGTTCGACTCTATACGATTTAGACAATTTTGTGAAACATACGGAATTAATATACATATAACGGCTATTAGAAGTTCAACGTCAAATTCTCCTGTTGAACGGTTTCATTCAACACTCCTGGAAAAATACCGTATCACTAACGCCACAGACAAATCTTCTTCACCTAGCCTGAAAATGTTACATACAATTTTTATATATAACAACTCCATACATAACGCCATAAATTGCACTCCATACGAATTATTTTTTGGACGGAAATATGACTCTAAATTAACTCCCAACGCGAAAATGGTACAACAAGAACGTGAAAAGTTCCTACGTTAATCATTTCAAAATCAGGTCCAAAACCAAGAAAACAAAATAAATAAAATAAATACTAAACGCGAACCACCCATCAACTATTCACCCAACCAAATAAGTTATTTTCAGGAAAATAAACAAAATAATAAGTTACATAAAAAATTTAAACAAATCACTATTAAAACTAACAATAGGGCAACAGTGACTGATACTAAAATCGGAAAATCCCTAAAAGAAAACTAAGACGACCTACCTTGTTACAGAATAACGCTACTCCTGACGAAAATAACGAAAATGCAGAGACTCGAAATACGGGACTTAACGAACAACCCGGGACTAGTGGCTGTGCAACTAGGGCAGGGCAGACTCAACCAAGGATATAACAAATTCCTACACATCATTAACCTTAACCTTTATAAGGAAAATTTGGAAAAAATTGAAACTTCTTTAAAATATCTCGATAACGATAGCAATTATTTAAATAATTCTCTTAAAAACATAGTCAAATTAAAATTCAAAGAATTACAAAACACATTTAAACAAATTTACCGTATACGCCTAAAAAGAGCCCTCATAAATGCATTAGGTTCTGCTATAAAATTTATAACCGGTAATATGGACAACGAAGATGCGCTAAGAATAAACCAAGATATAGAAAATATAAAATTAAACCAACACAATTTAATTTCTAGTAGCAATAAACAAATTAAAATCAACGAGGTGATGTTCCAAAGATTTAATAATATTTCAGAACACATAAATTTACAGCAGGATGCCATAAATAAAATTTTCTCCACAATGAGAGATCAAGTAGCGGGAAATTTAAATAATCGGGAACAGAACTTTCTAAATGCTTTTCAAGATGTTAATCATATAATATATAATATCGATCTCCTGCATTCGCATTTGATTCAGCTAGCTCAAGCAATAAATCTTGCAAAACTGAATGTACTTCCTACCCTAATATTATCCCCCGACGAATTAGATCACGCTTATGAAATTTTACAATCCCAAAACCTACCCATTCGATCCTTGCATCAAGTATATGAACTATTAACATTTCAAGCGTACTATAATAACACTAATATCATTTTCAATGTACATATCCCTATTTTTGAACCCGAATTTTATCAACTTAACCTTTTGAAACCGTTACCTATAAAAAATAAATCCATAGTAGTCCCATATCCATATATCCTTAGCGGAAAAAATGTAAAATACTTTTCAAAAAAGGAATGCCAACAACTGAATAAATTGTACATATGTAATAAAGAAGATTTAGTAAAAATACCACAGACCGACAATTGCTTTAACCGTATCCTCCAAAGACAGACAGCAAACTGCACCTACGAGGAATCTGAAGAAACGACAAAAATTAAACAAATAACCCCGCAACATATTATAATCAAAAACGCCAAAAATCATACAATTTTCACTAACTGCGGTATAGATCAACGAGCTATAACCGGAACCACATTGATCTACTTCAACAAATGTGAAATCACCATTAAAGGGACACTGTATCGAAACCAGGAATTCCGCGCTACAGAACAACTTCACATTTTACCTCTTCATGAGCTACAAGTTGAACAATACCAGCTATTGCCCAAAATCAACCTTAATAAACTTAACATGGCTAACATCGAAAACAGGAAAGAAATAAGCGAAGTAAGGACTACAACATATGTTCATACGTCAAGTCTGTACATAACTATCATTTTTCTCATTGTAGCTATCATCGTGTACATTACCACCCAGAAAATCATCAGAAACCGATTACTTAAACGAAATACATTATCGGCCCATCCAAACGAGCCAATACTCATCTGGAATAGGCCTCAAACTCAGCGGGGAGGAGTTATGGAATGACCACACCCGCCAAATAGGCGACATCAGCGTCTTCACACAGTCGCCTATACGTTTCATAGAATTTAGTGTCATAGGGCAATTATAACAAACTTATGAACATTAGCATATATTATAATATTATTCATATCATCATTTTATTTTATTATCTAAAATTGTAATTATACACAACATGTAATATGTATTAATTCTTTATGCTTAATAATCATTATAAAACATATATAAACGATTAAAACAAAAGACACATTTAACTTCCGATTTAGCAGTTAAGCTAGGCGTAATCTCTGTTCGGGCATTATTCATTTCTTTTAGACCGAGCGTTGACCGTCAAAAGTCTTACGTCATAAAACACAAGAAAATTTCTGTTAGAAAATTAAAGATTAGCAAAAAAGTAACACAATGCACTAGGGTTGCCTAATCCAAACTGGGCAATAAGGTCAAAAATTTAACAGTTTTATCAAGCTTTGACAGTTTTCTTAATTTACGAAATACAAAGGAAAAATAATCAAAAATGTAGTAGATTCCTATAGCAATTATTCAATTTAATTGATTTAAAAAAAAATACAATTCAGTAATTTATTTTTTTACCTATAACTACATACAGATAAATATTTTTACATCTTTGATTTCCTTATGATTTTATAGTCACAATAGGTTTGTATATAGGAATGTAAATATATATACAAAATGATTCACACCAACAGTTGATTAAAATTTTACAGTATATACGAATAATTATAGCACATTTTCAAATTTTATTTCTACGGGTTTTCGGCTGTGAATATTTTAAATTAAATATTTATGATTTTTATCGTTTCCTATCACACCAAAAGTAATAAAAAAAAATTGCAAATTCGCTAAAAAAAAAAGATAATTGAATTTTGTTATTTACTTAAATAAATTATTTTTAAATTATACTAGTAATTCCAGTTTTTTAGTATTAATTACAGTCATAAATGCAGCTTTTCCAAAATGGTAAATCTCTATGTTATATTTGTACTATTTGTACTGTAGAATTTACTTATAGGTTTCACATAAAAAAAATTCCATGCAGATTTGGGCATTCTTTGATAAATTTGCAAAGCGAACAAGGTGTTAAATATTTTAAAAATTTGACTCCCTTCTGCGTGGAAGGTTCCTGATCAGAACGTTCGTTTCCAAATTAATTTTCATTTTAACGAATAATTGCTAGTTTCAAGTATTCATAATGAAGTTTGATTTTTTCTTTTTAACCAAAAGACAGGGGCGCCTAGGGCGGCACTTAGGGTAAATCTGGCCTTGACTCAAATATTCATAGAATTATAAAAGCACTACGTTAGTAGCAGCCAAAATAGGATTTCAGTCAGAAGAAAAAAATTTAATTCTTTTTTGAAGTTAAATTGGGACTAAGTACTAATATTACACCACGTTTCACTTTAAAACAACCGCGTACTGCTTACTTACGTTATCGAATACATAAAGAAACTTTTAAATATGTAACTTGATAAGACTTGTACTTTCTTTTAAATAAGAGAAGGTTGCCACGTTTTACCTGGCCGAAATACTAAGCAACATCATTTTAAGAGTCGTTTGTTGATATTTAAATAAATACCTATTCTGAAGCGCTTAATTCATTCCAAGTATCATATTGTGTCAGTTATAGAACTTTTTATTAGAAAAATGATTAATTGCTTTTTATGCGATAAAGTGGAAAATGTTAAAACATTTTCTGAGGACATTCGTAATAGGTGTATTGACATGATTAAATTCAGGAAAAAGAAAGGATTTAAATATGGTAATCTTCAACTCTCTTTAAACTCTATAAATGTTGGATATCACGTTAATTGTTATAAGAAGTTAACAGCTTTAAAAGGACGATATAAAGAAGAATTTGGCTTACTGTTTGAAAAAGAGTAAGCAGAGAAATCTTTTAATTTAAAAAAAAGTTTAATAAAAAAATTTAAATTATATATATATATATATATATATATATATATATATATATATATATATATATATATATATATATATATATATATATATATATATATAAGGAATTCTTAAATTTGAGTAACAGTAACACTTTCACTTGACATACACCAAAGTAATTTGGTGACGACAGTTTACTCAGTATGGTCATTGAATTGCCTAAGTATGAAAAAGTAAAATTTTTGTTTTTCATATAGGACTTACCGAGCCAGTACCAAGTCTTTCAACATTACATTTAAGTAATGAAGATCAGTCTACGCTAGATTCACCAACATTAGTTTTGGAAATGGGACAGTCTGACGAAACACGTATACCAGCATTAGAACAACCTATTTCGTTAATGAATTGTCGTAAAATTTGTATTTTTTGTTCTAATTATGTAAAAAAAATAGGACAACGTAGACATTTCCCATCAGCTTGTAATTCGATTGATACGTATACTGCAGTTCAATTCTACGCTTATATTTTATATGATTTAGACATGATAGAAAAGTTAAAAAACAATAACAATTTTTTTTACTATGGTGTATGTAGAACTGAATATCAGAGGAAGTCTGAAAAAATTCTGGGAAATGAAAGACTTTTGTAAGGGCTAAGGCTGATGAACCCTTTAACATTTTTGAAAAAGCACATATTAACATCGGACACAAGCAAACACAAGGTTTTTTTTATTTTTTAAAATAATTATTGACACTGCCTAGTAACTTGAAACTGTATTAGAACTTTTACTTACATTTTCTCTGCTATTATGCTGAAAATCATTGAATCGCCCATTGTTTGATTTTAAAAATTTAAATTATAACCCTAATATTTGTTAATTAAGTTTTTAATAAAAGAGTTAGCAAAAGCAAACTAAAACGATGGAAACAGGATGAAACAGAAAAAAAAAGTTAACAAAAAGTAAAGGAGTCGGAGGCATCAAACATTTTTGTTTAACTTAGTACAACATGTATGTTTTCGACTGCTTTACTTTTTTGTTCCTTTTTTTCTCTATTTCATTTTGTTTCCATCGTTTTAGTTTGCTTTTTGCGCAGTTGGAGTTTTTGATTTTTTAATTACCTTTTTTATTTAGGTCTGCTTAGTGTTTTTTAATTATTTAGAAGAAAAAATATATAGGTACGCATACGAGATTACAGCGGTTGGCAGCCTAAATTGCCACGAATTTGACATTAAAATATTTTTTTGTCATAAGATAGCTTTTGTCCGCGACTTC
The DNA here is from genome assembly GCA_035578155.1 of Brachynemurus nebulosus. Lineage (NCBI taxonomy): Eukaryota > Metazoa > Arthropoda > Insecta > Neuroptera > Myrmeleontidae > Brachynemurus > Brachynemurus nebulosus. The sequence goes on along the minus strand of JAPWDM010000002.1, from coordinate 3,942,819 downwards.
CTTCGTGTGAACTTGTTGTGGGTTGACTAGTTTTACATACTATATCATTATCAATTCCACTCAGATGAATTCGTAAACATCAGCTGGTTTTCATATAAACTTTCATCCCTTTTCTACCGTCTTAAGGGATGAATTTTAAAAAATCTGCTCTTGATGCTCGCTTATGTTACGTTACTAAAGAAACTTCTGTGCAAAATTTCATGTTTTTAAACCTGACAATTTTTTATACAATTTTTCATCAACCAGCGGAGTGGCCGAGCGTGCTTAGGCACTGGCACGCCGATTGGTAAATCGCGAGCTCGAATCTCGCGGCCGGCTATGCTTGTGAAGGTTTTCTGTAGTTTCCCTTCACAACTCCAGATTAATATCGGCATAGTTCCTTAAGAAGACGGCTACAGTCGCATAATTATAATGTAATTATGATGCGTATAAATTAGGTGCAAAAATAAAATGTGGGTGGCGTCTGTTATAGACAAGAATGTCTGAAAAACAAACGTCAAACCCCCATTATTATTATTATTACAATTTTTCATCCATTCCCCCTTATAGGACAGGTTTCCTAAAATCCCTTCCCAGTCAACATTCTGACGTCTTAATGAATTCATAAAGAATTCATATTTCTGATTTGGACGTCAGAAAACAAGTTCTGAAAGATATCTTTATGAATTCATAAAGATATCTTATGCGTCGATTTATGAACAGATTATGAAGTCTTAAATATGATGTCTTAAAGAATTCTTTTTTCTGACTTCAGAATTGCGATGTCTTAAACAGCTCATATTTCTGATGTCTGAAAAAAGATATCTAAATTGAGAATTCATTATTAAGAAGTCATATTTCTGACTTCAGAATTACGATGTCTTAAATAGTTCATATTTCTGACGTCTTAAAGAATTCATATTTCTGACTTCAGAATTAGCTCATATTTCTGATGTCTTAAACAGCTCATATTTCTGACGTCTTAAAAAAGATGACTTTAAGAGGACTATACCAAGAATTCGTTGAAAATATTAAGCGTAATTTACGAAATAAAAGAAATATAATTAATTTAGTTAATTTTATTTATTTATATAACCGTATATGTACAACGTATATTAAATGTATTCAAAATATTAACATTTAAAATTAAATTTACTCCAGTATTTTATCAGGAAATGTCACCATTTGTACACTAGTCACAATAGAAACAGTCAAAAAGACTAACTAGCCATACTCAATATCCCATCAAACCACAAATTATTATCATAACTTCTTAAATTAACACTATCATAAATTCACTTCCTTCAATTCATTTTCACTTTAAATAATTTTCTTTAAGCTACCATATTTTATTTTTGTTTAGTATCACCATCACCATCATTTCCATCTTGTGCTAAATTTCTCTCCTATTTTAATCTTCTATTTTTTCGGTTTTTGAATAAATATTGAAATGGTTTTCTTTTAGACATTATGTTGTTAACGATGTCAATAAAAATATTAATTTTAATACATTACATTGTTCGTTTGTTTTTGTTTTTTCCTTACATCCGAAATATGAACTAATTAAGAAGTCTTAATAATGAAGTCAGAAATAAGAGCTGTTTAAGACATCAGAAATATGAGTTCAAAAAGTAGTCAGAAATAAGAACTGTTTAAGACATCAGAAATATGAGTTTAAAAAGTAATCAAAAATAAGAGCTGTTTAAGACATCCAAAATATGAGTTCATAAAACAATCAGAAATAAGAACGGTTTAAGACATCAGAAATATGAATTCATAAAGTATTCAGAAATAAGAATTGTTTAAGACATCAGAAATATGAATTCATAAAGTAGTCAGAAATAAGAGTTTTTTAAGACATCCAAAATATGAGTTCATAAAACAATCAGAATTAAGAGCTATTTAAGACATCAGAAATATGAGTACAAAAAGTGGTCAGCAATAAGAACTGTTTAAGACATCAGAAATATGAGTTCATAAAGTAGTCAGAAATAAGAACGGTTTAAGACATCATATTTCTGATGTCTTAAATAAGACTTCTTTATGAATTCATTTAGATGTCCTAATATTGTTTAAATTATTTTTGTTAGTGGTTTCTATAGAAAAAATAATAATATATTTATAGGATATTTTTTTAAGACATCAGAAATATGAGCTAATTCTGAAGTCAGAAATATGAATTCTTTAAGACATCATATTTATGAAGTCTTAAACAGCTCCTAAATCGACGCATAAGATATCTTTATGAATTCATAAAGATATCTTTCTGATAATGTTTTCTGACATTTTAAATGTCACTCCTTTAAGACCTCTTTAAGAAGTCTTATTTAAGAAGTCCGAAAGATGTCAGAAAAAAGATGTCTATTTGATATCATTAAATTGAATTCATATTTAAGATGTCTTTAAGAACCCTTATTTCTGACTTCTTAAAAAAGATGTCTTAAAGATGTCATATTTACAGTTCAGAAAGATGTCAGAAAAAAGACTTCATAAAGACATCTTTCTGACTTTTGTGCTCACTGGGTTCTTAGTGCTCACCTGTGTTATATAAGAAACCCCTGTGTAAAATTTTACATTTCTAGTTTTTCTGTATACATATTCATCCCTTATTTTAACCCCTTAGAGGACGAATTTTCAAAAATCCTCTTTCGGTGCTTACTTACGTTACTAAAAGAAACCTTGTGCAAAATTTCACGATTCTGAACCCAGCGGCTTCTTTATATAAATTTTCATCTCCTATTTTAAGCCGTTAGTGGATAGATTTTTACAAAAATGCTCCCTCTTTATACTCATCTATACGTTACTAAGGGATCCCTGTACAAAATTTCACGTTTCCCGAG